>CM076582.1:996256514-996604813 GCA_034641835.2 Pinus albicaulis
TTTCCAATGCTTGGCATGAAGGCAATGGGCCAAGAGAAATGTTTATGCCTCTAATGGACCTGTTCTAGAGTGATAACATGAATAGTAAGATTATCTTAAGAAATAATCTCAAATCCATCCAAATGTCAAGGTTTAATAAAATTACTAGTTACTTCATAAGGATCATACATATGATATCAACATGCAACCGTTAAGGCAAAAGTGAATGAGACAAAACTTGTCAATGTGGCATTGAATGGGTTCACCAAATGATGAGAACTATTTTTCAATGGGGTTTGCGCACAAGAGAAACTTCCCAAATGGGAGAGGCTTTGGAATGATTGCATCCAGGAAAATACCTAGGAGTTTAATATCGGTAGGAAAGGATATGGGCAAAAGAATTTCACCATAGTTAGTGTAGCCAATAAGGACAAATGGAAGGGTTCCAAGTCTAATGGTGAGGGATCACAACTTGGGAGGGAGGACTTGAGAAATCTCAAGCACTTCATTTTCTACAAGAATTGGCATTATGCAACAGAGTGTCTAGAGAAGGGGAAGGGAAAGCCACAACATAGATCGACATCAAATAAGGTACAACTTGTTGAATTTTTAATGAAGTTTGAGGATTTCTCATTAGTCTCTTTTCAATCTACCAATTTCATCACCAGGAACGCTTAGCACTTGGGCAATGGTGCATCACGCCATATGATTAAGGCATGTGAGTTTTTTAACATTCAAACATAGAAAGACTCAAGGGTTCATTTGGATTTTGGTGATGATACTAGGTATGTAGTGAAGGGAGAGGGAAATATTAAGCTCCAACTTGAGCTAGGAGGAACATTAGAAGTCAAGGATGCGTTTTTTGTACCAAGATTGAAGGAGAAATTTCTCTCATTCTCAA
This sequence comes from Pinus albicaulis, assembly GCA_034641835.2. Taxonomy (NCBI): domain Eukaryota; kingdom Viridiplantae; phylum Streptophyta; class Pinopsida; order Pinales; family Pinaceae; genus Pinus; species Pinus albicaulis. Next base: position 996,257,395 of record CM076582.1, read on the forward strand.
TAATGGAGGACAAAGGATATGAGGTAATGTTCAAAAATGAATAGGTGCTCATTCATCCAGAGGATACTAGTCTAAACACAACAATTCCAACTTGGGTTCGATAGAGTAACTTATACATATTGAAGGGGAAACTTGTTCAAAATTTGATACATGAAAATGAAAATGATTGCAAGTTGTGACACCCACACTACATGGTGTTTCCAATCCTAAGGAGACTGTCACTAGACTCCAATTTTTCAATACTGAGTAGCAGGGTATGTGTAGAGGGTGTGCACTTGGTAATAATACCAAGGCTTATTTCTGAAGTAGAAAGAGTAGGGCGAAGGGGATATTGGATCTTATTCATTCATATGTGTGGACCAATGTTAGTAGCATTAGTATAGGGAGAATCATACTATGTCACATTCATTGATGGATATTTCGGGAAAACTTGAATCTTCTTCATGAAGACCAAGGATGAGGTATATTCTTCATGAATACCAAGGATGAAGTCTTCAATTATTTCTATGGATTCAAGGGCCGAGTGGAAAATCATACATACAAGAAGATTAAGGTCTTAAGGTCAAAAAATGGGGGTGAGTACATGTCCAATAAATTCAAGGATTTTTTCAAGGAGGCATGAATCAAAAGGGATATGATAGTCTCATACAAACCTAAAAAAATATGGTTAAAGAGAGAGAATCGATCCATCATCAGTTATGCCAAGGCTATGATACAATACCAAGATATATGTATGTTTATTTGGAAAAGGGAATGTAACACAACAATGTATGTGTAGAACAGGGGTCTTCATAGGAAATTGGGAGAAAATACTCCTGAGAAATAATTCACATAAGTGAAGCCAAATATAAGACACTTGAAATTTTTTGGTTTTCCACTATACATCCATGTGTTTGTGGAGAAGAGGATGAATTTGGATCCTTCATGAAAGAAGGGAATATTTATTGGATATAGTGAGACCTCAAGAACTTGCAAGAAATTCATACTAGTGCAAAAGAACACAATTGTGAGTAAATATGTTAAATTGAGTATAAATTTGAATCTAGGAAACCTCGTGAGTTGTCACCAGTATGACAAAGGACAAGGAGCAAGAGGCTCTAAAGAGAGAGAAAAATGCAAAGACTTCCAGCTCAATGAATCAACCTTCAGATGGGGAGGATTCATTAGCTCCTTCCAGTTCTATTAGGAGACCCAAGTGGTTTGAGTAGGCATTTAAATATGCTTAAAAGCATGTTTAGGATCCTAAGAGCACATTCAGAGAGAGTATTAATATAAAGAAGTTTCTGAACCACATGGCACTATTGATCATTTTCATTTAAGAGGAAACAAACCAAGAGGTTTGGAGGAAATCCATGGTGAATAATGATGCATGGGAAATTGTGCCATAACTAAATGGAAACCCAGTTCCAAGTGGCTCTTTAGGAAGTACCTTCCTATCTAAAAGGGATTCTTGATGATATTAGCATAAACCAAGGACATCCACATGGGTCTAAGTATATAAGTGTCGGAATGTCATCCAAAGGACCCTATAACATTAACAAATTACTTTAACTAAGGCAATACTTAAAGTAATTGATTTTTATAATAAAAAGTGAATTAATATAATGAAATGCAAAGGTTATTTTCATTATGAAATTAGATGAATCTCAATTGTTGACACAAAAGTTAAGTTGAGGTATAATTTCAACCATCATTCACTTTGGATATTACGGTTGTAAATTTGTTCAATAACTCAAACTTACTAAAAAGAAGGCTATCTAAGGGAAAATACGCATCTAGTGAGCACAAGACATCCTGAAATAGTCAACTCTCAATGATTGGGTGGAGGGCATTCATCCAAGTGTGCAAATTCCACAAGAACAGAAAAATGAGCGGCAAGGGAGAAGGATCCAACATGAAGCAAGATTGAAGGACAAGTTTTAATAGTTTTATCAACTGGAAAAATATCTAGGTTTTGTTGTTTGTAATTTTTCTTAGTAGTCATTTAATTTCATAGGATAATAAGCCCTTTTACAATTAATGTTAATGACAATGGATTTGAATGATTTAATTTTCTGTGTGTGCATGTATGAGATTGGATATTTTTCTTCTATTGTTTTATACTTTATTTACCTGTTAAAATTCTAGTAGTGAATTTATTTAAGAGATTTGTAGTGAATTAATTTACAATAGAATTTACTAGTAAAATTAGCAATTATTAAGTCAATTTATCTATCAAAAAACAATAATAATAATAATAATATTTTTTTTTGAAAATAAATGAATATTCAACTTTTGTAATGATAATTATTTGTCAATTTAATTGTCTTAAATTGTTTGCATAATGATCGACCGAGGCTTGTAAATTGACGAAGTGTAGTGCACTATATGTGTTATATGTCTATGCTTATTAAAGTTAAATTAGATGATTAATGTAGATGCTCACACTTCTATCTCTTTCTAGAATACAAAATTAGCACTCTCCACAAAATCCCAAACTCCTAATAAAACTAAAGCAATCTTCTCACTTGCAACATGAAATTAAAACAACTACTGAAATTAATCTCAACAAATCTTACTTCTAAAAAATAGTATTCATAAAGAATTATGATAATTTACTAGATCAACTCATCACATTACAAAAGAAATATTTTATCTATCCATCTAACACTCATATAATTACACTTTCTTCCTCAATATCCATCACTCTGAAACATAACCTGTAAATAAATCTTAAAAAATTATACTACAACTGCAAAGAAATTTGTTGAAATCATTCTACAACTATTGTTACTGCAATTCAATTCAATTTCTAAACATATGAAAGTAGATGATTAACTAAATCACTCCATCGTTTCCTAGTCAATTAAAATCAATACAAATCTGAAACATGCAATGAACTAATGTAATGAGAAAAATGAAAGAAATTCGTGAACACAAAACCTTACTGTTTTCAGGGGCCCTCCACAAACAGGTGGTCACAGAATCCACTTGAACAATCAGCTACGCATTAAATATGTAAAGGATTTCTTCATAACATAGTTAAAACAATGTTTTCAAAATATTACTATCACGTCTAATGTGTTACATTCATGTTTTCTGCAAGGTATTTATAGAGCCTGTATCGATTAATTGTTCGAGGCCTTTATGCCTACCATTGCTAACAAACTTCTAAATTTAACTTAAAGAGAAAACATGATATATTTTCTCATGATTTTCTATTAACACAACAAATCGTGAGGCATGCATTTCGAACCCTTGCTCGCCTGTTACATCCATTGTGTTGACTTTTGCCTTTGACTACACATTCGAACCTTCCTCTACTGATCTAGCTCATAAAGATAGGAGGAAATTGTTGAATACATTAACCTCCACTTGCACATATATTTCTTTCCTTAGTGGTACCTCAAATCCTGGTAAACCATGGAGTTGACTACAGAAACATGAATTAGCTGCAGAATCATGTTAATTCGTTAGCTGAGACAAATATTAACTTAATAATAAAGAACATTATTAACTATGAAACATAAGACAATTAGATACCTTTCCATGCCAAAAATATTGTAGCTTGATGCCTGTTGAGTGATTATGGAAGCCAAAGAGAAGAAAATAGGTAAGAGAGAGTGTGTAAAAAATGAAGCAATTATGAGGCTCAACATGCCCCCGCACAGAGGTCATTGCATGTCATCATGCAAAAATTCAAAATTGGTTTCTATTGTTTAGTCTTGCACTTCTCCAGAAACTTGAGCTAATACATCCAAATTTGTTTCATTCATTCTCTTTCAAGTAATAGCCATCCTAGGCTTCTTAATCAAAATCTTGTACTTTAAACTGATGACCTTCCTTTTAAGAGATTTGTTCTTTTTCTCCAACTTTTTATTATTCTTATGACATACACCTAGGTGCAAGAGAATGTTGTCATTATGAGTCCTTTGTATTTCATTTTTTGCTTTTAAGGTCTCATGTTCTTGTTTCAGGTGTATGTTCAGTATCTCAAATTCATAGATTTCTTGCTCTAAAGTATCAATGGTTGGAAGTTCTTGTGGACTGACAGGTTGCATTTCTTCTACCTGATTTGAATCAAATGTTCTCTTTTTCAGTGACTCAATGCAATTGCACTGGGTCAATTTCTGGTGACCTTCTCTTTGGTGATGAAACAGTAGGCGACAGGATAGTTGGTGATGGAACTCTTGTTTCTTGTCCTTCTAAATCAATATAATTTGTGCATGGTTCCTTCATTTATTTATTCAGTCTTTTTCGTTTTCTAATAGTTACTGGAAGAGGTTTTTGAGTTTGAGTTTTATTTTTTCCTATTTTAACTTCTTTTGTTTTCTTCTTGGATGTATTCTCTTTTTTCTGGCTTGCTTTCTTTCTTCTAATATTTTTCTTTCTCATATTTTTTAAGAGAATCACCAAAGAAGTTTCATCTTCTGAATTTTGTTCCTGTTTGGGAGGGTTTTCAACAAATTTTTTAGTCTTTTTCTTCCTTTCTCTCCTTGCTTTGCTGCTGCTAGGTTGCTCTTGTCTTTCCTCTTTAAAATTATTTCTAATTAGGAAGATATCCCAATTGTCTCCTACGATTTCAAGATGGAATTCAATAAGTATTTTCACGAGGCCATGATGATACATGGTGTTTTCAATGAACTGTATCTTTCTTTGAACATTTCCAGACATTTTCTTCAAACCTATTTAATAGAAAATAATTAAGGTTGATTTCATTCCCTTCTAGAAAATACATCATCAAATGAATATGGTAAAATAATGTACTACCAAATCTACCTTCACATGTAATAAACTTTTGAAGTACTAGCAATAAGTTTCTCCATTTTCTTTTAAGTGTTGTACTAGGAGTACCTTTCTTAAAGATAGTAATATCCATACCTGGATTTCTCAAGAAATTTTTCCATTCATCTCCTTCTATGCCTCTGTTTTTGAACCAGGGTGAAATTGTGAAGTTGGGTTACACTTTTTTCCCTTTTTTGAGAAAAAAAACTTTCATTGTTTTCAGTGCTTTAACTTTCTGCAAGCTAAAACATTTTTTATGTTTAGAATTTCATTTTGCGATGAAAAAAAAGTTGTCAGAAATTTTTGTAGCTTTCTATTACTTATTTTTTGGAATTTTTTTATACACATTTGTTATGTCAACTTAGCATTTCTTTGAGTGTGTGTTTTTTAACAATCAACGGATTCGTAAGAAGTCATGTTAATACACAATGTTGTATTCTTTGAAAATTTGTGTTTTTGAGAAACAAAATGTGTTACAACAATCTAGACAGAGTCTACTTCAGTTTCATCATATTTACAAAGCCAATGGATGCATATCATAATTACTAGAATTTTTTGAACTGGTCCAATATGAAAAACTGCATATTTTGAATATGTTTCGTGACGCAAGAAATTTCTTAACATATAAGTTATAAACTAAAAATATAAAAGCTACCCATTAGAGACAACGGACCAATGTAATGTACGATAAATTTTTCAATTTTTTTTACAATCTATTTTGGAAGATACAGAATTTTGATTTTATTGAATCACAATGACCTTCAGAAATTGTTTGCATCCGCTTTATTACAAAATTAATTAAAATTAGTAAATATTTATGAAATTCCATGAAAGTTATATTTCCTGAAAATAGATTCAATTCTGAAAATTCCTGTCTTGGTTCCGATAGTTAATTCAGAATGTTTCATGGATTTTAATCAGTCCAAAGTTGCAGAAACGTATTCAGGGCTTGGCTCTGCGTAACTGGTGACGCGTTAGTTCGGCCGAACTCTTAAACAAAGTTCGGCCAAACTGTTTTTTGCGTTGACGGCACGTTAAATCAAACGACAAAGTAGTTCGGCCGAACTATTTATTAGAAGTTCGGCCGAACTTTTACTTATCTTTCCATCGGCCGGAAAGTATTGTCGAGCCCCTCCAAAAAAACATTTCGCGGCAATATAAATTTCCGCAAAACCATTCATTATTTTCGCACATTTTCGCACATTTGGTCTGATTTTACAAAAGTCTTGATCTGATTTTGTAAAGAATTGTTTTGTGTTTAAGGACTTTTCTTTGAGACACATTATTTTCGTACATTTGATCTGATTTTGCAAGTATTTTTTTTTAGTTTAAAGAATTTTCTTGGAGGTACATTCAAAAGACATTTCTTGGAGGTATGTGATACAGTTTTTTGGGCTTCATTTTCTTTTTAAGTATTGATTTAGGCTTAATTTCGAAAAGACATTTTCTGGTTTTGGGTTGAAGTAAATATTTTATAATGATTCTTTAAAATGAGTTTTTGTGTAGCTTTTTAAATGAAATTTTTTTGTAGGACTTGGAAGGAAATATTTTGAACTTCGTTTCATTTTTATAAGACATTTTTTTCTTGATTTCTTAAAGTAAGTGTTTTGGATTGGAATATGTATTTTTTACAAAAATTTTAAAATGAGTTTTTTTTTTAAATTAAATCTTTTGTGATTTTTTTTTTTAATTGAGTTTTTGTCTAAATTTTTTAAGGAAATTTTTTGAACTTCATACTCAATTATCATGGGAAATCGAAGAAATTGTACGAGAAAATATGTTCGAAAAAGAGACCCTGAGGAACATAGATAAGAGATGAGACAATCTCGCAAAAGAAAGATAGAAGCACTCTCAAATATTGAAGGGGAAAATCAACCTCAACTAGAAGTTGAAACAGGTATGTAAATATAAATATTATGATTTTGATAAATTTAAAATTTTCCTAGTGTAAAATGTGAAGCTTAATTTTTATTTGATGAACTAATTTGAAAAATATTTTGCAATGTAAACAGAGAGAGATATTCCTCAAAACATTGATGATGAGATACAAAATTTTGAAAGAGAAAGTGAAAGAGATATTGAACCAATGATTGAAGATGGTGAAAATGATGAAAGAAATTCAAGTGAAGAAATTGAATCACAAGGTATGTTCATATATATATATATAGACACACACACACACACACATATATATATGTTGAACACATGCATGTATTATTGAAATTATACCTATATTTATTAATTTAGTTATTTATTGAATATATAAACTTATTATGTACTATTCATTCGAATATGTACAGATGAAATCAATGTCAATGACGAGATGTTAGAAAATGTTGACACTCACACATATGGAGATAAAAAAGCTGACCATTATATACGATATCGTGTTAACCGCATTTTTGAGAAGTATTTCATAAAGGAAAATGTGACAGTTCAAGCCCAAATGTTGAAAGGTCTCCTATAATTAAGGAAATTAAAAGAAGCTACGACTTTATTGGGTATTCGAAAATCAACCAAAGATTAAAAAAATGAAGGAAAATGTGATACAAAATATAAATAGTGCTATAATTTCAATTAAAATATCTAGACAGAAAAATGTTTCAGATGTACGTAGAGAAATACATATGGAAGTGGTTTCATCAAGTACTAAAGATAATCACTTGGTAAAATCTATGGCACGAGCATTAGGAACCTCGCGAAAAACTTTGCACAAACATTGGAAATTTCGGTTGAAAATAGATGTAAATGATGAACTTGCTTGTTGGAGAGCTATTTGTAGGCAACCATACAAAGATAGACTTTGAGAAAATGTTAAAAAAATAATATATGAATATTGGAAGAACAATTTACGTGTTTCGCCAACTGCAAGGCATGTGATGCGAAGAAGAATAGCACGAAATCAATACGAAGAACATGAAAAACATTTCTTGGAAACCACTCAGATAGAGTTGTTCAACAAGTTCAAAGAATAGAATCATGAAATTCATGTTTCAATCAGTGTTTTTGTTCAAAAAAAACCATGGTTTGTAAAACCTATCACCGTATGCGACACTTGTTGTTGTCGTTATCATGTGGAATTTGAGTTATATTATGACACATTCCTTTATTTTGGTAGAACATTTTGGAAGGATTCACCTCCTCCTTCCACTATCCATGATTTCATATCTCAAATTCTATGTGAAAGAGAAAGCGATGAACTATTTTACGAAAAGAAATGTGTTGGTGGTAAAAAATGCAATGATTGTGGACATTTGACTAAATTTCAAAACAAATATCGTACTAATATAAATGATCAATCATTGTCCAACATGAAAGTGAAATGGAAGAGATATGAATATATCCATACATCGATTCAAGGTGCAAATAGTGTTAAAAGAATTGAATTAAGAGAAGAAGAAATTTTTGTGATAGACTTTTTGAGAAAGTTTGAGGCAGAAATTTACAAATACACTAAGCATTCCCATAGAGCTCTATGGCAAGACTTGCAATTCAAAAAATCTCGTGAAGTTTTTCCACCAGGGACCATTTGTCAATAATTGATTTTGCAGAAAACTACACATTTGTTCCACAAAAAGAAATTCAAAGTGAATACTATCATTCTAACCAAGTCTCCATGTTTGTCCATATTCTATATAGACATGCTGAATAAAACGTCGATCATATAGAAAGCACTAGTGAAAATCGACATATTATTAAAGAATATCACTTTTATATCAATAACGATCTTACACAAGATACATATTTTGTACAACATTGTTTTGGAAAAATTTATGATTCCTTGAAAAATCATGGAATAACATTCAATGAACATTGGATATGGTCAGACGGATGCGCAGGACAATTCAAATCTGCACGATCATTCTTTTGGTTGTGTTGTCCTCATAAGAAAACCTGCATTAAACATTGTTGGAATTTCTTTGAGACTGGCCATGGAAAAAGAGAACATGACGGTGCAAGGGCATGCATAAAACGAGCACTTCGAAGATATCAAATGAACCCCTCTACAAGCCGACTTTTGGAGGCGAAAGAAGTTGTTCAATGGTGCATCACTGCTCTAAGCCATGAGACTAACCGATCAAGGGAAGTGCGAAGGTACATTCAATTTAATTTTTATTGGATATCTAATTAAATAAATAGTGTACATTTATCACAATTATTATCTTTGATTGTATTTTCATATCATATTTACATTCTTCTTTAAATTTTCCATATAAAGGTTTTTTTTGCATATTGGGATCGAAGACGTAGATAAATCAATCGGAAATGATGTTGAAACAATAGAAGGGACTTGAAAATTGCATTCAATTAAAACAAAGTCGTCCAGAAATGTGTTTGCATTGGATAAAAGAAAATATTCTTGTTTTTGTCTTGTTTGCATAGACAACACAAAATCCAATGACATTTGTGAAAACAAAATATATGTAAAAGATTGGAAACATACAAAGCTAAATACAAAGGGAAAAATGTCCGTTGCAATGTTCGAAGAAATGCAAACAAAGGAGACTACAATATCATCCGATGGTGATCGAGTTTTTGATCTTGTTAGAGAAGGTAACATTTGAATTACTTTCTAATGATAAAGATCTAGAAATAAATTTGAATATGTATAATTTTGTCAAGTTTGTTTTATTGTGCAAGAGATGTTTTTGTTGTAATTGCACCTACTGACAACGATGAAAATGTGAAGTATTATTTGATGCGTCGCACTGAATGAAAAATGAAATTATTAGAAAACTATAATGATCATGGATTTCCATATGAAAGAGGATCTATTATACTGAAAGTTTATTTTTTCAGACAAACTAATCAAAGTGGGAATTTTGTTTACTTTGAAGAATATGAACCTGATTTCATAAGTTGTCAATATAGTCACTTGGTGTGTGCAACACGCATAAAGTTGATCGAGGTTCAATCAAAGAAAAAATGAATATTAAGAAATGGAAAATGTCAAAATCCGATCATGAATGGATTATTGAAGATGGCATTCCATTGGAATTTTTTTGATTGAACTGCCCAACAATTTATTCTCTTTGGATTATATGTTCTAGAACTTCCAGTACTCAATTAAAAATTGAGTTGCCTTGTTATGTTATCTATGCAAGTGTTTGCACATGTACAAATTGTTTTGGTACATGCGCACTCTAGTATCAACTGAAAGTAGATTTTCTATCCATGCATTGATGAAAAATGTTGCATATATATATATGTGTGTGTGTGTGTGTGTGTGTGTGTGTGTGTGTTCTAGAATGCAATTAACTATTCAAGTAGTTTTACTGTGTGCATTGATGAAAAATGTTTCACGTACTCAATATATATGTTCTAAAATGCAATTAACTGAAAGTAGTTTTTCTATGTGCGTTGATAAAAAATGTTGCATGTACTAGATATATACACGAACTCAATGCATGCCTAGTTTTTCTTGTGGGTTTTTTTGGTAAAAATTATCCACAATGTAAATAAATCATCCGCTGTATAATCTTGTACGAATATTCCTTTCAGACAAGAGACTCGGAGCACTTCTTAAATTTTTTGTGGGATTTGACCCACATCTCTATTCCTGATTGAAAATCTAGTACAAAATTTGTCTATCTAATGGTCGAATATTTTCTATGTGCATTGATGAAAAATGTTGTGCACGTATTGAATATATATATATATATATGTGTGTGTTCTAGAATGCAATTAATTGTTCAAGTAGTTTTCCCATGTGCATTGATGAAAAATGTTTCACATATATATATATATATATATATATATATATATATATATATATATATTCTAGAATGCAATTAAAATTGAATGGACCATCAATTTACCAATTTATAAATCAACAAGGCTACCTAGTTGAGTGCATTAATGACATTGACCCCAATTCAACAAACATATATCTACTTCTTATATTTCCAATCAAAATTAAAGAGATTTATATGGGAAAGAGGCAGAACATATAGCCTATGAACTACTTTAGCTCATAGGTCAATGAAGGTATCATCATGTGGGAAAATGTTTCAAGAACACTTGATCGTACTTAAAATTAATCTTTAAGATTTTTTTTTATCTTTACATACTATATAATATTGTTTGAGTGAAAAAAAAATTAAAAACTTACCAAATGTACTTCAACCATGTCCAAAACTTGAATTTTAAAAACTTTTTGATTATATCAAAACAAATTACTTCACATGTCATGCCAATTTTAGTTCAACTATCCAATAAAAACATTAAACATTTAACATTATATCACATGCCAAATGTAGATTGAAATGGTATCCAAAACTTAGTTTTAAAAACTTTTTGATTATATCACAACATTACTTGACATGCCATCCAATTGTAGTTCAACTATCCAGTAAAAACATTTAACATTATATCACATGTGCCAAATGTAGATTGAAACCATCCAAAACTTAAGTTTTAAAAACTTTTTGATTATATATCGTGCAACATTACTTCACATGTCATGCCAATTATAGTTCAACTATCCAATAAAAACATTTAACATTATATCACATGCCAAATGTAGATTGAAACCATCCAAAACTTAACCTTTAATTTAACAAAAAATTATAGATCACAACATTACTTCACATGCACGTATTACTTCACATGCCATGCCAATTGTAGTTCTTGACTATCCAATAAAAACATTAAACATTTAGCATTAAATATCACATGCCAAATGTAGATTGAAACCATCCAAAACGTGAGTTTTAAAAACCTTTTGATTATATCATGTAACATTACTTCACATGCCATGCCAATTATAGTTCAACTATCCAATAAAAACATTTAACATTATATCACATGCCAAATGTAAATTGAAACCGTCCAAAACTTAACTTTTAATTTAACAAAAAATTATAGATCACAACATTACTTCACATGCCAAATGTATTTCAAGCATCCAAAACTTAAATTTAAAAAAAAATAAAAAAATATAACACATCATTACATAACATGCCAAATGTAGTTCATAAGAAAAACATTAATTTATGGATGACAACATTACTAGTAGTTCAATTATCCAAAACTTAAAAGTTTTAAAAACCAAGCAAATTATATAACAACACTACTTCACATTCACACACCAAAAGTAATAAAACCATCCAAAACTTAACTTTTTGGAACAAAACAAATTATATTAACACTGTAATAAAATATGTCCAAAAATTGTAGATCTCACAAGTATCAAGTATCAAGTTATATATATATGACAGTGCATCTAGATAATATCTAAAAAAGTAAATTTAAGACTATCTAAATCTTGAAATCAAATCTACAAATCATGTCCATCAAATACAGATGGATGTAGTGTCTTTCCTATCAGAGTCTCAATCCGCGCGCTATCTTGCGAAGCATGGGAAACCTGTACACAATGCACATACAAACATTAAAATTTGATGTTTTAAAAATGAGTGAGAATATATATGAACTTCATGTAAAAAACAAAATATAAAAAAAAATCATGCAATACCTCATGAGATTCCCTCTCCATTTGTTCGCCTGCTACAAGTTCCCCCATGGGAACATCTCCAATAGTAAACTGTACAATATACATGTACAGTTAAATATATATATATTTCAAATGAATATGCACATGTACATATATAAAATTATTTTCAATAATATTAAAAAAAAAATTTAGACAACTTGTTCAAATGGTTGAAACGGTGTGGATGTTCCTATCTCCGTCGCTAGAGTCTGTGGATTAAAGAAATCTTCTATAGAAACCTAAAATTCAAAATTTTAAAAGTATAAAATAACTCAAGATCAAGATCTCAATTTATAATAAAACTTAAATAAACTTCAATTTATAAATTATAACTAAATTAAAAAAAGATATATATATATATATATATATATATTTAAAAGTGAAAAATTGAATACTTCTGCAGGTGAATTTGGGACATCTCCTAAGAGAGGCTCCAAATGAAAATCTCCAAGAACCTAAAATTCAAAAAATTTAAAATAACTCAAGATATATATATATATCTCAATTTTTAATGGAAATTTTTGAGGTGGAATATATATATATATATATATATATATATATATATATATATATAACTTAAACATAAATTTAAAAAGTGAAAAATTGTCCATACTTGTGGCTCGTCTCCTAAGGAAGTAGAAGGTACATCTCCCAAGGAAGAAGAAGGTACCACCATCCCAAAAACATCGGACGGAATTAGAATCTGTTAAAACATTTTGTCATTATATATACATACATGTACATGTGTGCACAATTATTTATTTTAAAAATATCACTTAAAAAACACTAACATTTGTCAACATATCTTGATGGTGAGACCCATCTGCATTGTTTGAACTAGAGGTCCCAAACGTGATATTAACATTTTCGTCAATCATCATGCGTGACAACTGCAAATGGTGTTTTAACATATAATAATGTATTTTTGTTAGATTAATGTACATACAAATAAATGTATACATGTACATACACATGTGTTTATCACAAATTGTACACATGTACGTGTTAAAATAATTGAACCCTAAAGTCATTAACACATACCGTTCATGTGCCCTCTTCCTCATGAAGAATTAGGTCTTGCCAACCATTGCGACAATTCTTTGCATATATTCGGAGATCTTCAACATTAATGTTGTCAATCTCTTCATCTGTACAATACACAAAATTGGCATGTGCATTCTAACGCGCTCTTTTTCGATTTAGACAAACATCGACTCCACCCAATCCGCTGTAAACATTGTCGATCATAACATCCCTTGCTTCTCGACTTATTTGAGAAGTCGCATCCATCTCTGACTGCATATTTTTGACCCCGAAAAGGTCGACACACCAATGGCGGCTCAGGGCGAGGCAACTCCACATCTCGCTTAGCGTCCTTACGATCACACAATCGGATTTTCCCCAAACCAAAAAATTTTGACGGAAGGTCATTGTAATTGGGTTTCATTTTCAAAAAAAATTATGCGTAAAACAATTATGCAAAATAAACAAGAACCTCTTCGTTCCATGGGAGCCTTCCATAGGCCGCAAGGTGCCTATCATACAAATAGTGAGCTATATCGGGGTGCTTGAAATATTTCACCTTCAACATTTTTCTTTTTTTCCCTTCCTTGAAATTAAACATTGACTTCGCCATATCTTTTGTAACTCTTTGTTTTACATCCTCCCATTTATCAAGACCCATTACTGTTTCCTTTCTCTTTCTCATGACTTCTACAAATGTATCAGTCGTTGGCCCAAGATTTTTGTACACATTTACTATTTCGCCCAATGAATGTGTAACTATTTTGAGGCTTTGTCGACTCTCAGCAAGTAGAGTCAAAGCCACAAGATCTCTCCGCAATTTTGCATGAAGTTTTTGACACCTTTCTAAGGTGCATTGCACCATGTTTCTTTCCCATGGTATATCAGAAATGTCGGTCAGATAAGTTGTGGTGGGTAGACAACCTTCTTCTTGAATGTAGCGTTCTGCACTGCGTCTATTTTGACCAATATTTGGAACATTTTCAGCCTCTGCATCAATATATATATATATAATTTTGTATATTAGAAAAAACACATGTAAACAAATTTGTACAAATTCAATGAAAAAAATATTTAAATTGATGGCAACCTCGACGTGGTTGACTAGCATCTTCTCCACCCTGAAACTGTTGAGAACCAGAACGACCCTACTGAGAACTAGCACCACCAGTCGTTGATTGGCCTCCAGGAGAATAAATATCACCACCTTCACGCAACTTGCTACCACTTATTGATGTCCTTCTAAGGGGATTTTAACCACTACCAACTTCTCGAGAAGAGAGAGAAGCTTCATAAACAAATACAAATTTATAATCAATTGAAAAATACATGCATACATATAAATACACGTGTACATATTCATTGATTAAATTGTGTTAAAACCATACCACGACTGGGTGAAACATGGACATCCATGGCTGGAGTAGAGACCCTTCTCTTCTTATTAGCTCCTAAAAAATAAAAAATAAAACTTATTAACAACTAATTTAACTCACAAAGTTGATAAAAAATCAATTCCATATGTACACACATGTATGGATATTTAAGATTATATTTAAATTTACCATGAACAGCTCTCGATCCCAATCCCTAATCCTCCCCTCTCGTAGAGATATGGGATTATGTTGATCTTCGACGTTCATCCTCCATGATATATATATCTACAGTGGACATTTACAATTAATTTTTTAAATAACTAATTTAAATTAAATTCAAAATAAAGTTCAAAAAATTAATGTTTAATTTAGTGTAAACAAATTATGTAAACACAACTTTCAAAGTACTAATTGATGTGTGAAACTCAATTTAAGCAAAAAAAAAGTTATAAAAATGATAAAGTCAACAAATTGTGTTTTACATGGTGGGAGCACACTTGGTATAAAATTGGAAAAAACACATTATCATTAAGAAAGAAATGAAACTCCATTTAAACAAAAATTTGTTGAAGTTCACCACTTGTTGCAAATGTGAAGTTCACCAAGTTGTGTTTTACATGGTGTGGTGGGAGCACACTTGGTATATAATTGAAAAAAGCACATGGTCATTAAAAAAGACACATTTATAAGTACACAACTCACACATATCCAAGATATGTTACAATGTCGATCAATAAATTTTGAAGGAGAGCGTCTCAAAACTGATTCATCTTTGAGAGATGAATCTTGAATTTTTGAAGAAGAGTGTCTCAAAACTAATTCATCTTTGAAAGATGAATCTTGAACTTTTGAAGAAAAATGTCTCAAAACTAATTCATCTTTGAGAGATGAATCTTGCATTGGCATTGGCATTGCCCCGTATAATTCTAATTCATTTATTAATTCATCTTTGATATATGAATCCTGAATTTGCATTGCCCCACACAATAAATCAGTAGACATCTTATTCACATTTGTACAATGCCTTATACTAAAGAATTGAAATTGGCTAACAATATTGTTTGCTATTCCATGCAGTTCATTTAGCCTCTCCTTCTTAACTTGGTATACGTCATTCATCTGGTTGCACACAAGTTCAGAATTGGTGAAAACTACAATTCCATTTGATCCATACTCCATCGTCGTTCCCAAGCCTTCTATCAATCCAATATAATATGCCTCGTTGTTTGTTGTTCTTCCCGGTATATTCATTTTCCTTTGGACGACTTTGCTAGTCGCAATATTGGAAAGCACATATGTAATCACTACATTCCCTGGATTGGGATAACAAGAATCTTCTATGAATAATTTCCATTTTTCTACCATATTTAATGGTTTTCTTATCCCAAAAAAAAAAAACAAATTCAATAAAAATATATATATTAAATTGACATTTATTGCAAATGCATGGGAGAAATGAAAAACTTATATTTAGATCTATTCCAAAAATTGACTGTAGGGGAATTTACTAGATATGTCACCTTTCATAAAATATGAGATCCAGAAGCTACCTGGCCCTTTACAGACTCTGCCTATAGAACTACCATGGATATGAAAATGAAAAACTTCTAGTTAGATCTATTCTAGAGATTGAATGTAGGGGCATTTACTCTTAGGTTAAAACCTATATGTTTTGTATCAAATCACTTTTGGTTTCAATAGGAAACTTTTATGGATAATTTGTGTTTTACATGTTGAATATAAAAGGTATTTTCTCTCTCATTATTTGAGACCATGGATATGAAAATGAAAAACTATATACTTGGTTAAAAACTATGTTTTGTATCAAATTACGTTTTGTTTCTAAATGCTATATACATGTTGACTGTAGGGGCATTTAGATCTATTCCATAGATTGAATGTAGGGGAATTTACTAGATATGTCACCTTTCATAAAAGGTGAGATCCAGAGGCTACATGGCCCTTTACAGACTCTGCCTATAGAACTACCATGGATATGAAAATGAAAAACTTCTAATTAGATCTATTCTAAAGATTGAATGTAGGGGCATTTACTAGATTAGGTTTTAAAACCTATATGTTTTGTATCAAATCACTTTTGGTTTCAATGGGAAACTTTTATGGCTAATTTGTGTTTTACATGTTGGGTTTTTTCTCTCTCATCGTTTAAGACCATGGATATGAAAATGAAAAACTATATACTTGGTTAAAACCTATGTTTTGTATCAAATTAATTTTTGTTTCTAAATAATATATACATGTTGACTGTAGGGGCATTTACTGTAGGGGAATTTATATCTATTCCAGAGATTGACTATAGGGGCATTTACTAGATATGTCACCTTTCAGAAAAGATGAGATCCAAAGGCTACCTAGCCCTTTAGGGACTCTGCCTATAGAACTACAATGGATATGAAAATGAAAAACTTCTAATTAGATCTATTCTAAAGATTGAATGTAGGGGCATTTACTAGATTATGTTTTAAAACCTATATGTTTTGTATCAAATTACCTTTGGTTTCAATGGGAAACTTTTATGGCTAATTTGTGTTTTACATGTTGAACATAAAAGGTTTTTTCTCTCTCATTAATTGAGACCATGGATATGAAAATGAAAAACTATATAATTGGTTAAAACCTATGTTTTGTATTAAATTACTTTTTGTTTCTAAATAAGTTATATACATGTTGAATATAAAAGGTTTTTTTCTCTCTCATTGTTTGAGACCATGGATATGAAAATGAAAAACTTCTATTTAGATCCATTCTAGAGCTATGGCTAATTTGTGTTTTACATACATTGAATATAAAAGGTTTTTTCTCTCATTGTTTGAGTACATGGATATGAAAATAAAAAACTTCTATATTTAAAACTATTCAAGAGATTGATTGACTTGTATGGGCATATACTCTTAGGTTAAAACCTATGTTTTGTATCAAATCACTTATGGTTTCAATGGGAAACTTTTATGGCTAATTCAAGTGTTTTACATGTTGAATATAAAAGGTTTATTTCTCTCTCATTGCTTAAGACCATGGATATGAAAATGAAAAACTTCTATTTATATCTATTCTAGAGATATGGCTAATTTGTGTTTTACATACATTATATATAAAAGGTTTTATCTCTCATTGTTTGAGTCCATGGATATGAAAATGAAAAACTTCTATTTAAAACTATTCAAGAGATTGATTGACTTGTAGGGGCATTTACTCTTAGGTTAAAACCTATGTTTTGTATCAAATCACTTATGGTTTCAATGGGAAACTTTTATGGCTAATTCAAGTGTTTTACATGTTGAATATAAAAGGTTTTTTTCTCTCTCATTGTATGAGACCATGTATATGAAAATGAAAAACTTCTATTTAGATCTATTCTAGAGATATGGCTAATTTCTGTTTTACATACATTGAATATAAAAGGTTTTTTCTATCATTATTTGAGACCATGGATATGAAAATGAAAAACTTCTATTTAAAACTATTCCGGAGATTGATTGACTTGTAGGGGCATTTACTCTTAGGTTAAAACCTATGTTTTGTATCAAATCACTTATGGTTTCAATGAGAAACTTTTATGGCTAATTTGTGTTTTACATGTTGAATATAAAAGGCTGTTTTCTCTTTCATTGTTTGAGACCATGGATATGAAAATGAAAAACTTCTTATTAGATATATTCTAGAGATATGGCTAATTTGTGTTTTACATGTACATTGAATATAAAAGGTTTTTTCTCTCATTGTTTGAGACCATGGATATGAAAATGAAAAACTTCTAGATATTTAAAACTATTCGAGAGATTGATTAACTTGTAGGGGCATTTACTCTTAGGTTAAAACACATGTTTTGTATCAAATCATTTATGGTTTCAATGGGAAACTTTTATGGCTAATTTGTGTTTTATATGTTGAATATAACAGGTTTTTTTCTATCTCATTGTTTGAGACCTGGATATGAAAATGAAAAACTTATATTTAGATCTATTCTAGAGATATGGCTAATTTTTGTTTTACATAAATTGAATATAAAAGGTTTTTTCTCTCATTATTTGAGACCATGGATATGAAAATGAAAAACTTCTATTTAAAACTATTCTAGAGATTGATTGACTTGTAGGGGCATTTACTCTTAGGTTAAAACCTATGTTTTATATCAAATCACTTATGGTTTCAATGAGAAACTTTTATGGCTAATTTGTGTTTTACATGTTGAATATAAAAGGCTTTTTTCTCTCTCATTGTTTGAGACCATGGATATGAAAATGAAAAACTTCTATTTAGATATATTCTAGAGATATGGCTAATTTGTGTTTTACATGTACATTGAATATAAAAGGCTTTTTCTCTCATTGTTTGAGACCATGGATATGAAAATGAAAAACTTCTAGATATTTAAAAATATTCGAGAGATTGATTGACTTGTAGGGGCATTTACTCTTAGGTTAAAAGCTATGTTTTGTATCGAATCACTTATGGTTTCAATGGGAAACTTTTATGGCTAATTTGTGTTTTACATGTTGAATATAAAAGGTTTTTTTCTCTCTCATTGTTTGAGACCATGGGTATGAAAATGAAAAACTTATATTTAGATCTAGTCTAGAGATAAGGCTAATTTGTGTTTTACATACATTGAATATAAAAGGTTTTTTCTCTCATTGTTCGAGACCATGGATATGAAAATGAAAAACTTATATTTAAAAATATTCCTTAGATTGACTATAGGGGCATTTACTCTTAGGTTAAAACCTATGTTTTATATCAAATCACTTATGGTTTCAATGGGAAACTTTTATGGCTAATTTTTGTTTTACATTTTGAATATAAAAGGTTTTTCTTCTCTCTCATTGTTTGAGACCATGGATATGAAAATGAAAAACTTATATTTAGATCTATTCTAGAGATATGGCTAATTTGTGTTTTACATACATTGAATATAAAAGGTTTTTTTCTCTCATTGTTTGAGACCATGGATATGAAAATGAAAAACTTCTATATTTAAAACTATTCGAGAGATTGGTTGACTTGTAGGGGCATTTACTCTTAGGTTAAAACCTATGTTTTGTATCAAATCACTTATGATTTCAATGGGAAACTTTTATGGCTAATTTGTGTTTTACATGTTGAATATAAAAGGTTTTTTTTCTTTCTCATTGTTTGAGACCATGGATATGAAAATGAAAAACTTCTATTTAGATCTATTCTAGAGATATGGCTAATTTTTGTTTTACATACATTGAATATAAAAGGTTTTTTTCTCTCATTGTTTGAAACCATGGATATGAAAATGAAAAACTTCTATATTTAAAACTATTCGAGAGATTGATTGACTTATAGGGGCATTTACCCTTAGGTTAAAACCTATTTTTGTATCAAATCACCTATGGTTTCAATGGGAAAATTTTATGGCTAATTTGTGTTTTACATGTTGAATATAAAAGGTTTTTTCTCTCTCATTGTTTGAGACCATAGATATGAAAATGAAAAACTATATAATTGATTAAAACCTATTTTTTGTATCAAATTACTTTTTTTTTCTAAATACTATATACATGTTGACTGTAGGGGCATTTAGATCTATTTCAAAGATTGACTGTAGGGGCATTTACTAGATATGTCACCTTTCATAAAAGATGAGATCCAGAGGCTACTTGGCCCTTTACAGACTGCCTATAGAACTACCATAGATATGAAAATGAAAAAATTCTAATTAGATCTGTTCTAGAAATTGAATGTAGGGGAATTTACAATATTAGGTTAAAACCTATGTTTTGTATCAAATCACTTTTGGTTTCAATGGGAAATTTTTATGGCTAATTTGTGTTTTACATGTTGAATATAGAAGGTTATTTCTCTCTCATTGTTTGAGACCATGGATATGAAAATGAAAAACTATATAATTGGTTAAAACCTATGTTTTGTATTAAATTAATTTTTGTTTCTAAATAAGTTATATACATGTTGAATATAAAAGGTTTTTTTCTCTCTCATTGTTTGAGACCATGGATATGAAAATGAAAAACTTCTATTTAGATCTATTTTAGAGCTAGGGATTATTTGTGTTTTACATACACTGAATATAAAAGGTTTTTTCTCTCATTGTTTGAGTCCATGGATATGAAAATGAAAAAATTCTATATTTAAAAAACTATTCAAGAGATTGATTGACTTCTATGGCCATTTACTCTTAGGTTAAAACCTATGTTTTGTATCAAATCACTAATGGTTTCAATGGGAAAATTTTATGGCTAATTCAAGTGTTTTACATGTTGAATATAAAAGGTTTTTTTCTCTCTCATTGTTTGAGACCATGGATATGAAAATGAAAAACTTATATTTAGATCTATTCTAGAGATAAGGCTAATTTGTGTTTTACATACATTGAATATAAAAGGTTTTTTCTCTCATTGTTTGAGACCATGGATATGAAAATGAAAAACTTATATTTAAAAAATTTCCTTAGATTGACTATAGGGGCATTTACTCTTAGGTTAAAACCTATGTTTTGTATCAAATCACTTATGGTTTCAATGGGAAACTTTTATGGCTAATTTTTGTTTTACATTTTGAATATAAAAGGGTTTTCTTCTCTCTCATTGTTTGAGACCATGGATATGAAAATGAAAAACTTATATTTAAATCTATTCTAGAGATATGGCTAATTTGTGTTTTACATACATTGAATATAAAAGGTTTTTTTCTCTTATTGTTTGAGACCATGGATATGAAAATGAAAAACTTATATATTTAAAACTATTTGAGAGATTGGTTGACTTGTAGGGGCATTTACTCTTAGGTTAAAACCTATGTTTTGTATCAAATCACTTATGGTTTCAATGGGAAACTTTTATGGCTAATTTGTGTTTTACATGTTGAATATAAAAGGTTTTTTTTCTTTCTCATTGTTTGAGACCATGGATATGAAAATGAAAAACTTCTATTTAGATCTATTCTAGAGATATGGCTAATTTTTGTTTTACATACATTGAATATAGAAAAGGTTTTTTTCTCTCATTGTTTGAAACCATGGATATGAAAATGAAAGCGACTTCTATATTTAATGCTATTCGAGAGATTGATTGACTGTAGAGGCATTTACCCTTAGGTTAAAACCTGTGTTGCTATTGAATCACCTATGGTTTCAATGGGAAAATTTTATGGCTAATTTGTGTTTTACATGTTGAATATAAAAAGTTTTTTCTCTCTCATTGTTTGAGACCATGGATATGAAAATGAAAAACTATATAATTGATTAAAACCTATTTTTTGTATCAAATTACTTTTTGTTTCTAAATACTATATACATGTTGACTGTAGGGGCATTTAGATCTATTTCAAAGATTGACTGTAGGGGCCTTTACTAGATATGTCACCTTTCATAAAAGATGAGATCCAGAGGCTACTTGGCCCTTCTGGTGCCTATAGAAATGTTTGCCATAGATAAGAAAATGAAAAATTCTAATTAGATCTATTCTCTGAATTGAATGTAGGAGAATTTACAATAATGGAGTTAAAACCTATGTTTTTATCAAATCACTTATGGTTTCAATGGGAAATTTTATGGCTAATTCAAGTGTTTTACATGTTGAATATAAAAGGTTTTTTTCTTTCTCATCTTTTGAGACCATGGATATGAAAATGAAAAACTATATAATTGGTTAAAACCTATGTTTTGTATTAAATTAATTTTTGTTTCTAGATAAGTTATATACATGTTGAATATAAAAGGTTTTTTTCTCTCTCATTGTTTGAGACCATGGATATGAAAATGAAAAACTTCTATTTAGATCTATTTTAGAGCTAGGGATTATTTGTGTTTTACATACACTGAATATAAAAGGTGTTTTCTCTCATTGTTTGAGTCCATGGATATGAAAATGAAAAAATTCTATATTTAAAAAACTATTCAAGAGATTGATTGACTTCTATGGCCATTTACTCTTAGGTTAAAACCTATGTTTTGTATCAAATCACTAATGGTTTCAATGGGAAACTTTTATGGCTAATTCAAGTGTTTTACATGTTGAATATAAAAGGTTTTTTTCTCTCTCATTGTTTGAGACCATGGATATGAAAATGAAAAACTTCTATTTAGATCTATTCTATAGATATGGCTAATTTGTGTTTTACATACATTGAATATAGAAGGTTCTCTCTTATTATTTGAGACCACGGATGTGAAAATGAAAAACTTCTATTTAAAACTATTCCAGATATTGATTGTAGGGGCATTTACTCTTAGGTTAAAACCTATGTTTTGTATCAAATCACTTATGGTTTCAATGGGAAACTGTTATGACTAATTTGTGTTTTACATGTTGAATATAAAAGGCTTTTTTCTCTCTCATTGTTTGAGACCATGGATATGAAAATGAAAAACTTCTATTTATATCTATTCTAGAGATATGGCTAATTTGTGTTTTACATACATTGAATATAAAAGGTTTTTTATCTCATTGTTTGAGACCATGGATATGAAAATGAAAAACTTCTATATTTAAAACTATTCGAGAGATTGATTGACTTGTACCAATCACTTAAGGTTTCAATGGGAAAATTTTATGGTTAATTTTTGTTTTACATGTTGAATATAAAAGGTTTTTTTCTCTCTCATTGTTTGAGACCATCGATATGAAAATGAAAAAATTCTATTTAGATCTATTCTAGAGATATGGCTAATTTGTGTTTTACATACATTGAATATAAAATGTTTTTTTCTCTCTCATTGTTTGAGACCATGGATATGAAAATGAAAAAATATATACTTGGTTAAAACCTATGTTTTGTATCAAAATACTTTTTGTTTCTAAATACTAGATACGTGTTGATTGTAGGGGCATTTAAATCTATTCCAGAGATTGACTATATCAGCATTTACTAGATATGTCACCTTTCATAAAAGCTGAGATCCAGAGGCTACCTTGCCCTCTATAGACTCTGCCTATAGAACTACCATGGATATGAAAATGAAAAACTTCTAATTATATCTATTCTAGAAACTGAATGTAGGGGCATTTACTAGATTAGGTTAAAACCTATGTTTTGTATCAAATCACTTTTGGTTTCAATGAGAAACTTTTATGGCTAATTTGTGTTTTACATGTTGAATATACAAGGTTTTTTCTCTCTCATTGTTTGAGACCATGGATATGAAATTGAAAAACTATATAATTGGTTAAAACCTATGTTTTGTGTCAAATTACTTCTTGTTTCTAAATACTATATACATGTTGAATATCAATTGGATGCAAATAACATGCAAGTTATGTGCAAATGATGGATGATGAATGACCTAAGTGAATCTCCATATCAATTGGATGCAAGTTATGTGCAGATGATGGATGATGAATGAGGTGATGTTGATCATAACCTTTACATCTATATGATAGGAATCTTGATATACATAACAAGGTTTAGACTAGATATAATTTTGGAATTCAAGTTATGTGTAGATGATGGATGATGAATGACCTAAGTGAATCTCCATATCAATTGGATGCAAGTTATGTGCAGATGATGGATGATGAATGAGGTGATGTTGATCATAACCTTTACATCTATATAATAGGAAGCTTGATATACATAACAAGGTTTAGACTAGATATAATTTTGGAATTCAAGTTATGTGCAGATGATGGATGATGAATGACCTAAGTGAATCTCCATATCAATTGGATGCAAGTTATGTGCAAATGATGGATGATGAATGAGGTGATATTTTGATCATAACCTTTCCATATATATGATAGGAAGCTTGATATACATAACAAGGTTTAAAGACTAGATATAATTTTGAAATTTATATTAGTTGGAATATTTCAATCAACAACTAAACAGAGTCATCTATTACCAACAAACAGATATTAAGATACTTGAAAGAGACTACAAACAATGGACTATAGTACCCAAAAGGTGAGAAATTCATCTATTACCAACAAACAGATATTAAGATACTTGAAAGAGACTACAAACAATGGACTATAGTACCCAAAAGGTGAGAAATTTACATTGACAACATATAGAGATTCAACTAGGCTTGTGTGGATGACATGAAAAGTACAAGTGGACAACGTATAATTCTACTTAGGAAGAGTCTTTGGTTTAATGGTTAAGCAAGAAAGAGACATTACTTTCTCTATCTAGAGTAGAAGTGGAATACATAGTAGTTACTTCTTTTTCAGTGTTTTGGATGAAATGGGCTCTACAAGATATTAAGGTAAATTTCAGTGAACCTACATATCTATTAAGTGTTTCAATACAAGTGTAATAATAATTTCAAAAATAAAATATTCTACTTCCTTCAATCACTAAACATATCATCATAAAGTACCATTTCCTCACACAACAAGTCTTTGAGAAAATAGTGAAGATGGAATACATACCCACAAAGCCTCTTGTTAGAGAAGCATTTGAATATGTGAGAAACAAATTAGGGATAGTTCTTGTAAAATATCTTGTTAGAGAACCATTTTAATATGTGATAAACAAATTAAGGATAGTTTTTGTAAATTATTGTCACTTATTTGACTTCAGAAGAAGATCCTATGAAATTGAGTGCAATATCTATGTGGGAGAGTACATAATATCTAAGGGGAAGAATACAATATAAGGAAGAAATAAAAAGAGTAACAAGAAGCATATGATTGTGTCAATAATTTGAAGCAGTCAAGAAGCATAACAAAGGACCATCATCAAATTCAAATTGAAATATCAAGTAGTCTTCTTCATGAAGAAGCAACATTAACTAGGTTCATCATTTAAAGGGTTCATTTTTTAATGAAAATATTTATGAAAAAAAAAGTACATATGTATATATAATTTATATAAACATGTTCCAAAATATTCTCAAATGTATACAGTAGTATTATAAATTTTCATATCTAATTAATAGATGTTGAAGATGATTCTAGCTCATTCTTTACTGGCATTATCATAACATTCTCAAAAGCTCCTCCTGAATCTAAAAATGAATATGGAATGATTCATTGTACATTATGATAAATCAGCTCCTCCTAAATCTAAAAATGAATATGGAATGAGTCATTGTACATTATGATAAATCTTGTATTTAAATGACATTTGATCTATGAATAATATGGAATGAATAATTGTACATAAAGCAGAGAACCAAAAAAAGAAAATCTGAGCCAAAAAAAGTAGAGACCATTTAAAGAGATAGTAGTAATAGACAGTCTTATCATTATTAAACTCTATTACAAAGTTGTAGTAATTGACAATCTTATCCTTATTAAACTCTATTACAAAGTTGTAGTAATTGACAGTCTTATCAGCACATTTCCAAAGCACGACTGGTCTTAGCCGCTTGTGGTAATTCACAAAGTCAGTAATACTGTAAAAAACTAACATTCCTCGTGGGATTGAGGCTCGAGGATGCCCGGGGCCTTGATGCGTACTGGAGTGGCTTTGCTTTAAGACTCGCCTCGCTCTCCAGAGATATTTAGTGAGAGATCTTCAGTGGAGGGCCCATCTAGACAGTGACAGGGGTGAGATAGCTACATTACAAGGACAGTTAGCAGCATTGCAGGCACAGGTGGATACACTGCTGAGTGATAGACAGACAGGGGCAGGTGGGCAGCTGTAGGAGATTATCTTTACCTGCTTCTCAAGGTAAGGGTGGAAAAAGTAAATACCAGCGAAGCCCGAACTAAGTGTTACAATAGAAGTAGTCGTGATAAAGGGTGGAAGAGTAGTATACGGGATGGGGTAACATAGTATAGTATAAATGAGGAAGGTAAATCAGTTTTCATATTCTATATGTAATAATGCAAATGACAAAATCCCATCCATTAACTAATTGCATTGGTATTTTAGCAGAAAGCCAAAAAAGCGTATACAGTTTAAAGAGATAGTAGTAATATACAGTCTTATCCTTATTAAACTCTATTAAAAAGTTGTAGTAATTGACAGTCTTATCCTTATTAAACTCTATTACAAAGTTGTAGTAATTGACAGGGAGAATGCTAAATGTGCCTGGAAAGTCGTAGCAGAGGATGCTGAAGACGCTGAAGACAATGATCCCTGAAGATGAAGACAATGATCCCTGAAGACGTCATGGAAGACCTCTGCAACAAAAAAAATTAGATTAAAACCAAATTTTAAAAAAAAACAACAAAAAAATTACAGAAATTTAAAATTTGGAATATCTTACCTCCTTGAGCTTAATTCGCGCAGGATAGAATTGAGCACGCGAGAATCAGCTGGACAAAAATGAGCGCGCAAGAATCAGTTGGACAGAAATGAGCTTGCGAGAATCAGCGGCATAGAAATGAGCGCGCGATAAATGTGAACAGAAACTCAGAACAGGTTGTGGGCGATATATTTATAAAATAATAGTTCGGCCGAACTTTGTTTGCCGCTTTTCCAAACTCAGGAAAAAAATTTGTTTTCCATTGCCGTCAGTATACCGTCAATGTAAACGGAAAACGAAATTTGGTCGAACTAAATTCAATAATTCGGACGAACTCCTGAATTGTTCGACCGAACTATGACAAGAGTTCGGCCAAACTATGGAGGAAAAAAAAAATCCGCCCCAAATTCTCACAAAAGTGTTACCCATCTTCGCATTTTCACCCACCACCTTTCTCCTATCCTTGGAAATCCAGTTGCTTCTGAAATGAAAGACTCTGTCACCACAAACTTGATGTTTCCAATTTCGACTTCCACCCCATTAAAAACCAGAGCATATGATTTGGTTACCTCTTTTTCATAACTGTCAAACATTTCTACAAAGTTTAACCATTGTGCTTCTTGCAGCATCTACTTAACCTACGAGTAACTCTCCATAATTTTTCTTCCATTTGGATTTGTTCAGAAATAACACCCATAAATGAGAAGTTTTACCTCACAATTTGCTTCTTGACAAGGTATGAGATAATGGCAGGGTTATGAGAGAATGGCTTCGGTGAGAGCGTGAATGAGAGAGAGAAGGACAAAAGTGAAATATTCGTTTATATGATAGGGTATAAATATTATTTGGGTGGTTTTAACAATGAATTCAGAATTATAAATCGGATTGGTATGTAATAATGAGCAGTGAGTCGGATTTTATGGCTTCTTTACTGATATGACAAGATATTCAACTTGCAATAATGATTATTTTTGAAATGTCGGTACCAATGTCTACATAATTTCATATATTAATGTTTTTTACCCTTATTATAAAGTTTAATATTTGCATACCCTTGAGTTGATGGTTCTAACATTTAATTGATCGTTTTTTAATTTTATTCAAGTGCTCCCAGTGGTGGATTTGATCATTTCTTCAATTGCTTCAATTAGTAATTCATGTCAATCATCAGCAACAGATTCTTCGCAATTATGTAGCTAATTATTTTGAATGAAAAAACAAGAAAGAGGAGAATAAAGAAAAATGGGAATCAGATTGGAGTAAAAGAAAATTTAGAATGCCGAAAGAATTTAGTTTTCACCTTAGATTTTCTGTATAATCATGCCAACATTTGTTGCTTTTCATGTTTATACAATATATATATATATATATATAAAGGTTTACAAGTCAAGTCGGAGGATAAGGAAAATCCTTCTTAACCAACTTGAAATGAATACTATATTGCAAATTTTTAACAAATTCCTCCTTTGTCAATGGTTTAAGATAAATTCTTAATCGATGACCATTTACGCGGAAGGTAACTTTTTCTTCATCGATGGTCCTGATTCTGACTGCACCATTATCAAATATTGTTTCAATTTCATAAGGCCCAAGCCAATGAGTTTGAAATTTTCCTTGAAAATATTTTAACTTTAAATCAAAAAGTAATGCCCAATCCCCTCGCTGGAACTTCTTCTATTTTATATATTTATCATGCCATTTAGATATTTGTTGTTGAACTAGATTGGTTCTTTGAATAGCATCTTGTCTTACCTCATCTAGTTCATTTAGTTGCTCCATCCTTTTTTTTTGTGCTTCTAAAAGATAGAGATCCAATTTTATTGTTGTCTTGAAATTTCATAGGGAATATGTCCTATAATATTTCTCCATGTGGTGCGATATGCCCATAAATCTTCCGGAAGCTTTTCTACCAAATATATTTTATGCTGATGCATAGTCTTGGTAAGAATGGCTTCAATTACTTTATTAGTGGACTCCACTTTTCCATTTTCTTGTGGATGATATGGAGTAGACTTCTGATGCTTGATTTTATATTCCTCCATTATCTTGTGTACCAGCTTGGATGTAAATTGAATACCTTGATCTGTCACAATTTCCCTTGGGACACCGAAACAAGTGAAGACATCCTCAAAAATAAATGAAGCTACAACATTTTGAGTAGCAAAAGGAACTACTTTAGCTTCTACCCATTTTGTAACATAATCAGTGAAAACAATAGTGTACCAACAAAATCTAAAACCCATTTCTCGAATGGTTCAATGAGTACCTGAGGTTGTAGAGTCGTTTCGTCTGAAAGGATAGGTTTCTCCATTCTTTAACAACTATCATATTTAAAAATAGAAGGCCAATAATACCCTAAAAGAAGAATTTTGTAAGCGGATCTTTTATCAGCAAAATTTCCTCCACATGATTCATCATGACAAGCTTTCAGTATTTTGGGTACTTAATCTTTCCTAACACGTTTTCGGATAATTGGATCAGATCCTCTTTTATACAATTCTTTATTTATCCATGACTAAGATGCACTAATTTGAATTGCCTTTCTCTTTTCTTGAGAAAACAAATATGATGGTAACTTTCCTGTAGCCAAATAGTTAGCAATATCCGCAAACCATGGAGATTTAATAGACACTGCAAAAAGATATTCATCAAGAAAATTATCTTCTACAGGTAAGTCATTTCTCTCATTTTGGATCCTGGATAAAAAAAAATAATAATAAAATAAAAAATAAAATAAAATAAAATAAAAATCAGCAACTATATTTTGTTTTCCTAGTCGATCTAAAATGGTGATGTTAAATTATTGTAATAAAAATAACCATCTTGTAATTCTGCCATAAGTGATTGGTTTATTCATTAAGTACCTTATTGCATAATGATTTGTATGTACAAAGGTTTCATAGCCAGTGATGTAGTGTCTGAATTTATTTATGGTATGGATAACAGCTAAAAACTCATTTTCAGTAACAGTAGAGTTTAACTTTGTAGGAGTCAATTTTTTACTTGTATAGTAAATGGAATAAGGAGTGAAGTATTTTTGTCCTAATACAGCTCCCAAAGTTGTGGTTGAAGCATCAATTGAAATATGGAAAGGTAATTTCCAGTTTGGTCCTCTGAGAATGGGTGCTTCAGAATTTTTCTCTGTTAGTGTTTCAAAATCTTTTTGGCAGTCAAAATTCTAGATGAATTCTCAATCTTTTGTGAGCAATTTGAAAAGTGGAGATGCAATTTTTGTAAAGTTTCCTATGAATCTTCTATAATAAGAAGTAAAACCAACAAAACTTCTAACATCTCGTTGACAAGTTGGAATTGATAATTTAGAAATAAATTCTAGCTTAGATGTGTCCACCCTAATTCCATCTCCTAAAATATGGTATCCTAAAACAATCCCCTCAATAAAACATCACAAAACATTTTTTATGACTTAATGAGAGATTTACTTCCTTACATCTAATGAGAAATTTTTCCAAATTCTTAAGGGCTTCTTCAAAATAATTCCTATAAATTGTAAAGTCATCCATATAAACTTCCACACAATCATGAATTAAATCAGAAAAAATCCCTAACACTTCCCTTTGAAATGTTGCAGGTGCATTACATAATACAAAATAAAGTACTCGGTAAGCATAAGTTCCTCATGGGCAAGAAAAAGGTGGTTTTATCTTGATCTTCTAGGGCTACTTGGATTTGATTATATCCACTAAAACCATCCAAGAATGAGAAATATTTATTTCATGCCAATGTATCTAGAACTTGATCTATAAAGAGAAGTGGAAAGTGATCTTTTAAAGTGGCTTTATTCAATTCCCTAAAGTCAACACACTCCATTTTCCATTTTTCTTTGGAACAATTACTAACGGTGAAACCCATTGACTATTAGATATAGGATAAATGAAGTTCACATTTAATAGTTTTTGTAGTTCCTCCTTGACAATTTCCCTTAGGTTTCGATTCATCATTCTTTGTGGTTGTTTGATTGGTTTGGCATGTTCTTCGATATAAATATGATGTATACAAGTGCTTGGATCAATTGTATTCATGTTAGTATATTCCCATGCATAAGCAGAAGAATGTTCTTGTAACACTTTCATTAATTCTTTCTTTTGAAATTCTTCCAAGTTATGATTTATATTCATAGTTTTTCTTGGAAATTTTCCTATTAAATAATTATCAAATTCTTCCATAGAATGTAAAGACATTTGACGAGATGGTAAATACTCAATATCACATTGTTCTTGATTTTTTTGACTACATTCACAGTATGAAGATGATTCATTATTTTCCATTAAATTTAAGATTTGATATTTTTTGTATGTTTGTGAAGTAGCAAAAATTGGTTGTATATCAATATCATCATCTATCCATTCTTCATTTTCTACTTCTATCATTGTTGTTGTAGGTGGATACAATGTAAATTCATTTTTGAACTTTCATCATAAATAATCATGTCACTGGATCTACAAATTATAAAAGTATCATTTCTGGCTAACCATGGTCTTGCTAGGATTAATGAATGTCCTCCTAAGTTATTCTTGGGTGTTAAAATCATAAAGTTAGCAGGATATTCCCAAGAATCTAAGAATACATATACATCTTCTAATACACCATCAGGTTTAATTATAGACCTATCTACCAGTTGTAACAATTTAGGTGTATATTGAGGATTAGGAAGTTTTAATTGATTCATAGTTTGCTTACTCATGATGTTTATAGTTAGCCCTAAATCAATCAATGTATTTTCTATTTCAACACCATTAATGTGTGTTTTCACAATGAGACTTCCTGGATCTAAATATTTTTGAATTGTTTTTTTCTCATCATGATATCTGCAATTTTTCTAACTAATTGGATTATTTTGACTTCTCTTCTTTTCCTTCTTGGTATTTTAATGCTCAACTCCCTAATTGCCTTTGCAAAAATTGGAATTTATTTGATGGCCTGTAACAAAGGAAATTTTATGCAAACATTCTTCAATTCATCCAAGATATCATAGTCAAGGAATAAAATTTGTTTTTCTACCTCTTTGTCAATTTTTGATCTTTTAGGAAAAGGTGGTTTTGAAATAGATACTGAAATTTGTTCCATAATGGGAGTTGAGTATCATGTGTAGGAGTGGCTTGTTTCTGAAGATTTTATTTATGATGAAGAGATGTCCCTTCCTCAGATTGATCATCATTCTTTTGAGGATTTTCATCCTGATAAAGAGATGTCTCTTCCTTAGAATGATCATACTTTTTATTTTACTGAATAACAATAGATGGTGACTTGTTTTCCAATACTCTATCAGATCCTAGTTGAACATTGTTAAGATCTAATGGAGTTATCATATAGGTCTAGAAATTTTGTCGCTCCATATTGTAAACGAGATGTGAATTTTTATTATTTCGGTTCAGAAGTGATTGAACAGGAAATTAATTTGGTCATTCTGGAAATGGTAATGAAAGTTGTGAATTTGGATTTTGAATTTGAGCTTGGGGTGGCGGTTGACTAGACTGAGGAAAATATTGGGGCGAAAAGTAGGATAATGTTGAGGATATCGAGAATATTGAGGATATCTTCCATAACGATTTTTCCATCCTTTTGCCCAAGGTTGAGGTTGAGGCCAAGATTGCCAAGGTATAGGGGTGGTCCAATTGCTTTGTGGTGGTTGTGCATATGTTTGGGTGTTAAATCATTGATTTTTCCATGGTCTCTTGGCATTAAAACAAAGAGGGTCTATCTTATTTGGAACTACTTCCTCTTGGTAAACAACTTTAAGACCTGGTATTGAAGGAAATTTTTTTGTATCATGATTTTCTACACATATAACACAAGTTTCTACATTCTTCAAGTCATTAGGACATTCTCTTAAGGCATGTTTTTTTTCTGCACTTTGGACAAAATATAGAAAAGGCATCACTTTCAACTTTTTGCTTGTTTTGTAATTTTAGGGTGTTTATTTGTTCACTAAGACTCCCTGAAATGTTTGTTTTAAACTCGTCAATAAAACTTCCTATTACAGCCCTACTTACTGTTCCAACTGCAGATTTATTAATTCTAAAGATAACAGGATCTCTTGAACTCTTTCCAACTCTTGACCTACCTCTTGAAAGGTGTATGCATAATTTAGAAATTTCTGGTAATGATAACTGAGAAATGTCTCATTTTCTCATCATGTTAAGGATATCGATCCATTCATCTCTAACGGATTTTAATAGGAAATATTTCAAAGTATCTTCATCCAAATTTTCCATTTTATCTCTCTTAAGATTATAACTAAACCTTTCAATTAAATCCTCAAGATTTTCATCTTCTTTTTGCATCATTTTGAAAACTTCATCTTTAAGATTATGGGGCATACAGTAATCCTTGTATTTCGTTAAGAATGCAATTTTCATTTCCTTCCATGTTCTAATAGAGTTTTTTATTAGACGCATAAACCATTTTAATGTTGCATCCTTAAGAGTTGTCGGAAACAATTTCAACTTTTGAGAGTCGAGTAAATAATCATAAGATATACATAAAACTTCGAACTCAAAAAAGAAATGTTTCAAGATCCTCACTTCTTAATTCGTGGAAGTTAAGAAGGACAGAGAGTGACATATTTTTCATTGTTACTGTGGTATCTTCATTGTATATTGAAAACCCAACAAGATCTGGTTCTCTTCTATCTCCTTGTCCTCTTCCTCTACCTCTTCCTCCACCTCTACCACCTCCAATCCTAAGATGTTCACCATTACATTATGTACTCATTCTCCTTCCCTAGCCATTGTAGATTCTTCAGAACTAATGTAAGGTTCCAAAATTGGGTTTTCTAGTTCTTCTGGTTCCTCTATCAATGGTATGTTAAAATAGGTTTCTTCTTCCTCTTCTTTACTATGGAATTCTAGTTCTTGAGCTAGAAGTTTTTCTCCAGTTTAAGTTAGGAAAATTACTCCTTCTGTCAAGGGTACGTAGGATCTTCTTCTTCTAACTGCTTCAATTAATGAATTTGGTGAATCTCTAGGTTGGATTTTAGATCTCAGTACCTCAAGAAGTCTATGTATGCCTGCAATGGATGGTATGTGAGTTTGGTTGGATGGTGTGCCGCTACGAGGTCATGGTGGGGTGAGTGGTATTGCTAGAATTAAACTTCTGCCTCTACTTAGAAATATACCTCTAGAATCTCTTTCCCTATGCATGTCATGTTTTTTTATTTTTGTTACTTTTTTTCAGCTAAAAAAAACAAGATTTCTATCTACACTTCCTCGGAAACGACACCAAAATGTTTGTCAATTTAATTGTATAAAGTGTTTGCATAAATTATCGACCAGGGCTTGCAAACTGACAAAGTGTAGTGCACTATATGTGCTAGAAGTCTTTGCTTATTAAAGTTAAATTAGATGATTAATGTATATGCTCACACTTCTATCCCTTTCTGGAATATAAAATTAGCACTCTCAAAAAAATCCCAAACTCCTAATGAAACTAAAGCAATATTCTCACTTGAAAAATGAAATTAAAACAACTTCTGAAATTAATCTAAAGCAATCTTACTTCTACAAACTAGAATTCATAAAGCAGTATGGTTATTTACTAGATCAACTCATCACATTAAAAAAGAAATATTTTGTCTATCCATCTAACACTCATATAATCACACTTTATTCCTCAATATCAATCACTCTGAAACATAACCTGTAAAGAAATTTTATGAAATTATACTAAAAATGCAAAGAAATTTGATGAAACCATTCTACAACTATTGTTATCGCAATTCAATTCAATTTCTACATATATGAAAACGGGTTATTAACTAAATCACTCCATCGTTGCCTAGTCAATTAAAATCAATACAAATCTAAAACATGCAATGAACTAATGTAATAAGAAAAATGAAAGAAATTTGTAAACATAAAACCTTATTGTTTGCAGTGGCCCTCCACAAACAAGTGGTCACAGAATCCACTTGCACAATCAGCTACACATTAAAGATGTAAAAGATTTCTTCATAACATAGTTAAAACAGAGCTTTCAAAATATTGTTTTCATGTCTAATGTGTTACATTCACGTTTGTTGCATGGTATTTATAGAGTTTGTATCAATTAATTGTTTGAGGCCTTTATGCCTACCATTGCTAACAAACTTCTAAATTTAAATTAAAAATGTAACATAATAACGTTGCTCACGATTTGCTATTAACACAACAAATCGTGAGGTGTGCATTTCGAACCCTCCCTTGCTTGTTACAACCACTGCATTGACTTTTGCCTTTGACTACGCATTCAAACCTTCCTCTACTGATCGAGCTCATATAAATAGGAGGAAATTGTTGAATACATTAATCTCCACCTACCCATATATTTATTTCCTTAGCTGGCACCTCGGATCCTAGTAAACCATGGAGTTGGCTACAAAAACATGAATTAGTTGCAAAATATGTTAATTCAGTCGCTGAGAAAAATATTAACTAAATAATAAAGAACATTATTAAATATGAAATATAAGACAATTAGATACCTTTCCATGCCAAAAATCATGTAGCCTGATGCCTGTTGAGTGACTATGGAGGTCAAAAAGAAGAAAATAAGTAAGAAAGAATGTCAAAAATGAAGCAATTATGAGGCTCAACAGTAATGCTCGAGTTTATATTCTCAAATATTATATTGTATATGTAATTATGAAGTGTTAGGCTATTGGAGTTATTATTTTTTAGGTTTGTTTCAACCCAATCTATTGGTTATGTTTTAATTTCTAGAGCTTGATAAATAATCCCTCTTCAAGCAACCCAAGTTACATGACACAAAAGTGTGAAGCAGTTTAAAGTGGGTTCTCAGCAATGGTGAATAATACTTGCCCTTCACTGCAGCTTGTACCACTTTCTCATGTTTATTTTATTTGTTAAGGAAAGTATTTATACTCTATTCTATTATGTAATTCATTATCATGTGAGTGAGTTTGTTTCAAATTGTTTCACTAATTTAATTATATGTTTAATCACATAAAATTGTAGGTTGGTTCTGTGTAAGTTGGTTCCTGCTAGGAATTAACCTTATTTGTATATCAATGTTATAACTTTTATTTTTTCTTACTAAATTTAAAAATTCATCATATAATTATGAGTACGTGCAAAATCTAATAGCAAAATAACTACTACTAAAGCTCAGTGTTTATGTATCTACCATAACTTATTTGAAGGAAAGCCAACTAACAAAAACATCGACCCAACTATAATTTTTATAAATAACTATTTCAAAATATTAAATAACATGTCACAGAGGTGTTGGGAAAGTTCCAAGTATTTATGAGCAAGTTCGATAGCATAAATACCCTTATTCTTGGTAGGTGGTAGTTATTCATTCCTCGTAGGTGGCAGAATGAATGGGGCGATGGTCAATGGATAAACTATCCAAATTGTGCTTGATCCTTCATGCCTCCAAAGACATGCAATTTGAGATGTCCTCGTCACCATTGGCATAGCCAAGTTACATGATCCATCATCCCATAAAATAAAAGGAAGGCCATGACCCATAGGAAAATATTATACACCATATAATAAACCAATGATTAGCTTATTATTTTTTCCATGTCCATTGAATACCACATTATTCTCATCCAATGGGCAGGATGGAAAAACAGCAAGCGAGTGATTGACTTACTACATGGTGCTTAATATTTGGCATGATCCATAAGCCCATTTGTACGCATCATCATAATGAGCCTATGATGATATATTGTGTACTAAGACAATGATTGGAAAGTTAGTGCATGGTGCATAATACTCGTCACTTAACACTTACATTCTTGTACCTTGAAAAGGGAATCAGTGTGAGAATTTTTTGGCTTAGCAACTGCATTCTTGTAGCAAAAGGTTTAGTGACTCTTTCTTTGTTGGGTGTTTGGAGATTTTGTTTTAAATGGGTAAATCTTGGTTTTCCCTTTTGGCTTCCATGTCTCCATTTCAAGTTTCAAGAAGTCTCCTTTGACATTCATCAACTAGCATCTTCATTTTCCAAACAGTGACTTGGAGTGTCTCCTTTGTCATTTTGGTGCATTCTCTTTCAAATTGGCCTTTCTACTCTTGGATCTCAGTTTTAATTTTACCCTTTGCAAAGTAAGGTTTGTGATTTTTCCCACTTCCTATAGTTTGGTTATCCTCCAACAATATTTTTTTTCCTTCACTAAGTTTTCTTTTAGAAGGGGTATGTTGGGATGATTTTGTTGAGAAATCTAGGGGCAACTAGATTAGGGTGATTTCTCTTTCTTTGATAACTACTTGTGATTTTATTTTGCTTAACTTAATATACATGTAGTTAACTTCTTCTTATATTGATTATTATGGTGTTATTTTATCATCAAACAACTACCAAACAATGAAGATCAATGAGACAAGAGGACACAAAATGTAGATTGCAAGCCAAGGCCAAAACCTCTCCTCTTGAGATAGAATCTTCAAACACTGAATTCCAAGGCCTATGACCCCTCCAAGACCAAGTCAACTTCTTCTTTTGATGAGATTTTCCTTCACAAATTCAACCCACGTCAAACTACTCCAAAACTGCTTCAACTACACTTCCTTGACATCAATTTCAACACTCAAAATTCAGTCACTGCTTCAGAACTGAACTTTTTCGACCTGCCAATACTTTCTGATTTTTACACGTGGGTAGATTTATCGCTGAAATGACCTTCTCTCCTTCGCTTGATGTGCTTGATCTTTATAGATAACTCAACATCCAAAGTAGGTATTATTGGTACCAAAAACTCGGCTTCTTGATAGCTCTACAATTCAGCCTTAATGTAGTCAAACATGCCCTAATTCTTCTTTGCATGTGCGGAGGATGATGGCCCAAAAACAGTCCCAAAATACTTCGCTTTATTATTCTTCTCTTCACTAGGTTTTTCTTGTCTTTCTTATGCGTGTACAAACTTCTTGGATCTCCTTTCAATGAGGTCAAACACCTTGTATATATAGGCTTCTTGTGGAGGTCGAATAACCCCTACGAGACCGACTTGTCATTGTTTGTAAGCTGGCTTGTCCTCCGCTAACTTGTCTTGGAGAGTGTCTTTTGGCATTTCTTGACTTACAATAATTTTATTGACATGATACAAGATGCCCAATGGGGTCTTTCATATATGACAGTGACTCAATTGACTCATTGATTCTATGACAAACCATAGAAGCACTCAATGGGTGCTTGAGTTACAAATAAATTAACCTTGAGCATGAAATCCATGCTAGAAATAATAATAATAATTTTTCTTTATTTTTACAATATACAAGAATCAAGAGTGCATTTCACATTTATGAAGACCAAACTAGTTACCTATTTCAACACTCCCTATTTACTAGTGAGGTATTCATAATACATACAAGGTACTTGGGCATTCTCATACTGAATAATTCTCATAAGAAGAGTCAAATTGGTAAGCGGTCTCATAAGTTATTTACTTAGCTTATACCAGTGCATCTCATCATATCAACCATCATTGTCACATAGTGAGGCCTTGACTAACAACCCTATATCTCCACAAGATTAGAACACAACGCTGGGGAGACCAATGATTTATAGACACCTTCATCATTGGCTCACAAAGCACATACACCATTCGGATGTTCACAAGGTGAGTCCTTATAGGACCATTCCCATCTTGTATTTACACATCTTCATGGAATTTCCTCTTCCACTGCTCTTACCTATTGGATGCCCTGCCATCCTCAAAGGGTATCAGTATCAATCTCAGATGCTTACCCAATCCTCCATTCTTTCTTCATATCACAAAGATAAGAATGATGTACCTAGCTCTCCCTCTCAACTAGGGAGGATTCACTCGTTCTTATAAAATGAATATGCCCAATATCCCTCTTCCCTAGGGACTTGTTACCAACAACAACTATCTGCTCTTTGGTGGAAATCATGGTATTATTGTCTGCTTGTAAGGATCCTCCTTTTAACATCATGTCATGAACTTCAATTTCTTCATCATGGAGCCTTCTTCTTCTAGAACTTCTTCGTAGGGCATCGACCATATTCTCCATCACTTCCCTTCAACGAAACATAGTGTTGAACCAATAGTCATGCCATCCTTCTTTTCATCGAGAAGTGACCTTCTAGTCTACATGTGGCTATCCTTCATACAACTACCTCTTCCAAGTCATATTTATTTCCAAGTCTTCCATCCAATCTCATGAGTACTAGTTGTAGGTGACTTCAACAACCCTCTTTCAGTAGCCTTGTTTCAACCCCACCAGATGCTTTCTAAAAAATTAAAATGAACATTAAATTAAATTTACCTCTTTAAGATGTTTATTCGTCATGACATCGATTTCTAGCAGCATCAACATCTTGCACATGTATGAATTCGTCTCCAAGACATTCATTACCGAGGTTCACCTTCTCCAACATACATATCAAGGTTTTCATACCTTCTTCATGGACATGTCATATTTAATCCTTCTTGTTCTTAGATGTTGATCACTTATCTTATCTTACGTGACTATAGATACATATTTCACTAATTCTTCTTTCACCTTCTTCGCATATGGCTTCCTCGAGATCTTCTATACACAGTTCCTTTGCCAGCTTCCTCATATTCTTCATGAGGTCATATTATGTTGATTTCATCTTTGCCAATATGTAGAAGAGTTCAAGGTACATTGCATATATACCTTCATGTATCACTCTAATGGAAGAGATTATGCTTCATTCTCATGAGATATATATTTCAACCATTCTATCTGCAACCATATGATGACATGACTTTATCTATCTATTACCAAATGTGTGCATAGCTCTTCCTTCATGTGATCATCTAGACTTCCTTTTAGCAACTTTCTTTCCTTGCTTGAAGATGAGAATACTTCAACCAACTTGTCATGTTGCACATCTTTATCATCACACCACTATCCTTCCAAACTATGGATCCCACACTATGTGTAATGTAGAATATTTCTGTGACGCTTCTTCAAGAATGATGAACCCTTCTAAAAAGGATTTTAATGAAGAATCTTGATGGTCCTTATTTTTCAAATGTTCCTTTCTAATGATGATGATGTATGATGGTCTCTTTATCTTCTATCTTGCTAGACGACTTTCTCCAACCATATAGACTGCTACTTTGGTTACCTTCCTATGATTCTAATGATGATGTCATAAGCTACTTCCTTTCTATTATTATGACATTTTCAACCATATGAACTTCTACTTCGACTATCCTTCCATGCCTTTATGATGATGTCATCTCTATCTCTTCTATAATGCATCCTATCATACTTATGATGCTTTCCATCATGACTACTAACTTACACAAACTGAAAGGAACTAATTATATGATGATATCTCAATCATAGTATAGGTATTTTACTTCCTCCTCCTTTGACTTCTTCTTTTCAGGTTCTTCTACTTCTTTGGTGATATGGGCTTCATTCCTTTCCTTTCTCTTCGTGTTGTCCTTCTTGATTTTAGGACAATCCCTTTTGAAATTCCCATATTCATTACACTCATAACATTGAATTTTAGACATCAATTTTATTTTGAAACTTCTTTCGAGGCTCAAACTTCCCAAATTTTCCTTTCCTCGCCATAGTTGCATATGCTTGAGTTTGTTCATTTGACCCAACATCAATCGTCACCTTTAATATAGTTTCTTCAATC
Source organism: Pinus albicaulis (assembly GCA_034641835.2). NCBI lineage: Eukaryota > Viridiplantae > Streptophyta > Pinopsida > Pinales > Pinaceae > Pinus > Pinus albicaulis. The sequence continues at coordinate 996,297,812 of CM076582.1, forward strand.
TTTCACAATGACCATAGATCGTTGAATGGAGTGGTTTCCTTCTCCCCATAGACGCTCGATACAAAGTTCCCCCATTCATCTGGTAATGCATTGGGTACAATGGTGGTCATCTCTCGATCATACATTATTTATCCAAGTTCTTGTAGTTGATCTCTTATTTGAGATACCCTCATAAGGTACGAGGCTACCCCTTATTCCTTTGATACCTTCATCTTATATAGTTCAATTCATAATGATATAATTTCTCTGGCAGTGCTTACAGAGAACAATTTGACCAACTTTACATATATCTCTTTTGTTGTCTTCAACTTTACTACATAAGGGATGAGAAAATCCTTGATTGACTCAATGAGGATCCTTTGAGCCCTTATCTCTCCTTTCACATATTTCTATAGAGATTGAGATTTATCTTGAGAAGTTTTGGTGATTGATCCTATGACATATTCACTAACTTCATGTTCTATGAGGATCAAATATGTTATTTTCTTCCATGTAAGGTAGTTTGATGAACCAACAAGTTGGTTGTTCTCCTTGCATAAAAACGTCATTGTAGATTGAAACATAAAATGTAGAGCACTCACTTGTCAATAAAGATGTTCCTTTGATGATGATATCTTCAACTTGATGCCTTCTTGCTGATGTTGACAATTGAACATGTTTTTTTTATGATGATTGCTTCCTTAATGATGTTGGCTTTATTATATTCTTCACAGATGTTTGAGGTGTGATCATTTCTTTAATGTGAGGAAGATTATGAGGAAGTTCTCTTTCTTGCTTCCTTTGGTAGATGATTGTAGAATGAGTAATCTTTCCAATAATTCTTCAAGTGTAGAGTCATTCTTTTGAATGGAGGTACGGACCTTGAGGTCTTCTTCTTCTTCCAAGAGTTGAGATGATGTGATGGATAGTCCTCCTTGATGATTCTTAGTTCTCCTTGATGATCTCCTTGTGCATGGTCCTTGTGTATTCTTCTTAAAATTTATTATATTCAAGATGCCTTTCTTGTTGTTGTCACTTTAGCTTTGAAACCATGTTGAGAAATCTAGTGGTGGCTAGATTAGGGTGATTTCTCTTTCTTTTATAATTGCTTGTGATTTTCTTTTACTTAACTTGATATACTTCTAGTTAACTTCTTTTTATCATGAATATCATGGTCTTTTATCATCAAACAACTACCAAACAATTAATATCAATGAGACAAGAGGACATAAAATGTAGGTTGCAAGCTAGGGCCAAAACCTATCCTCTTGAGAGAAAAACCCACAAGAACTACTCTTCTTATATAATTTTCAAATGATAAATTCCAAGACCTATGAACCTTGTCAAATACCCCTCCAAAACCACGTCAAATTCTCATTTTGATGAGTTTGTCCTTCACAAATTCAACCCAAGTCAAACTACTCGAAAATTGTTTTAATTGCACTTCCTTAACTGCAATTTCGTCCCTTACTTCAGAATTCGGTCACTACTTCAGAACTACACTTTTTTGGTCTGCTAGTACTCTCTGATTTTCACAGGTGTTGGTATATTTATGGCTGAAATCGAATTCTCTCTTATTCTCTTGATGTGCTTCCTCTTTCTAGATAAGTCTAATTCTAAAGTAGGTCTTCTTGGTACCAAAAACTCAGCTTCTTGACAACTCTGCAATTTGGTCTTACTGCAGTCAATACGCCCTAATTCTTCTTCGCACATGTGGAGGATGATGTCCCAAAAACAATCCCAAAATACTTTGCTTTCTTCTTCCTTTTATTCTCCTTCTCTTCGCTAGGTTTTTCTTGCCTTTCTCGTGCTTGTACAAACTTCTTGGATCTCCTTTAAATGAGGTCGAACACGTTGTATATATAGGCTTCTAGTGGAGGTCGAATAACCTCTATGAGGCCGACTTGTCACTGTTTGTAGGCCAACTTGCCCTCTGCTTAGCCCGACTTGTCTTGGAGGGTGTATTTTGACATTTCTTGACTTGAAATAATTTTCTTGACATGATATAAGATGCACAATGGTGCCTTTCATATATGGCAATGAATCACTTTGACTTCTTGACTCTATGACAAACCCTAGAAGCACTCAATGGGTGCTTGACATACAAATAAATTGACCTTGAGCATGAAACCTGTGCTAAAAATAATAATATTTTTTTCTTTATTTTTACAATATACAAGAATCAAGAGTACATTTCATATTTATGAAGACTAAACCTATTTCCACAAATTTTTTGTTTGTTTTTTTTGCATGCATTCTGGTTGAGGGGGGCAAATTTGTTCTTTCTTGGGTCACTTTAGCGTCCCTTCATCTAATAGGTCCCTTGACCTCCTTGTGTTGCTATATTTACTTTATCTGATGTCCAAGCCTAGAGCTTAAGTTTAATGGATTACAAGGAGCTCCAAGACACGAGGGAGGTTCTTAAGCGACATGAGGAAACCTTGGCCATTTGCTTAAGGGGACATTGATGGAAAATGGTTCTCTTCCTAGTTCCTATCAATATGTCGTTATGAGAACATTGTTGCAACAAAAGAAGCATATTTTGGCCCTTGAAGCTAAATTGGGTTACCTTCGATTGGTAGTTATTCAACTTGTCATGCATAGTCAAACTAGAGTTGGTTCTTTGGCTCTTCCTCCATCTTCAATGCTTTAGCATCCAGGAGAAATAAATCCATCCCATCAAGCATCAACAAAAGAAACTCCATCAAAGGAAACAAGCAACCTAGTTAGTGCTTAACGATGAATGCATTAGTTGTTTTGTGCATTGGATATTTTCTGATATTTTTTTATTGTTTTTAGGCACACATTGAAAAATTTGTACCTACCACTTTGAAAGGTGCATTACATATCCAAAGTACTTTCAAGCTCTTAGTTTTATTCTAAATTTCCAACCAAATAGCTTTTAAAATTATCTTCAACAAAATTAGGGCCCAATAGCATTTACTCTAGTTGTAGTAATCACGCACATTAGAGAATTTGCAGAGGAAGCTTTCATCAATAAGAGAACTTATAAAATAGCCATGCAATCTATCCATCGATATTGAAGAAGTAGCTCCAAGACAAGATCAAAAATCAACTTCCAAATATCATAGTGCATCTAAGATACTCCAAAAGATCCAAGAGAAAAGTGTGATATTGCCTAAGAGGGCCAAAATTCCCAAGTGAAGATGATCAATTCTCACAAATGAGACTCACTTCTATTTATATAAGTCTCTCTAAATCGAATTAGTCTAATGAGCCCCAAAAATTATAAAATAATGTGCTAGAAACAAGTCTTGGTCACAAGCCGACCAAGTAGCTATCACAAGTTATGAATTAGCCATCCATATGCAAGCCGAGTTAATGACATCATGATGATATAGGGTTGTTGGATGCCACATTGACTCTGAGTGACATGATGAGGGAGAGGGATCCAATAAAGATGAATTGTGGGATGGCCCCTAATTTTTCATGCAAGTCATCATGTGATGCCCCATAGTGCGTTTGGGGCACAAATATTGGTTTCATGAATCTCTTGATGAAAGATAATCTTGTAGACTACTCCAAATGAGCGTTCTAATGATGGTGCCTGCCCTCTCAAGTCTCAAAGGTGAGACAAACCTCCTCTTGGCCTTGGAGCAGCGGCCATGATCATGCAACACTGACTAGGAGATCATTGTGAATAATGTGGGGAAATGAACAAGAAGTTGAAGGTGTTGAGGGTACCCATAGCATGAAATGATGCTCTAACACATGGAGTCACATAGCTCTCAACGCATCCCCTGGGGGTGTCAATATGATCCTCTAATGGGCTTGAGCCTCAATTAAGTTGCCCAGCCCATGATGAAACAAACCACCTTCCAATTACATATAAGATCCAATGTGCTTCCTCAACATCAGGTACAACAATTCATTAATGCATCTAAGTGAATCAATCTTGTTAACCAAAGGCACATTAAAACCTCCTAATCGACTTACCTTCCAAATTTGGGGCTTTAAACTTGTAATAGTGTTATCTCCCTAAGTAGGAGTGTCTAATAAACAACCTTATTAGGTGTTCCAACTTCCAACTTCCAGCCCCTAAAGGCTTATACATGTCCAAGGTATATCCTTTAATTGATAGGGGTCGTGTGAAAATGATGAGACAAATAGAGACACAAGGGAGTCAAATGTCATGGGTTCAAGGATGGTAATGATGAGGAATGTCTACATATTTGGTTTTATAAATGTAGGAGTGAGCAATGATGGATACATGATTTACCTTGGACTTTGTTTCTCCACCTTTCTTCATTATCCTTTTGCCTTTTCTTGATTTTTTCTTTGTATTACTGCTCGAGGCTCCAAGAGATGAGAACATGTTGTGTATGCATAAACAATTATTAACCCCTTGAGGTGGGGCATCTTTTCCCACCATGGGTTGGGGTTTGCCTGGGTTCCTTAATGATGTGGGGGCACTCATGGGGTTGGGCACACATGGGGCCTTAGGAACCAAGGTGGTAGCCATAATAAAGGGGGAAAGCTCATGTTTGGCTTTTTCCCACGTGTTATTTTAATGTCTCGGTCGTCTTTTGCATTTTATAATATTCTTTTATTTTGTTTCTTTCTTGTGGCCATGATATGCTTTTAACGTTCTTTTAGTTGGATCAACCTCTGGGGCAAAATTTCAAGTTCAACCCAAACATGTGGATAAGAGGAGGGGGTGTACCAGTGGCTTGTGGACCCAGAGAGGGAAGATGATGAAATAGGGCATGTAATGTGTGGAGGGGAGTGAAAAATGTGTGAAATGGGAAAACATGACCATGCTACCAAAATCAAGGTTTTACAAGAAGTGCCCTTCCTGAAGCCATAGGCCAATAGAGGAGATCCCATGGGTCAAGTATTGAGAATTAATCCTCCATTTAAGGCGAAGGAACAAAACTACAGTCAAAATTGTTCCTTTTTCCAAGTTGCCCAATAATCCATGCCCAAAGTCCCAAAGGAAAAACAAGCATAAGCACCCCATTGCATAATGAAAAAGCTACCTTTAGGATTGGATTGCCCACCTTCAAACATATTCTCTCGACAGATGGGCGAGGGTACATATGACTACCTCAGGGACCGGAGATCAAATGACACAACACATCGGCTACACTGCTGGCTGTCAAGGGTTGTTGGCTGCCAGCTGAAGACAAATCTAGGAGAAAATTCCTCCTATGGCTCACCCACTTTTGGAGGGTAACACATCCGATTAATTATATTTATATAAAAGAAGCAGAAAGCCAATAATACATTTATCAAGGTTACTATGAACATATTCATAATTTACATTTTATCAACATTGAAAATTAGATACGAGTCTTCATTAAACTTGACACTTTCAGTTCAGATACACACAAAAGTTTACAACATACTTGCATTGATACAAACTCGAAATTTACCGACGAATCCAATAAGAATTGGAAATACTCAAATCCCCCGAAAGTCTACCCTCATCCCACTAACGCATTTTGAAGTTGAAGATATATCCCAATTCACTTAGTTAACTACCACAACCTCCACAATTGAACAAAATGGCCATACTATTATACAAGACGGTTACTAGATTTCCCAACATGTTGACCGGTAAAAGGTTTATAATCCGTGCTATTAAATGTTTTTAAAGAACTGGTCCGAGAAACACTAAGATGTCGAGTTTCATTAAGCCAGTTAGCCCTTGTATCACCCATGTTTGAAAGGGAATGTATGCTGCTAACACCACAGGAAACACAGAGTGCCTATGTTCAATGTCTTATGTCCATGATCCATCAACGCATGTTCAGACTTTAGAATGTTCTCAAAAGGTGAAATCAATAGCAATTTGCAATAGTTGGATTAATTCACTCTCTAAAGTAAAATGGATTTCTTTAGAAGGGAAAAACATTCACGTACAAGAAAATCCTAAAACAAGTGGGAACCCAAGACTAAATTAGAAACTTAATTACTGAACACAGATAAATTTGTATTGCACACGTAACATTCAAAACAATTAGATTGATGCTTGGTTCAAAATTCACTGAAGAAACCAAACATGACGCAGGACATGGTGCACATCCTAAGTATATATCATATAATCATTATGATCATTCACCAAAGACAGTATTCATTTGCAACTGCATCAAATCTGAATTTACTCTAACTTGAAAATGGAAGAGGCAACATTCAAGGATAACATTCAGACTCTACTTTTCCCTTAATGCACCACATGCATTTCTTGAAATTTAAGTCACACAAGTTTTTAAGAGATGAGAATGTACATATAAACAGTTGCTGACAATTTGAGACAATTGCATGACCTTCAGCACGAGGGGACCTCTTACCTGAACCTTCTGCTTTATTCTACATTTTGTTCCCTTAAGTCAGGAAGAACATGTGGCGACATAGTGATAACACATACCTCTGTTTCGGATCAAAATGCATAAATCTAAGATTGTGTTGTCAATACAATATGCATCAACATGAAAGTCTTGTTTCCACATGAAAACAAGTTCATGTACCCAACTGAAAATGGTGGTGGCTTCTTCATTTTGAGATAAGGAACCCCTCACATAAAACCAAATCTATCAATACCAGAAGAAAAACTATGATAATGTAAGGAGCTATAGGTCAAACACACAACAAATTAATACTCTGTGAAATCTTGAGGACAAAGCAGTTTTCAAAATTTGCACAAGAGTACCAAAATTCCTTGATTTAATAATATGTGCTGCACGGCAGGAAAAAGGTTGTTGCTATACTTGTTTGCATTACCAAATACAGTACACTGGGGGTACCTCAACGGTCAAGGCAGCCAAGACATCAGCTTTCTGATTAAGTTAATGGAAAAGAAATTTTCTGCAGCCAGGTACCAGGAAGAAATTCATGAAACTGGTTTCAGCCTGCATGTATGATACAGCATCTGCGTATGAACCAGCATCCGCAAGTATGATACAGCATCTGCATATGAACCATTAAACAATAGGGTAAGTTCATTCCTAAAGGAATTTGAATGCTAGTAATTCCAGAGTCAAAATCAGATTCCACTATGAATCTACCCGAACAATAAAATAAAATAAAATACACTCGAGTAGTAACCTCATTAACATAGTGTTTTTCTTTTGCATAAATGTATTGTTAAAAATTTGAAAAATCTTATCAAGCCTTTGAATTCAAAATTCTTCCATGAAATTTAAGATTCAATTCAAATAGTCCACAGGTTTTACACTTATGTTCAGCTTCCAATTCTGGATATGCTTTCATTTATTTATTCATTCACTTTGAGTTAAAAACTATGTTGCAGGAAAATAATAGGCGGGGGGGAGGTGTATTCCATGCTTTTCCATGTGGAAATGCAGAAACGCATATGGTACACCCCAGAAACACGTTTCAGGCTGCACACATTCATTCCACATATGGAAATGCATTTCAGGGCCATACCACTCTGCATACAGTGCATTTCCAAATCATTTTAGCTGAAGTTTTACTTGATTTTTGACTGGGCTTGACCAAACTGGATGGCAATAAATGGTAGCAAGTAAAAGCTAGCATTTCCTTCATCTTCCCTTTTCTATTCTTTTAGATAATTTTTTATTTAATTACCATTAATTGTTTCAGGATATTTTAGAGTGGTTCCAGCCTCATCGGACTTCATATAGAGAAAAGTAGCATTTCATATTCCACTCAAAATTCATGAGACTTCACAGTTTTCAGGATTCCAGGATTCGAAGGATTGCAACATTTTCATTGGATTCTATCATATATGAGGATATGGGATTGGCATTTAACTAAGATCACCGAGACCTTTATGTACTGCGATGTTGGTGTCACTGATTGTTAAACTCCTCTTTCGTCGCCTTAGCAAAAATTGTATCCTTCACTCAAGCAAAAATCATTGAGTAGGCATGTTAGGCTTCTACCATATTTTAGAGCTTGGATTAGGCTCTTAAATCAAATTTGGATAGTGTTGACTGATGTCCCTGGAGGATCAAGGCAGAGGCAAAGGCTAGATGATGAGGCAGATAATAATAGTAAATTCTAATGATGGGGATCCTAATATAAGCAATTGGTGCAACATTGCTTGTCATTTAAATGTTCTTGCTCATTTATTCATAGTGCTTTCTTTAAAGGTTAATATATATATATATATATATATCATTTCCCTGTCTCCAAATTTCTGAGAGGTGGTCAGATTTCCATTTTGGAAACTTATACCTGTTTCCCTGTGTTGTGCAACTTGGATTAAACGCTTAGTCTAGTTTCCATCAGATTTGTGGATTCTATTGTCTGAAAGGATCCCATCTAAATTCTTAAAAGATACGTCAACGGAGGTGATACCATGCCGAAATTATAATGCATATCATTGAATAGAGAAAATACCTCAAAGTCAAATTTTTAACAGTAGAAACAAAACCATCTGAATTTTATGGGATATTGTCACTGTTACCCACCAATTCGTGGGTTATATCCCTAGGAGAAATAAATTCTCCATGATGGTCCGCAGGCAGCAGCTCCTTGCAACCCACTAGCTCGTTGTGCCATTTCTCCGCCACCTGATCCATCCATGTGGTCCCTCACCCATCTGTATTGATCGTATGTTTGAAGGTGGGCCTCCCGAACCCAAAGGTTATGTCTTGTCATTTGGTAATTGAGTAATTGGGTTTACTTATCATGGACAGTTCTGGGCATGGATTAATGGAAGGATTCGGCGGAAAAAGTGGGCTTAGTTTGTGCTTTTGTCCCCTTGACCTCTTTTGGATGTTACCCATGGATTTTAGTCCCGTGGGATCTCCTTTACTGACCGTTTGGTTTTAGGGTGGTACTACTTGGGAAATCCCAACTTTGGATGTGTGGTCCCACTCCCTTATCCACATATATCACTCCCCTTCCACTCACTATAGCCCCATTCATCACATCTCCCTCTTGGGTCCACATAGGGTTAGCCTCGCCATTCCCTTGCCCCCATCTTGGGTCAAGCCATCTTGGGTCAAGCTTGGAACGATGCCTCGAAGGTTGAAGCAACTAAAAAGAAAAGTAAAAGCATAAATGGCCACATTCAACAGGAAAATGCACCACAAGATGCAAAAGATGGCTAGGACAAACATATTTAGCATATGGGAAAAAGCTAATGTATGAGCTCTACCCCATACCCATGGTCATCACCCTGCTTCCATATGCCCTAGATGAGCCTCCTTTATCATTCAAGAACACATGATTGTCCCAACCCCTGGAAGGCAATGAACAGCTCCACCAAATGGGGGGTATCCACTGCTATATCTTACACATCATGCTCTTATCATTTGAGCCCCGTGCAGTTAATCAACGAAAAATCATAAAAGGCAAAAGGCATATAAAGAAGGGTGGAAAAATCAAGGTTGGGGCACCTCATGTACCACGATTTCTCCCTCCTATACATTATATACCCAGGTGTGGGCTTCCCTTCTTCTAACTACCCTTGTACCCCGATATATGGCCCAGGATTGCCCCTCTCATTCCCTATTCAATTCACCTTTTTATCACATGCCACCACCATTTGAGGGATGTACCTTGGACATACTATCCCCTCTAAAGGAAGAAACCACCTAACAAGGTACTTGGCTAACCTCCTTTGGAGCTTGGAGACATTAGCAACATGCCAAAGCCTACTATGGAAGGGCATGCCATTATGAAGTGTCCACTTGTTGTCCACGGTTTGTAAGCTCTTTTTACCCGATTACTTTAAAGACTTGTTGTGTTGGACGACTAGGGGACGCATTGGATCTTATGTAAGATTGCAGATGGTGTCCATTTTGAGTTTGGTCTCCCTATATGGGGTTCTAACTCTCCAAAGGGCTACATTAGCACATGGAGGGTGTGTGTAGAGAGCCATGGGCCTCCACAGCAGTAGAGAACACTCCATGGATCCCCAGAGATGTTCAGATATTGCTCGAGATCCACCTTTTGGACGAGGAAGATGCACTTGGTACACACCATGCCGAATCGGCCCCATGGTTGCACCATACACTTGGAAGGTAACCCAGGACTTGTACACTGATGTGGCATCATTTACTCCATCATCTGAGCCCTTACAGATGGTCTACAGGCATCTTTGACTCACTTGGATACCCATGAGGTTATTTGTGTGCCCCCACACCCACTGGGAGCACCACAGGTTTTTTGTTTGGAGAACAAGAGAGCACCCCCTTGTCCAACACTTTTGAGGGTCCTATTCATCATTATGGCACTTATGGACATAATCAGGCCTCTTGGAGGGCCCTATGACATGCATAGATTATTATTTGACATCTTGAGAGGCTTATTAATTTATTTGTGAGCTAGTTTGGTGGGCTTGTCACCAAAAGTTAGTTAATTTGCACGTTGTTTTATTTTAGGGGTTAATGTAGAGGCCCAATTAGGTAATTCGAACTTATTAAGAGTGTATAAATAGGACTCACATGAATTCATTTTGTATCATCACTTGACTTGGATCATTCTCTCTCTTGAGAACTTCGCATTTCTTCTTGGAGGATATTTTTGGATCATGGATGAATTTTGATGTGTGGATTGGGTCTTCTTATCTTGGAGCTTCTTATATTGTAAATGTGTTGATGGTTGGATATATTCTCTTAAATGTAAGTACAATTTTGATGCTATTTTCCTTTACTTTGTTGCATACATTGATCGTGAGATTTTCGCTATTTTATGGCTAACTGTTGCATGCATTTACGGCATCAATGTGGAATTATGTTTCTATATAGATTGTCTCTATGTATGGGCCATGTTTGATGAACAAATTTTCCTAGAGATCAAAGTTATCTCAACAAGCCTTCTCCATTTGCAACGAAGTATAAACACTTTTAAGGTCACTTTTCTTTTCTTACCCTAACATTGGACGAAGTTGACTTTGAGAGCCTCCTTGAACAACAAACGAGATCCATCTTCATAGTTCTCCTTGACTGCATATCCCCAAAAGGAATTAGGCACTAATCCATCAAAAGGTGGTCACTTTATACCTATTTCTTCACCTTTTTTCTCTCTTTTCTAGGTCTAGCCACGCTGGGCCACCTGGGCATCAATTTCCCAACAAAGTAGCCCTACAAAAAGTTTGATCTCCTAGCCCCTACTGCGTTGGTGTGTTGTCGAGGTCTCCTCCAAATTTGAAGAAATTTTGACGGTGAGATTACGAGATATCACAAGCCCTAGGTCTGAGATCAAACTTTACCCTGGTGTTCCTAAGGCTAGCACCTCACAGGATCAAACTGATACCTTTAAGTGAAAATTCTTGTTTTGATCCTTTTCCCTGCCTTGTTTAGGTTAAGATTATTATCGGTTGCTAAACTCCCTCCCCTTAACCTAGGTTGGGTCCACTTGGCCCCGTGTGGTCCCATTTCTTATCAAAGACAATTCATGAAGGACAACTCAGGAATCCAGGTTTTACAAGGATTTTAGGGATTGGGAAGCCCCTTCACAAGTCATATTCCTTTAACCTAACCCTCCAATCCTCACTCCCTTTTTCTAGAAAATATTGTACCTTGCTTAAAGAGCAAGCAAGCTCCATTCTTAATCCTATTCTAGGGAAAGGGGTCATTAAGGTCACTTCATATTTATTTGGTGATCCATCCTTTATGACTCCCTAATACCGGGTCTTCTCCCATCGGTGAAATCCGTAAAGAGTAGGGAGCCTTCACTGTGGTGACAGTGGGATAAGTCTCCATCGTTGCCCTTGACCTAGCAATTGCCCTTCTATGAGTCCCTCTTAGGCCCCCTGCTAGTTTGAGTGGTAACAGCCACCACAACATATTGACATCATATCAGGGTTCAGAACAGTGACACGCATAATATTCCAATAGTCCAAAGAGTGTTCTCAAAGGACGCCATAAGGAAAAATATGAAGTTTGGTAAAAACAGTTTGGTAATATGTTCATTGATATACACTAATGCCAACACCACTTATCAATCACGTAAACTCTCAAGTTAGGTAACATCTTGCTGATGTCAGAGTAATGTCAAGTTTGACAAGGACATGGATAAATACTAAATAGTGTATATCATTTATCTAGGCACATAGCAATAAACAATATAATCCACTGTGTATAAAAATTACTTCAAATTCTTTTCAAAAAAATTCAGATTTTGACTAGCTTAATCTTACAACCAAAAAAGTCACTCAGCCTTGGAATGAATGCCCATTTTAAAAAAACAATTTTCAAAACAGTTGACTTAAAGATTATATTCCACGTCCTTACCATGTGCACCTCCAAGGGCAGAACCATTACAATCCTGGTTTTGAGGCAGCAATTCCTGATAATTAACTAGATCACTCAACTTCTTAAAATTGTAGAAATACAAAAAATTTCAACTAGACATGCCCCTAAGGAGAGGAATTTGGACTACCAAAATATTACCTTATGTGAGAAAACATCTAGTCTATAATTGTCATCATCTGTGGTTGTTCACGCTAACTGCTGACTATTGCAAATGGTCTGCATATGTTTCAAATTCAGTAACCAAAAACTCATCATCAGTTGGCATCAATACAAATAAAGAAGATAGGAATCCAAATTGAGCATCAACCATAGAGTGTATACCTCCTTGTCTCCATCATTACTACAGGTGGAGGGACAAGCCATCAAGGGCCTATCCTTGTGTCCATTTCCACCTTACACATGCAACAAAAGTGATTAGTAGTCAAATACTAAGGAATGCTATCAGAAGCTATCTGGTCCAACACAAGCATGGATGTAACATTCCAAAATATTACTATAAATATAGGAAAATTCAGTACTGGGGTCAAAGGAAGAATAGAAATTAAAACAAATAATTCCAACCTATAGCAGCTTGCATGTTTTGTGGTGTAAACTGCAGAAAATTTGTACCTAAGCGACTGTTTCCCTGACCAGCATGTGTTCTAGCAGGTAACAGAGCTTGCAACTCGAGTGGCATGTCCAAACCACTGGAACTATTAACAGCCATCCTGTTTCCAACTTTTTCTCTCTCTACAGACAAAACATTGCCTTCAGTTGCCAGTGATTGTAACGTAGACCTTGGCCGCGGTGAGTACGTTGTAGACCAGGACCGCCCATTTGATCCAGCTAAAGCTAGTATGGCATCTGCCTGTTATTTATTCAAAAAGAGCACAACCATAATTACAAGAGGTAGAATATACTTTGCAAACAAATGAGATAGCAGGTCATCCTAGGCTATTGGCAAGGCATGACAGATAAGCAGTCCTTGCATACAAACTCAATTGACATGTATAAGAACACGAGAAGGAGGATGATAATGTCTCAGATAACTCTCAACAACCATACCAAACGCAATTATCTTTTATATTTCAATCATGCCAAACATACTAAACATTTATATTTCAGAAAAGCATTTGAAAAGACACCCAGATATTGTAGCACAATCAAGTCTTGCAAAATGCAAAAATTTCCTTTGAAGCTTGTAATGCTTTCCTGATACAACCAGCAAAAATAGATATGCTCTTCTCCAGACTCGAGATCTGACAAATGATGAAAAGGTGAAAATATAACGCCCCATAATCCCCAAGCCGAGAGCAAGAATCCTTTAACCAGGTGACTCTATTCCAACCGTTTCCTTGCAAGCCATATCAAAAAACTCAACATGCTTTTATTATAACATTCAAGTGCTAATCTGAAACTTCAACTTTAAAAATGGGATTGATTATCTTCAGTGGAATCCATGGACTTCCTCCCGTCTCTTTGTCAGTGACACCTAATACTTTTACATCCTAAATGAGATCATCATGCTCTGGCAACAGTGCATCGAATATCCTGAAGGAAATAGCTAGATACAGAAAGAAAGAAATGTTGTTTACTCATGTTCAGTGATTCTTTTTTTTTTTAAAGATAACTCTGAAAGGCTAGGTATTGTGGAAATGGAACCAGATCTGCAGATTTTCTAAAAGTAGGGATCTTGACATGGCAAAACCACATATACAAAAAATATAAATATTTTAATTGATATTTTGAGAAAGAAAACCCATGAAACAGAAACATAAAAAATTCAGATCCCCAAATATATTTAGCTCCAAAATCGTTCTCACAATCTCAGAGATGCAAACTGCTATGAAAAACTCAAATTTGTGTGCTATACTATGGGCTAGTTTATCGACAAAACTTATGATTTCAGGGCCCCAGACTTTGCCATTTTATCTTTTATTTCATGCTTACAATGTGTATTAAAAAAAGATCATTTTTTGGATGATCTGGCAGCTTCACATTTCTATCAGGCCAGGAACGAATCGTGGGTGGATCCTCTAGCATTTCCAAACTGAAAAATTCTGAGTGCCAGATCCACAAACACATAGATCCTAGATCGTCCATACGTAGATCCACTAATATACATGAAGCCAACATGTTAATCTATTCCATAAACTAGAGGGTTGAGTACATCTAGAAAGGAATTCTGAAATATCTGCACTAAGCTATGAGCACTGCTTGTACCTAGCATGGATCTCCAAATTACTAAGAATCGCCCAAAGCAGTGGTGAACATGATAAAGGCATGTTGTACCTAGGCTATTACTCTTTTGACATTCAAGTTGAAGATACCACCCAATTAGCATGCCACAAATAAGCAATAAGGAAAGCATCAAGGAACATGGCATTCAATCTGAAATTGTAAATTCGAAAATGGTATCTGAATCTTCTTTCTGCATGAACACTAGCATAGATCCATCTTAACCCTGGATCAACCTAGCACCAAGCGGGATGAAAAATCCTCAAGGTGCAAACCCCAATGGTGTTGCACGGTGCACCCTCAAATGCAATTTAATAAACATTGAAGTTTGCACCTCTGCTTTTCTTTAATCCTGTTTAATGCATATTAGATCCAAGGTTAAGATAGATCCATGCTAGTTTATTTATAGTTGTTTAAAGAATGATTAACAATATGTCGGTTTTTTTACATTTTAGTCATTAAAAAAAAATGTTGGCTCTTCTTTCTTTATTTTATTTTTTTAGCATTACACAAATAGGAAAACATATAGACTAAGTCACCAGGTTCGTGTTCGTGTTCGAGTTCAACGACATTGAAATTCGAATAAAGTTCGGCACCTAAAATTTTGCCGATAAAGTTCGGCATAAAATTCGACATACAGAAATTTGAAAAAAATATGTATATATATATTAAATAAATAAATTAAAAATAAAAAATAAAAAATAAAAACAATTTTAAGCATGCCGAAAGATAAACATGATGCACATAAATAAATAAGCATGTCAATTTTCAAAGTGCATAATGCACATTGCAAACAAAGGATTATTGTCGAAACCAGTGACTCCATAAATATAACAACAATCATTAAGTTGTATGATCACCTTTTATGGCGTGCTTCCGACCATGAAACAAAGCTTAATTTTGCCATGCATCCAAATTTTTTAACAATGTACTCTCACGGCATACTAGATTTGGATAAATAATCTCAATTTCAACAACTTTGTTGTTTATAAAAAGCCCCCTTCTGAATTCATTCCAATACAACTTCAAATACTTCAAATATTTTCAAGACTATAAAACATGAAGATGAATAATTCCTATTTAACAATGGTGACCTAGTCAGTTTTTCAAGTGAATACAATGAATACGATGCTTCAAGTTCGGCGATGCTTCAAGTTCGGCGAATTTCAAACTTCAACAATAAAATTCACCGAACCCTGTGACTTAGCATATAGACATGCAGAGATAGCCCTCACCTAGGTTGGGGAGCACTTTGCTTCTCTTGGTGCAATCAATCAAAAATTTTCAAAAAAATTAGTTAATCCTGTATTTACAGGACATCAGAACTAACAAAGTATTAGCTGCCAGAAGGCAAGGCGAATATTATTGCTTAGGAAATTTCAATATTTATAAAGATATCATGGTCATATAAACCCTAATTCAAATTTATTTCCATAATAGACTTTTTTTCAAAGATATGCACATCCTAGAGAAACCCATTGAACACTTCTTGTCATTCTAAGGATGGTACCTACAGTGAACCAGCCAGTTGCAGTTTTGGCAAACTAACCTAGCGAGAAGATTGAATGAGGCCTGTTGCACCTATTTTGTCACAAGTCCAAGGAAGCAGTTGTGCAAATTTTTCAAAATTCAGAATCATCAGCCAGCTCTTTGATGTATCATTGTAAACCCAATTTCTGCAAATTGTAATGTAAATGATGCTAGTACGACCATTTAATTGTGTAACAACCTCGGTAAGCCTATAATTTTGGCGATGAATTTCATCCTAGGAAGTTGTTTAACTACGTTGCACAGGGACCCGTCCCCGCCATAATTCATGTCGTTCCCTTCATTCCGGCGTTCTGAGGACGTTGGAACTCGTCGGAAACGTTCCAGATTTGTCAGGGACTCCATCAGGGACTTGGGGACTTCAAGGTCATCCCCTATCCGTCCCTCGAAAATTCAGGGACTTTTTGGCTCAAGCATTTTCAGATAGACTTGATGCAAAAGATATGAATCTCTGAGTAGCTTCAACCTTCATGCTACTATGGAATTTGGATATTGACTCATATTTCCTTTTTTGTTGTCTTGAGACATTTTGATTTTCATTTTTCTATTTGGCAGCGACACTAGTGACTATATTATTTTTAAATTTTAATTTTTGTTAATTTGTTTTGAACTATAGTCTATGACTATAATTTATAAATTTATAATCCATGGTTTTCTACTTCTAGACTCTTAATTTGAGATTTCTATTTAAATTTTGATGAATTGTTCATGTTTACATCTTTATTAAATTTTAGTACTATTTACTTTGACGCTTTAGCTGCTATTTAAATTTTGAAATGATTCATCATGATCATAGAATGATTATGTAGATATTAGACATTAGTAGGTTGTAGGTTGTAAGTTGTATGAAACTAATAGTACTTCTTAAGTTATGCAATGATGATGAAATTTGTTTTTTTTTGCACAATTCTCAATGACAATTAGATACTATTAGACTATTAGTATTTACTATTAGTCTTTAGATTTATCATTTAGTATTTTATTTATATTGATTCATGTTTAATTTAATTTAATTTTAATTTTTAAATAAATAATAAATATAATAAATAGTTGCCGCACTTGCCGTCCCCAACCCGTCATCCCCTGAAAATTTGGGGGTGCGCTCTAGCTGTCCCAGAAACTTGTCCCCCCGTCCCCACAGGCAGTGCAACATAGTTGTTTAACCTCACCGAATTATGTGTATTTCTAAACACGAACAATCGACAGAGTTTTGTCTCTAGCTTAAACCCCAAAGCTAGGGTGGAATTTATTGACAAGGTCTTCGGTGAGTCCTAGTGTTATATCGAGTCTTTGCAAAAGTGGTTTGGGAATAATTTAAAATATTTGGCTAAATTATTTTATTACAAATCACTTGGTCTACTAGATCATATTGTGTCACAAAAGTGGGTAATTATTTTGAGGGTCTATAACGAATGGGTATTCCCCCTTTGAGGGTTGAATTTGTAATATCTAATGTAAAAAAATATTTTAGTGCATGGTCCAACACCATGGCTAAAGTATTTGAAGGTGGAAAAAATAATTAATCCCCTCTTGCGTCAATTAATTAATTTTTATGGCAAATATAAAATTAAATTCTAAGCCAGAAAATTAATTAATTTTGAGTCAAAAAATTAATTTTAGAGATTAATTTCTCCAAGTGGAAAATGACCAAAAAATTCGTGGTTCAAAAAGAAGTTAAATTTTGGAGGCCCCTCACCAAGGCAAAAATGGATTTTTTGAGAAAAATTAAGCCCTTGGAACTTGGTGGTTAAGTCAAAGTCAAAAATTTGAGGAAATTAATCCAAAAAAATAATTTTTGGATTAAGAAAAAATATGTTTTATGATAGATTTGAAATTGCTCAAAAATAAATATTTTTGATGCTAGAGATTAAAAGATGATCAAATATTTATCAACGGTCGAGAATTATTTTACGGGGATCAAGCCAATTAGCTGTTATTTTCCACTTGGAGGATTTATCTATAAATTAGAAGCCATTTTTCTTTTCAAGTCATGATGACGACTTTGGTTCTAGACTGATGTAAAATTGTAACGCTGGTGTTCAGCCATTGTTTTTCTAGGAACGTTTAAATATCATAATAAAAGACTTTGGGGTTCAGTTCATAGTGTCTTTGTCTCATTGATATGTGGTATGTGCTAGTTATGTGCTAATCCTATATTGTGCTTCAGTCCTATATAAATTGTTATTGCATTTGTCAATGATAGGAGCATTCTATTAGTAAATTTTGGATTTATCTTAGGTGATCCAATTCAATATATGCTCTAACAATTTTTCTTGAGAAATATTATAGAGATCTAAAGGTACACTAGCCCTTGGGCTCCAAGTTCACAGACTATGGGCACGATTTGACCTTGTTTGGGCTCAGGGAAATTTACATGATTTTCTTGCTTCGCTAAATGTTGCGGTTAATACTCTATCTTTAGAAATACATTGAGCCATTGTCATTATTTAAAAAATTGTTTTCTCAAAAAAAATCTATTTACAAGCATTTCATATTTTGTAAAATCTCTTTCTAACCCATGTTTTGCAACAACTGGGGTTTGGGGTTTTAATTTTAAATTTTGCATATATTGGGGTTTTGGGGAAATTTTTATTTTCATTTGTGCAAATGAGCTTCAATGTCGATCAAGAAAATTTTGTTGGGGTTTGGAACTAGATCTAGGCCCTTAAGGGTTAGATCTAGTCTCCATTAAATTTACAGGCCCTGCATTCAAGATTTTGCAATGAATTTGGGCAATTTTTGAAGATTTGATGTGAGATTCATTTTTTCCAGGAGTTTTGAAATTTTATAGGGCCTCCTAGGCCCAGCGTCAAGCCTCCAGCCCTAGCCTTCACTTTTTCCCTTGTCGTCCCCTTAAAGGCTCTCTTAGAGGCCTCGGCCTCCTAGTGGCAACCAATAGGGCTTGGTCGCAGCCCCCAAGGGGCCTCCTCCCTTAGCCGCAAGCCTAATACGCCTTGTGGCTACCCTTCTAGTGCTTCCTAGCACTGGCCACAGTTCTTAACGACCTCCCCTTGCCCTCCATTGCCCTTCTCTATTCCTTATTCCTCCTCGGCCTCCCTCATTCCCTCTTGGCCTACCTTTCCTCCCTTCCACTCAGCCTCCTTCCCTCTCAGTTGCCCTCTCTCACCTTGCCGCATTCCCAAAGGGGTTAGAGGCCTCCTTGCCTTGGCCGCAGGCCTCATTAGGCCTTTGTTGCATTGACCGCAGGCCTAACTAGGCCTCTAACCCTACCCGCTATCATTTTCAAGACCTCTCGTCCCTTCTCCTAGCCTCCTTTGCATCTTTCAATCATCTCATTAGGTCATCATTCGATTTTTCCTCTAATACTTGTCTCTGTAACAATTTTTAATGCTAACATTGGTGATCACAGGTGGCCATTTCATTAGAAAAATTTTGAGGCAAGCAAGTGTGCCATCTCCAAGGCCTAAAGGCCAAGTGGCTTGCTCTCTCAAACCCTTGTTCCTTCATTGTTTTACTTACATCCATATAAACATTTGATAACAGTGACATTTAACTCATTTAAGTGACTTAGAAATCACCTAATAAGTTAACTAGTCATTGCATCATTTGGGCATTCATTGATTGGGAAAATTTCATTAATTTGGATGATTGTCACATCGTTCTAAAATCCATCATTAAGGTCTGAAGTATAATAGTGGCATTAGCATTCATTTCTTGCATACATAGGCATCTTCTCATTATTTGCAATCTCATCTAAAGTGCTCTCGTTTAATCAAAGCAAAGAGATAAATCTTGGGATTGTTTTGGCATATTTGTCATTCGTTAACTCATTGTTGTCATTACTTGTTTATTGCTGTCCTAAAAGTTTAATTATTGCTCATTGAATGCCATTGGAACATAATCTACATAAAGGATTTCATTGTTCATGCTCCATTGAACATTGTGGAAGGGATTGTTAATGTTGTTGGATGTTAAATGGTCAAGTGGTTTTATTGCTCTCTAACAAGAACACTAACACGTAGTTTTTTTTGTGAGCACATAATCCTAAGATCTAATTGATTGATTTGGTAATTCAAGGATTTGTTGGATATTTGAATCCTTTGTTCTCTCTTAATCACATTGAAGATCTTATTTCCATTGTGACACAACTTGAGGAATTATTAACTAAGAACATTGAAAATCTTATTGACTATCTCTTGATTAATTTTCATTGGCATCCTTTTCACAATTGTAATTGTCTCTAAGTAAACATTGTGGATAAGTGCTCTAAGTTTTCTTATCGCCATTATTGTCATTAATTTATTGTCTATGGTTAAATTGGATATCTATTGTGGATGGTAATCTCTTATTTTGACATAATGGTGAATTACTCTTAAGAGCATTTATCTTGTTATCATTTGGTACTTGAGCAATTGTTCCTTGTTTTCGTTGAATGTATTGGATATATCTTATGGGCACTAAGTGAAATTTAGCACGTTTGACTTGTTTAAGATTGTCTTTCATTCATTGTTAAATACCTCTTTATCATAAGATAAATCAATTAAGTACTTAAAAAATAACAATATTAACTCAAGAACACTCAAACATCTTGCATTCTAGGATTAGTCTTGCATTAATAACTTACCTCCGAGCATAAGCTTGGTTGATACAAAGATAGGAACACCCTTCATCCCTTAGCTTGTGAACGCTAGACCCTCTCTAGTGGTTAAAATGGTGACCTTGCAATCATCAGAGCCACAGTCTTTGCAGCGTCAGAGGCACCGGGTATGTGATTTCAAGGAGAGGTATTGTTAACCAAGCCTTTTCTTGCTTCACCTTGACTTCTCTCTACCACTTACTTTTGAAACTAGCCACAAAGTAGATAAGAATTAAGGGTTTTACTTAGCTAGGCATTTAATTTAAATAAACCAAGATCTTGCATTTCATATAGCATAGTTAAGCATCAAAGCAGTGATTGTTCATTCGACCACCTGCTATCTAATTAATCTAAAGCAAGTAATTGACTCCATAAGGCACTAGTCTCATAAAATATTTCAATCTAATCCTCTAGCTTGCTAAAATCAACCAACTGGATAGGCCATTCAATCGTGTCTCCCAGACTTGTTGGTTGCCAACGAGTCTTGCGCCTTCACATTTCATAGGGACTACCGCACAAAGCTTGTTGTTGGGAGACAGCGAGAACGGAGAGGTCGGGGATCCAAGTGATAACCCCTGACCTAAGTCATTGTCGCATCGTGCCTGTATAATCTGAGCGACAACAAGGCCCAAAATATTCACGAAGGCAACCAACATGCAGACTTTTCCCCATTACCTCCTACTTGTAATTCACAACATTCAACCACTTGAGATAACCTTTCGAGCCTTCCCATAATTAAGTTTTATTCGGATTTATCCATAATTTTCATGCTTCTTTATATGTATGTGCCACATTTTTTACATACTTCATATAGAAGTTACCAAAATTGACTCAATGCTTAATACATTTTGGCCAAGATTCAAGAATTGACTCGAGATTGATTGGAAAATTAAATAATAAAAAGAAAAGAAAAAAATACAAGAATTTTCAAAATTTGTGTGTGTGTGTGTATCATTGTTATAACATTTTAGTGCCTATAATGCAAACCTAACACATTTTGAAATCCTAAATCATGTGATTAAGTATATACATAGAAAAACACCATGGATTTAGTAGGATGGACCATGGTATGAAACAAAAGAATGATTAATTAATGGAAAGGCTTATCCTTGATGCCTCGAGGGTCATATAGCTTAACTCCTTCCAAAACAATGACTCCTCGCTGTTATGCTCAACAATCCAATCAAATGTTGGATTGACATCTTCTAACTCAATAGTGAAATTGTTGATACATGCAATGTTAAATCACAATACTAAATGACTTAGAACATAGTTACCAAACTAAGTCTAGATCTACCTAAACCCGAAAGTCAGACTCGATCCAAGTCCAAAATTGGGTTGAATTAGACCAAAATTGCTAGATTTAGTCAAAGAGTCGATGACGCAGTCAAACTCAACCAAGTCTTAAACGTATTTTTCTAAACTTGACAAGTGTGTGCAAACTCGATTAGGTCTATAGAGTTGACCCACCTAGATTTGGCAAGTCAACCCAGTGACAATGTTATAAAAGGGTAGAAACTATTGAATTTTTGTAGCTATGGTCTGTCTTCATAAATTGTTTTAGCCATCAAAATATGAAAGAGATGATAAATATAAATGTATACTTCAAGTCGGCTTCAAAAGAGGAAAATTGAATTTTTAAAATTCAAATTACTTGTCTCCACAAGTTCAAGTGAGCCAGCCTACATGACACACCGATTCGAGCTAATGAGATGACTATATAACGGCTACTCATCCTCATCCTTGAGGCACCAATTGGATCACACGTGGGAGTTTAGAAGAACAAATTTTGAGGCAGCAGACCAAGATTTTTCTGAGGCAGCAAACCGAAATCTTCAGAAGCACAGTTAACCCTATAATGAGGTCAAGTTGACCAAATTTTTGAGATTGTCTCAGCAAGCCGAATTTGTCTTTGGTTGACCAAGTTTGACCTGGGTATGTTTGAGGTCAGTTTGACCTTGTCTCTAACTAGAAATCATATTGTATCTCTTGTTGAATTGGACAATTTCTCTAAGAAAAGGTTGCTAGGTTTTTCCCTTGTTAGGGTTTTCCTAGTGTAAAATTTGTGTGACTCTTGTGTTTGGTTGTCTCTTCATGATCCTACTACAATTATTGTTTCACTATTGAGATTTTCTATGTGTAATTGTTTAATGATAAATGTGACACAAGAAGAATTGGCTAAAGAATCATTCGAAGCAATTATCAAATTAGGAAGTCTTGAAAAATCAATATGGTTTTAGAGATATGGTGAAAGAGCAGCCTTGATAAAGTTCAAGTTCAAGTTTTGTAATCCTAGACCAGCAAGAAGAGGATAAGTCAACAATGTTTTTGACAAAGACAAAGAGTGACCGAAATTCTGTTTGAGGTCGAAGAAGAACAAATTTTGCAATTGGAAGCCAAGGAAGCCTCATGGCTAGTTATAAAGGGCTGAGAGGCCCTCGAGATGACCTCAGGAGGGCCGAAAGGCCTTAACAAAGGCCGAGAAGCCTCAGAAGGTGACCAGAAGGGTCCAAAGTTCAGCTGCACTGAAACAGATACGGATACGGGGTTTGAAACGAATATGGCAAATTTTCAAAAAATTAGGATACGATATGGCAAGGAAACGGTGTGTATATATATATATATATATATATTACCATTCATCTTTTAGAATCTGGAATTTATCCAAAAATACATAATCATCGTCATGAATTTAACATAAACAAATCATCATCATCAATTCAGCATAAACATTGTCATCATCATTAGTGATTATTATATCATTCAGCATATTATCAGCATCATTAGTAATGTAATAAAAAATGCTACAGCATGTTTGCTTTTGATTCCAACTCCTTCAAAGAACGTGTCATGCATGGAAAATGATATCTATCTTCCTTGCATGGCAATTAAAAGGCCCATGGGATCATTGGGATATTCCGTCAAGACCTATTTGAACATTTCAATCTTCTCAACGTGATGCAGGGGCATTAGACAGTAGCCAGCAACGTAGGAAATTTGTCCACATGTTGTGGCTAGGAGGGTTCAAAATCATTCGAATTTGTAACAGCAAGGTGTCAATACCTTAGCTGTATGTTGCGTTTAGATCAGTTAGAGTCAGTAGAAGTCAAATAGTTTTAGGTTCAGTCCATCTATCTTGTTCATTTATTCGAATGAATGTAATTAGGCCTTTTGTTAGAGTAGAAACGGTCCTCACAGAGGAACCGAAGAGACACATGACAATGCATATAAAATGTAACCCCCGGATACCTTGGAGGGGGGAGATTTCCACAGTAAAACTTGGGTGTTAAGCAATTGCTTCATGTTGAATAAATTTCGGTGCTCATTGATTATCCAATTGTCCTTGAATTGATTTTTGTGTGGGAGTTTGTTTAATTGCGAGGTGGTTGAAACACTGTTCTGTGTATAATTGTTGAATAGAATTGCTGTGTAATCTCCGCATGCCTCTCTGTCCATTGTTGATCGTAAATTTCTCTTGAATTGTCGAAATGAGCTCTGTTGAAATAAATCCCTGTAAGAAGCCATAACCGAATGTATTTAGCCCTTGTAACAGACTTACATTGTGTCCAAACCGTCATCGAAGAGTGAATTTCGTAAAGATGTCTACCCGCAAGTTCTGTTTGGGAAAATCCCACTTGTAGAAGAGGTCTGTGTGTGTTTGTGAGTAGTTGAAACTCTGTTCCGAGGTTAGAACCTGAGTTAATGAGTGGAGCGAACACACGGAGTAGTGTCAACCCCGATGAAACTCTAATCAATCACTGTATAAAACCAGAAGTAGTTTTGATCGCACCGCTTTTGTACGGAAGGGAAACCACTCAAAAGTCACGCGATCCTATGAAACGCTGCCACGTCGACAGGACAATACCGCCTCATCGCTCCCCCATCGCGCGTTAACTGTCGACGGTGAAATCAACATGATATCGACGTACGCCATCCGATCTGGAGGCTGGCTCATCGAACGGTGATCGCACTCAAAAAAGCACGGAAGATAACTTAAGGTATGGGCGTGTGTATTTAATTGAAATCGTCGATTGTATATGTAGGCCCGAGGCCTAAAGCATATTAAAGTGTTTCATTGTAATTGTCTTCGGGTTATTAATATAAGCCTGAAGTGCTATAACCTTGATTATAAGGTTAGAACGTAAAGGCGGGTCAATCTAAATTCTCGTAGTGTCGTTGGTCAAAGAAGTTGGCGGTTCGGCTTTTGTACATTAAATTGCCCGATAGTTGGGACTTAGGACTGTTGTAGATTTATATTGTGAGGGATTAAAGTCCAGGGATATATTTAAAATTATCCAAAGTCTTAACATTGGAAAGGATAAAATATGAAAACGCTGACAGAGCTACCATAGAGGCCAGCTCTCCTTGGGGACCCGGATTCAATTTTGTTGCTGTCAATTGTGGTATCAGAGCTGTTTTTGAGTTGTTTTTGCAGAGAATTAACATGGCAATCCGAGCTGTTAGAGGTGCTGGCAGGAGGAGAGGCAGACCTCTTGCCAATGCAGAAGTGTTGGAGACCTTGCAGAGGGTCCAAGCCAGATTGGATGCCATGGAGCTAGGACAGCCCAGAGATCCTGAAGACATCAATGAACCTGAATTAGAAGAAGCTGGAGAAAATGCTGAGATTCCTCCTGAGATGAGGCTCCTCAGAACTGTTCTGGAGTCTGCAGTTAAGCCCAAGATTGAAGTGTCAAGTTTTGCAGGAGGACTGAATCTAGAAGAGCTGGTGGACTGGATTAATGAAATGAACAAGCGCTTTGACTATGAAGAAATGAGCGAAGATAAGAAAGTCAAGTTTGTAGTAACAAAGCTGAAGGGACATGTTGCACTTTGGTGGGATGGAGTGCAAGCAGAAAGAAGGAGAGCTGGCAAACAGCCTATCAAAAGCTGGACCAGAATGATGGCTAAGCTAAAAGGTAAATTCTTGCCTAGTGATTATCAGCTAACCTTGTTTAGGCAAATGTAGAACCTGAGACAAAGGTTGCTAACAGTAAAGGAATACACAGAAGAATTCTATAGAATGAGTATAAGAGCTGGGCAATTTCAGGACACACCAGAGAAGATTGTCAGATATGTGAATGGTCTCAAGCTGGAGATCCAAGATGAAATTGGTCTTCTGTCTCCTAAGACAGTTGAAGAGGCCTATCAGATGGCCTTGAAAGCAGAGGAGAAACTCCTGAGAAAGTAGTCTGCCAAAGGGAGAGGTACTTTCTGTGGAAAGGGAAGTCAGGGTGGTACAGTAAAGCCTACTACACCTAGAGACGGAGCTAATAGTAGCTCACCTCAGAATGCATCTACAGAGGGTGATGCAAGAGGTAGAAGGGGTTCTTACAGAGGAAGAGGAGGCAGAGGCAGAGGTAGAGAATTAAGGTGCTATAGATGTCATCAAGTGGGACACAAGCATTATGAGTGCCCAGAGAATATGGGTGTTGGTCCAAGAAATGCTATTGTTGCTCAGGCTAGAGAAGAGGCAGCAATTGAAGAGGAAATTTTACCAGAAAAGGGAGAATCCTTGGTGGTTACTAAGGTCCTGTTGAAACAAGCCAAAGAGGTCACTGAGCCTGCACAAAGGAAGACTTTGTTTAGGAGCATATGCAAAGTCCAGGGGAAATGCTGCCAGCGAGTCATTGATAGTGGCAGCACAGACAATCTGGTTTCCACTGAGGTGATAGAGAAGTTGAAGCTGAAGACAAGGGAGCATCCAACTCCCTACAAGGTGTCCTGGCTGCATAAAGGGCACCAGCTGATTGTAAAGGAACAATGTGAGATAGAGCTGCAAATGGGCAACTACAAAGACAAAGTCCTGTGTGATGTGATGCCCATGGATGTGTGTCACATACTGTTGGGTAGACCTTGGCAGTTTGACAGAGCAGCAGTGCATGATGGCAAAAAGAACACTTACAAGTTCTTCAAAGATGGGGTACATCATACATTGATACCCATGGAAGAGGGAGAACCATCAAGCAGAGTGGCTGATCCAAAGACCACGTTGTTGAGCGAGAAGGAGTATCTACAGCAGATTGAAGAAGAAGAGGTAAGCTTTGCTTTAGTTTGCAAACCTAAGGTAGTTCTTACTTCTACAAAGATTTTTGATTTGCCAATAGAAATCCAAGAGATGTTAGACAGTTATTGTGACATTGTTGTGGATGATTTACCTGATGAGCTGCCCCCTGTGAGAAAGATCAGCCATCAGAGAGATTTTATCTCTGGCTCAAATCTGCCAAATAAGGCAGCCTACAGAATGACTCCCACAAAAATGAGGAAATCAGGAAGCAAGTACAGGAATTAGTGGACAAGGGGTTGATCAGAGAAAGTTTGAGTCCATGTGCAGTGCCAGGAGTATTGAGCCCGAAGAAAGATGGAGGCTGGAGACTGTGTACTAATTCCAGAGCAATCAATAAGATAACAATCAGGTACAGATTCCCCTTGCCCAGAGTTGAGGATTTAATGGATTGTTTGAGTGGTGCCAAATACTTTTCAAAGTTAGATTTAAAAAGTGGATATCATCATATTAGAATAAAAGAGGGTGATGAGTGGAAAATTGCCTTTAAGACAAATGAAGGACTGTATGAATGGATGGTAATGCCTTTTTGTTTGTCAAATGCACCCAGCACTTCTATGAGACTTATGAATGAAGTGTTGAAAGAATTCATTGGTAAATTTGTGATAGTGTATCTGGATGATATATTAGTTTTTAGCAAAACTAAAGAAGAGCATCTAAGACATCTTAATTATGTCTTGAAGAAGCTACACCAGGAGAAACTGCTGATAAACTTTAAAAAATGCTCATTCACGAAGGAAGAGTTGGTGTATTTGGGCTTTGTTGTCTCTACAGAAGGATTGAAGATGGACCCAGAAAAGGTTAAGGCAATTGTGGAATAGCCTTCACCCAGAAATGTTTTTGAGGTAAGAAGTTTCCATGGACTTGCCAGTTTTTACAGGAAATTTATAAGAAACTTCAGTAAGATTAATGCACCCATCATTGAGACAATAAAAAAGAGCAAACAACCATTTAAATGGACTGCTGAAGCAGAAAGAAACTTTAAACTTTTGAAGCAAAAGATAACTGAAAACCCTGTTTTAATTCTGCCTGATTTTGCTAAACCATTTCAAGTGAAGTGTGATGCCAGTGAAGAAGCCATTGGAGCTGTGCTGAGTCAGGATGATAGGCCTATAGCTTATTTCAGTGAAAAGCTGAATGATACCAGAAGGAAGTATTCCTCTTATGAGAAGGAATTATATGCAATTGTTCAGGCATTGAAAAAATGGAGGCATTATTTAATGTCCAAAGAATTTGTATTATACTCTGATAATCATGCTTTGCAGTACATTGTACAGCAGCCCAAGTTAAATCATAAGCATGCCAAATGGATTGAGTATCTTCAAAGTTTTAACTTTGTTTTGAAACATACAAGTGGCCAAGAAAATAAAGTAGTTGATGCTTTGAGTAGGAGGCACATGCTTGTTCAAGAAACCAATTTTGAAGTTGTAGGATTTGATTTTCTCAAAGAACTGTATAAAACAGATTCAAATTTTAAGGAAGCATTCAAAGCATGTTGTAACCCTGTTCTAACAGATAGAAGCCAGTGGCTGGATTATTTCTTACAGGAGGACTTACTATTCAGGAGAAACCAACTGTGTGTACCAAAATGTTCCATGAGAGAAAATTTGATCAAGGAGAAGCATAGTGGTGGACTTGCTGGGCACTTTGGTACTGATAAAACTTATGAGCAGCTGAGTCACTTCTATTATTGGCCCAAGATGAGAGCAAAAGTGGACAAGTTTGTGAAAAATTGCAAAATCTGTCAATATGCCAAAGGAAGGAGCCAGAATGCAGGATTGTACACTCCCTTGCCTATTCCAGACAGGCCTTGGGACATGGTGAGTATGGATTTTGTTCTAGGATTGCCCAAGACTCAGAGAGGGAATGATACAGTCTTTGTTGTAGTGGACAGATTTTCCAAAATGGCACATTTTATTCCATGTTATAAAACTAGTGATGCCACCCATGTTGCTAACTTGTTTTTCAAAGAATTTGTTAGGTTGCATGGGTTGCCCAAGAGTATTGTTTCAGACAGAGACACTAGATTTGTGGGCCATTTTTGGAGGACATTGTGGAAGAAACTTTGTACCAATTTGAGTTTCAGCTCAACTTATCATCCTCAGAATGATGGACAAACTGAGGTAGTGAATAGAAGTCTGGGAAATTTGTTGAGAAGTCTTGCAGGAGAGCATCCCAAGCAGTGGGATCATATTTTTCCCCAGGCAGAATATGCATATAATGACTCACCAAAAAGAAGCAGAGGGAAAATTCCATTAAATATTGTTTATGGAATGCACCCCAGATGAATATCAGAGTTAAGAAATCTAAGAAAGGCAGAGCTGAGGAGTGCTGATGGTGAGGAATTTTCTTTAGAAATCCAAGCCATACATGAACAAGTGAAACAACAGCTACAAGGCAGCAGCATCAAATACAAAGGCAGAGCAGACTTGAGCAGAAGAGAAGTCCATTTTGAAGTAGGAGATCTGGTTTTGGCACACTTGAGAAAGGAGAGATTCCCAAAGAAGTAGTATAACAAACTGAAGTTTAAAAAGATTGGGCCATGCAAGATACTTAGAAAGTTTTCTGCTAATGCTTATGAGATTGAATTGCCTCCTGATGTTGGAATATCTCCCATTTTTAATGTTGCAGATTTGTAGAAGTATGAATATGATGATGCAGAAAAAGGACTAGTAGACAAGGAACAGATTGAGTGGGCAAACCAGCTACCTCCAGCACAACCATTACAACCAGAGAAGATATTGGGCAAAAGAGTGTCCAAGAAGACCAGAGGACAAGAGTACTTTCAGTACTTAATCAAGTGGAAGGACCAGCCAGAGGAAGATGCCACTTGGATGACTGAAGGAATGTTGCATAAATTAGGCAGATCAGTGGAAGAACTCATGGACAGGAGTCCATGAAAGAAATTTTCCCTCAGGAGTCTGATGCAGGGGCATTAGACACTAGCCAGCAATGTAGGAAATTTGTCCACATGTTGTGGCTAGGAGGGTTCAAAATCATTCGAATTTGTAACAGCAAGGTGTCAATACCTTAGCTATCTGTTGCATTTAGATCAGTTAGAGTCAGTAAAAGTCAAATAGTTTTAGATTCAATCCATCTATCCTGTTCAGTTATTCGAATGAATGTAATTAGGCCTTTTGTTAGAGTAGAAACGATCCTCACAGAGGAACCGAAGAGAAATATGATGGTGTATAAAATGTAACCCCTTGGATACATTGGAGGGAGGAGATTTCCACAGTAAAATTTGGGTGCTAAGAAATTTCTTCCTGTTGAATAAACTTCGGTGCTCGTTGATTATCTAATCGTCTTTGAATTGATCTTTGTGTGGGAGTTTGTTTAATTGCGAGGTGGTTGAAACACTGTTCTGTGTAAAATTTTTGAATAGAATTGCTCTGTAATCTCCGCATGCCTCTCTGTCCATTGTTGATCGTAGATTTCTCTTGAATTTTTGGAATGATCTCTGTTGAAATAAATTCCTGTGAGAGGCCATAACCGAATGTATTTATTCCTTGTAACATACTTACATTGTGTACAAACTGTCATCAAAGAGTGAATTTCGTAAAGATGTCTGCCCGCAAGTTCTGTTTGGGAAAATCCCACTTGTAGAAGAGGTCTATGTGTGTTTGTGGGTAGTTGAAACTCTGTTCCAAGGTTAGACCCTGAGTTAATGAGTGGAGCGAACACACGGAGTAGTGTCAACCCCGGTGAAACTCCGATCAATCACTATATAAAACCGGAAGTAGTTTTGATCGCACCGCTTTTGTACGGAAGGGAAACCACTCAAAAGTCACGCAATCCTGTGAAAAGCTGCCACATCGACGAGACAATACTGCCTCATCACTCCCCCATCGCCTGTTAACCGTACACGATGAAATCATCGCAATATCGACATACGCCATCCGATCTGGAGGCTGGCTCATCGAACGGTGATCGCACTCAAAAAAGCACGGAAGATAACTTAAGGTATGGGCGTGTGTATTTAATTGAAATCGTCGATTGTATATGTGGGCCCAGGGCCTAAAGCATATTAAAGTGTTTCATTGTAATTGTCGTCGGGTTATTAATATAAGCCTGAAGTGCTATAACCTTGATTATAAGGTTAGAACGTAAAGGCGGGTCAATCTAAATTCTTGTGGTGTCGTTGGTCAAGGAAGTTGGTGGTTCGGCTTTTGTACATTAAATTGCCCGATAGTTGGGACTTAGGACTGTCGTAGATTTATATTGTGAGGGATTAAAGTCCGGGGATATATTTAAAATTATCCAAAGTCTTAACATTGGAAAGGATAAAATATGAAAATGTTGACAGAGCTACCATAGAGGCCAGCTCTCCTTGGGGGCTCGGATTCAATTTTGTTGTTGTCACAACGTCAGCTTGGTCTCTTGACTATAAGCAGGTAAAAGATTGGCTAGAGAAGATTTGTTATATTGGGAGATTTATGAAATCAAGAGAAAAATCAATGACAATTAAAAAATACTTAACCAAACTTAAAATTAAACGCTCAAATAGATCTCTTTACGAAGACATTCATCAAACCCTTTTGTTTGCATTTTTTAACATCTATCCTTTTCTTAGTGAAAATCCTTGATAAATATATGGAGTGTCGTTGTCTATAAAGATTTAGAAGAGACATTATGAGATTGTGTTTATAATGAGTTTATTTGCAAATATGATAATTTCATTTTTATTATTTATTTATGGCTATACAAATTTTCACGCTTTTTAACATTTTAAGGGTGGATTCTAATCACGATTTTTGCGGATCCATTTCCGAAAACAGATCCAAAAAAATTTAAATCCCTTGGAAACGTATCCAATTCCAAATTTGAAGTTTCTGAATTTTTGAAGAGGCACAAAAACGTTTTTACAGTGTTTCCAAGAAGAATCGTATTCGTTTACGTATCGGAAACGGGGATCTGCGTTTCAGGCAAATTCTTCAAGAGTTTTCGATAACTTAGGTCCAAAGTGCCTCAGACAGTGGGAAGGCCATCAAGATTATGTTGAGGCCAAATTTAGACTTATCTAGACCTAGTTAAAGACATGTTTTGGCTACATATCTGAAGGATCGATTAGAAAATTTGCATATGACTCCTCAGTAAACGAAGTTTGGACCATGTTCTTGCCACTTAAAGATCGTTGATGGAGCGAGTTCCCTTTGAAGACACTATAGATGACATTAGAATGCCATAGTCTTTAAAGACAACTTACTTCCATGAAGTATTCCTTGGAGATTTGTAACTACTACTCGACCTACAATATTTTGTCCTTGTTTATGATATTGGAGGATGTCGTTTCTTTACAATGTTGATCAATAAAAGGGCAAGATACAAACCTTATCAAGACTATATGGGATCAATGATCTTGATACATTTGCTTGGATTGATTTTGGTAGTTAGGCCAAATTGGAACATCCCTCGTTGTAATTTGCTAGGTAATTTTTGACCTAGGGTTTCAAGTATATCGAGTTTTCAATGAAATTTCTTTTGCTCATTCAATAAATAAACCATCAACTCATTCAATACCACAATAAGATATGATCCGCACTAAGTATCACTACACATTTTTCAACAACCATATCACTGTTCATTTAGTGACAATGTCGTTATTCATGTAATGAAATTCAAACCAACAAAGAGTTCCAAGTACCACAAAAAATAACCAATGTTTATACATTAATGACCTGATTCCACCTTAGCACAACGAGTATTATTGTAGATTTTGATTGAGAGACTACATAAGAATATCTTCAAACTATATCTGTTGCAGGATGTTAACACCAAGTTCCAATGATCTATGGACACCATCCATTCACTTCGCAATCCTACCTCGAGGTCTGCACGAATCTCACTTCAGGAATGTCGACTTCTGCCTATATCCTTGGACTGCTTTGTGCTACTAATTTGGCCCAACCTCAGATTATTCAAAAAAAAAATCAGAGACCTTCCTCAAGTTGTGATCTATGGCTATAGGGTTCCTTGTTAATCTGCTTCAATACTCCTTCAAACTAGTGCAAAATTTGCAGTATTTATTTCAGGGAAACTTGACCTGTTTCTAGTCTTCGTCTAGCATAGAAAAGACTCAAACTTTTGTTCTTACTCAATTCGGTGACCATAGAGGACTATCTGTCCACAAATTTACAAAGAGAATTATTCAAAAGCTTATGTTAACCCCAAAAATGTGTTGCCTTGCTTCAATTAAGCTCCTCTTTGCTACAAGAAGGTTGCGCAAGGGTTTGGTCATAGAAGATTTGATTTGAACCAGATAATTAGCCTTAGAAGGAAGTCGCTTCAACTTGGAAACTTTGCTTTGTTTAGAGATAATCCATTCAGCTTTACTATGTTTCGATCTTCCCTATCCTAGGCTCTTCCAAGAATATTTTTTTGCTACTCCTTGTAGAGAAATCCCTGTGCCAAAACAAAGTAACAAAAGGAAAAATAGGAGTAACTAGTGTGGAATCTTTCACCACCAACATTAGGAGAAGAGGACGAGTCTTAAAACCCTCAAAGCCATAGCTCAAGAAAACAAATGATTTTATCTGCAATTAATGATGCCTCATTTGATCTCAACCCTCTTCTATTTATAGATTTTCCATGGGCTCCAAAATATCAAGGGTTGTGGGTGCAACCCTTAATTTTGGGTTTTTTAGCCCCAGCCGACCCAACTTTTGCCCTGTTACCGCTCAAACTAGCAGAGGTCCTAGGAGGGGATCCTATAGAGCAACTACTAGGTCAAGGGGCAACAATTGAGCGATAGCGCACTGTCACCTCAGCTAAGGCTCCCTACTCTTTACAAAATTTCACCGATGGAAGACCCGATATAGGGGGAATCACTAGGAAGGATGGATCTATGAACAGATAGAGAGTGATTCCCGAGGCCTAATCACAAGAGAGGCTCAATTAGATAGCTTACTTGCTTTAAAAACAAGGTGATAGGCTCTCTAGGAAGGGCTAAGAGTATTCTTGAGCCTAGGTTTGGAGGATAAGCCTTAACAAGGGGCTTCCTAAACCCAAGGATCCTTATGAATAAGAGACTTCTGTGTAATCTTTGTGGAACTGGAGTTGCAAAGTTGACCACATAGAGCCAAGTGGACCCAAGCTAGGTCAAGGGTATGGAGTTGATCACCAATTGAAGGGCATGACCTGACTAAGTGTATAACAGGAACAAAGGACTAATTTTCTTTGAAATACAAATGCAATGACCCAATTGACAACACTAACCCAAAATCAACCTAGAGAAAGTAATGATCTTGCTACTAGGGCTTGCTATATCTCGGAATTCCACCATCAGATTTGCCTCAAATTTGGAGGACCCCTTGAGAAACCCCAACGCAGTAGTGGACCAAAATTCAAGGGTTCTGAATGGCCAGAATGAATTTCGCTTGATGCCCAAGGTGACCCTTGATGGTTAGGCATAGAATTTGGAAAAGTGAAGAAAAAAGAGGTAAATTTGACCACTAAAGGGATACGAGGATCAGTGCCTTCTTGCTTGGGCTTAATGGAGTCAAGATGCACATAGATCGAGAATTTCATGAGCTAAGGAACCCTAATTGATCTTCGCTAGCCTCTTCAAGGGTAAAAACTAGGTCAATTAGAGATTTATACTTAAAATTTTCCAAAGAGATGAAATTTCGATGTCTTTCAACATAAGAGGTGCCTCTAGGAACATTCACCCAATCTCTCAAAGAGAAACACATGCATTAAATTACTTATTCAAGGTCCCAAAAGAATTTCACATTACATTAACCAATACAAGAATAATCATAAAAATACATGCATTTGACAAGTATGATAACAAGAATAGTATTAAACTTTCACTTACATGAGATAGAGAGAGTATATCCATTCATCCACTTTGCTTTAGAAAGAAGCTCCATAGACAATAGCGAAAATCCAAACATCATAGTGCATCAAGAAACTCCCGAAATTTTATCCTAGCAAAAAGTGCGAAAAGCTCTCAAGGGACACTAATACAATCCAAGTGATGATGAAAGGTTAGAATGAGCCTCTCTCATATTTATACAACTTTAAAGGGGATTTGATTTGCCTAATTGGCCTAATTTAGCCCCAAATAATAAAATAATACATAATAATGACATGACTTGGTGACAAGCCCACCAAGATAGCTCAATAATACAAAGAATAGCCTCTCAAGAGGGTAAAATAATGAATATGATGAGTCGTTGGGCCATTGAGGAGGCCTAATGGAGTCCAAATGTGCCAAATTGAGTGAAAAGGCGCCAAACATAGTGGACAAGTGGTTGGCCCCTTGTTTTCCAAGCAAGTCACATGTGGTGCTCCTAAGTGGGTGTGGGGGCACAATGACATCCTTATGGGTCTCCAAGCCGATCGATAATTCCTGTAAACCTAGATCGGTTTGTGGGTCGACTTAGATGGGTCTCCAATTTATATCCATCAGTGAGGGTATGTGACACATCTATTAGGCTTGTAAGCCTACATTACAAATCTGGTCGACCTTGCACGTGTGGAAAATAAATTCAAAATATATGTTATGCTCATCCAAACAAGATGATATTTAGATCAATCTTGCACCTCTCCGAAAGAGGGATCCAACAAAAAGTATGATCATCATCATAAGAGCAGTGCAACATGGAGTTTGGACCTAGTTGCCCAAAAATCAACACTCCCTCTCAACTAGAGAGAACTCCATCTTGCCACCTATGCCATCCATCAGTACCATCGTGTACTATCATCTAGCATCGTGCGTCATCCTGCCGTAACTTGCTTTGTTGGCTCTCGTCACAAATAGAACAAGGAGAGTGAGTCACAAAGACATCACGCTCTACTGACCCAAAGTCAGCTTCGACTCAAAAGAGTAACATACTAACCCGAAGTTGGTTTACTGACCCGAAGTCAGTTTAGAGGATAAAACCTCAATAGACTCAAAAAGAGTCACATAATAACCCGAAGTTAGATTACTAACCCGAAGTCAATTTAGAGGTAAGAACCTCATCATACTTGATCCTAAATCAAGGTGTTGGACACGTAACATCCTAGACATAGAGAGTATGGCAATCTCTGATGTGTCCATCGGTCTTGGTATTAGTCTCTATCCACATTTCCCACCTCATTGGCCAAATGAGAGGTACTTCCCATGAGCCTGATACTCCATGGGTAGGATGCGTGCAGGGCATATATCAAAGAGAGGTGAACCAACTCAATATCATAACGATGGGGCAGGCCGCAGAAGCACCACAAGGTTCGGCAATCCTAGCCCCGTGAGTGCTTATAACTCCAAGAAGCTATCCCCATGCCCCCTGGAGCTCCCAGACCTCATAGTTCAACTCATGCAGGACCCTCAGAATAGGGACTTTCCACGATTCCAAGCTTCTCATGGAAAGTTAGGAACTTGACCTTCCCTAGGGACTTCATGAGAATATTTGTGACCTGCTCATCAATTCCTATATGATCGACCCTTTCGACGCTTCGCTGTACCATATCCTGGATAAAGTGGTACCTGATATCAATATGCTTGGATCGATCGTGGAACACGGGATTCTCAGAAAGACAAATCCCACTCTGGTTATCACAAAGGATAAATCATAACAGTGGTATCTAGCACATGCCCAAACAACTCACTAAAGAGCTTTCACAACCAAACAGCTTCACAACAGGCCATACTCGCTGCATTGTATTCGGCCTCAGCGGTGCTCAAAGCCATCGACTTCTGCTTCCTGCTCATCCAAGATATTGAAGCCGAACCCAAGGTGAAGCAACATCCAGATGTGCTCTTGCGATCCACCACACTGCCAGCCCAATCGACATCAGTATATCCATGGAGTCTCAAACTCCCGACAATGTATCTCAACCCATAGTTGATTGTGCCCGGAAGATATCTCAATAGATTCTTAGCACCAATCCAGTGAATGTGATGAGGCTCAACCATATGTTGACTCAAAGTGTTCACTGCAAAACATACGTCCGAACAGGAGTTCACTAAGAACATCAGGGCCCCCACGAGTTGTCGATACTTGGTAGGATTTCCCAGCACGGGCCCAGCAATGTTTCCACACAACTTCTTAAAGTTGAGTTCCATCGGTGTCGACACAGACATACAATTCACCATACCAAATCTCTCGAGCAGCTTCACGACATATTTTCCTTGAGAAAGGAAAATCTTGCCTGCCCTTTGCCAGACCCCCAAGCCTAGGAACTAGTGCATCAGTCCTAGGTCTTTCATCTCAAACTCGGAATCTAGCTCCCTCTTACATTGGTGATTGACAAGGTCACCACTTGTCAAGAAGAGATCGTCCACATAGAGAACTGAAATGAGAGGTCTTTCTGTATCAACCTTAAAATAAAGGTTTGGATCAACGTTACTTCGAGTGAAGCCTAGCTTCATCAAGTAGGCTATTTATCCTCTCATACCAAGCCCTGGGGGCTTGCTACAACCCATAAAGGCTTTCTTCTACCTGCATACATAGGTGTCTCTATCTTGGACTTCGAACCCCAAAGGTTGCTCCACATACACCTCTTTCTTTATAGAACCATGCAGAAAAGTGGTCTTCACAGCCATCTAATGGAGACTCCATCCTTGCATTGCAACAAGGGCAATAATAGATTGAATGGTGGTATAGCGGGCCACAAGTGCAAACATATCATCATAATCTATGCCTTCCTTTTGAGAGAAGCCTCGGGCACAAATCTTGCCTTGTACTTTTTAGCACTACCATCAGCTCCATGCTTGATCTTATAGAGCCATTTCGAGGTGACAACAGATTTGTCCTCCAATCTCGGGACCACTTCCCAGACATTATTTTTCATAATGGACTTATATGCTTCGTGCATAGCATCCTTCCAAACTTGATGCTTTACGGCTTCTTCAAATGATCCAGGCTTAGAATGTACAATTGTACTCATCGCTGCTACATACCCTTGGTATCCATTCAACTTCTTGCTTTCACATAATGTCCCCCTTGGGGCAATATGTCTCTCGGCATCTGCGAGAGTATCCCTGAGTCATGAGGGTCTTCTCTTATTTGAAGGAGGTGGATCAATAGGATCCATAGGTCCTTCAACATCGGGCATTGGTTCATCCTTTGGCTCTTCTTGCTTCCCTGCTTCTTCATCTTCTTTGTCTTCCTTGGAGCTAGGAAGATTTCTCACTTTCTTGAGAGCAACATCTTTATCGAAGGTGACATCGTGGCATATCTCCACTTCTCTTTGACCAAGCACATAGATTCTATATGCCTTCAAAGTTTCGTTGTAGCCCACAAACATTAACTTCTTTCCAGAAGCATCCAGCTTGCTTCTCTTTTCTTTCGGCACATGAAAGTAAACAGGACAACCAAAAATTCTAAAATGAGGAACATTAGGTTTCTTACCAGAGAATACTTTTTCGGGAGTTTTGGAGTCTAAAGCGCAATATGAACATCTATTTTGAACGTACACAGCAGTGTTCGCAGCTTCTCCCCATAGAAAGTTCGTAAGACCTTGGTCACATAGCATAGCACGAGCAGCTTCCACAATGGTCCTGTTCTTTCTTTCAGCAACACCATTTTGCTAAGGAGTATACGCAGTTGTGGTCTCCCTCTTAATGCCAGCTTCTCTACAAAATTCATTGAATTCATTTGACTCATACCGGGTCCCATTGTCAGTCTTCAAAACTTTGATTCTCTTCTCGGTTTGATTTTCCACCAAGGCCTTGAAGGTACGAAACCATTTGAATGCTTCGTCTTTCTTCTTCAAGAAATATATCCAGGTCTTGCAGGAGAAGTCATCTGTAAAAGTCATGTAATAGGAACATCCTCCCAAGGATATCATGGGCAGCGTACTAGATAAATCAGAATGAATCAACTACAAGATATCAGTTGTCTTTGTGACACTAGAGTGGAATGGTCCCCTTGTATGCTTCCCTTTGGCACAACCCTATCATATACCTTCATGATCATCTTTAAATTTGGGCATCCCTGTCACCACCTTCCTTGCTTCGGGAAGGGCTTTGTAATGAAGGGGTGTAAACCTCTGGTGCCATAACTCTGTTTGAAGAGTTGTATCACATGACATAGCCCCTAATGGACTTCCTCCAACTTGGTAGAGTGTATCAACTCTGAAACCAATAGTAAGAGCTTCCTTGAAGTTCTTCTTCCATATACGTACCTCTCCATCAACGAATGCCACATTGAACCTTTTGTCTTCCATTGCTGAAATAGACACAAATTTCTTCTTCAAATCAAGTACGTACAATACATCTTGTAATCGAAAGACTTGACCTTGAGATAGATGGAGGGTCACAATCCCTATCCCTTTCACGGGATAGGTGGCATTATCTCCAAGGATAATTTCTAGATTTGTATCCTTCTCAATCAAATCAGAGAGGGCTTCTTTATAACCAGTGAGGTGCCTTGAAGCACCACTATCAATCAACCAGACATCCAGGGTGTCGGGAGGATATGTAGCAGAGAGGGAAAATATAAGAATAAATTCATTTCTCTAATTATCAACAACATTAGACTCATCGTGCCTGGATATTCTTGACCTCTTGAAAGGTTTCCCATTTCCACTTCGATAGAGGGAGCCTTCCTTTTACCTTTGAACCTGTTGTTCCTTTGATTGCCATTCCCCCTGGAGTTGCTATTGTCATCATCCCTGGGAGAGTCCCTTCTATTAGGGCACTCTCTTGCATAGTGACCAAACTTGTTACAAGTGTAACATCTTCCCTTCCTTCCTTTGGGCCCCTCTCTTCCATGGTTTTGATTTCTCGG
This sequence comes from Pinus albicaulis, assembly GCA_034641835.2. Taxonomy (NCBI): domain Eukaryota; kingdom Viridiplantae; phylum Streptophyta; class Pinopsida; order Pinales; family Pinaceae; genus Pinus; species Pinus albicaulis. The sequence continues at coordinate 996,337,148 of CM076582.1, forward strand.
ACCACCATTGTTCCTCTTCTTTGCTTGAGCGGTGACAGCAGTAGTGTCACCTCCATTTCCATTAGAGGGATGATCTCTCTCCATCATTCTTGTCTCCTCTTGAGTGCATCTCGTCAGTATTTCATCAAAGTCGGGAATCACATTATTATTAAGAATAGTGGTATTGAATACACACCAATAATGGGGGAGACCTCAAGGCGCAATAAGAACCATCTCTTAATCAATTATTTCTAGCTAGAAGATTGTTCCTAATTTCAGTAAGCCTCATAAAATAGGATTGAATGGATTCATCCTTGTCCTTCTTGATATTCTTCAATTGATTCTTGAAGAAAAGGACTTGATTAGCATTGCTAGCACTGAATATGCTAACCAGCTTATCATACATCTCTTTAAATGTGCTCAGCTCAAAAATGTAAGCAACCAATTGCTTATGAATAGAATCTCGGCTAATCATCCTTGCTTTGATTTCCCCCTTTCTATACTTCGCCTTTGTGGCAACAGTTGCATTTGATGGAGGCTCTTGAATCTTCCCCTGCACATAGTCCATGACATCTTGATCTTCTAGTGCCAAATCCAAGGACATCTTCCATGCATGATAATCAGACTTATCAGTCAATTTATCATCAGACTTGAAACCCTTATAGGTTGAGGAGGCCATTGGTCCTTGATAGGATTTTTTCTTCGATGATTGCTTCTCACACTAGTTTGGGCTTCGTCTTCACCTCAACTCTGATACCATGTTAAATTTAGATAGACATGGAGCGTTCTATGCTTAATGCAAATTTACTTCAATCTTTCTTAGGCCCGATTCAATTTAGCAATCACATAAACATGAAAGTAAAATGCTAATAGAACACAATAATAGATCAACAGAAGACAAGCCAAATATAGATCAGATTTTACAATTCTTCTTGTCCAACAAAGATATAGGATATAGTGTGTTACGACAGTCAATAGGATGCATCATCCAGCAAAGTCTTTCTTAGATCAACCAACCCTCCAAGTTTCACACACACAGCGCTCAAAGGCAACTCATCACAAGTCAACGTTGGTAAACCAAAAGTCAACACAGGATAGTCAACAGAAAGACAACGCTGCAAATTAGGGCTTCGATCAAACTGTTCCTTTTTCCTTGAATTTTTGTGCCCAGTTGTACGGCCTACAAAAAGCGAAATCTCAACCAAGATTGGAGGTCAAACAGTCAAGGGTTGACCACAGTCAACGTTGGTCAATGCTCAGCAAAACAACCCTAAAAAAATCCACGGATTTTCAGCAACTTCAACTCCGCACATGTGAAGGAAAGAGGCCTCCAAAGGCTATCGAACCAATCAGATCACAATGAGAGAATGTGTGATGAGTTGAAGAGAAAATGACCTCCAAGTCTCTCCAATTTATATCGATCAATGAGGGTGTGTGACACATCTTTTAGGCTTGTGAGCCTACATTACAAATCTAGTCGCCCTTGCACGTGTAGAAAACAAATTCAAAATATATGTTCTGCGCATCCAAACAAGATGATCTTTAGATCAATCTTGCACCTCTCCGAAAGAGGGATCCAACAAAAAATATGATCATCATCATATGAGCAATGCAACATGGAGCTTGGACCTAGTTGCCCAAAAATAAATAGTGCTCCAACACCTCTCTGCAAAAGAAGTATTAGCAACTTGTGAAAGCACTTTTATTGCCTATTTTTCCAAAGGTCCCACGCAGCCATACATGTTCCACCATGTGATAGCATCCATTCATCCCTATCTTCCATTTCATGCAAAGAACCAAACACTCCAATTTGATTGACGTATTTGCCTAATTCTCCACACAATCTAGCACATTCCTCCTTGTCAGGGACCAACTTGTCTAATGTTGCCATATACCTAACTTTTAACTCTGGATCTATATGGAGTTTGGTCCTAACCCCACCCCCAGGTGCAAGTTTGCGCAACCAAGATGGAGAGTAGTATTTTGGCATAACGATATATGCCAAGGCATGTACTGGAACATTAAGTTTATCCCACCGTGCACACACATATTTGTAAATATAATCATACAAGATGGGATCTTTTGGCTTAATAATATCTTTTATTTTCCCCAACATGTTATCTGTTTGCTCATACACCTCCCCAATCATTGGTGCATCTGTATCTGCAAAACAAATCATGTTATAAATGGGCTTGGTGTATTGCAAAACATTCCTCACACATGCCCAGAACTAACCATCAAGAGCAGTTCACTCCACCGCTTCAAAAGCTTCCCTATTAGTTATGGTTGGAGACCTGTCCTTTAATCCCTGCCAATGTGAACTTGATACCATGCTAGCTAATGACTCCCTTACCTTCAAAAGGCGCCTAAAAGTGAGGTAATAGCTAGCAAATCTAGTCTTCCCAAACTTCAATAGATCCAACCTTGAGTGTCTTGAAAAGCCCATGAGTATTGCTATGATCGGTAATAAATTTTATCATTCTCTTTTCTCTCTTGTACAATTTACCAATCCATCTATATTGAGGTTCCTTGATCTTAGCAATGTCATGCATCAAAAGGTTCATTGTGTGAACCAAACACCTAGACCAAAATATGTTGGGGTATTTATCCACGATGATTTCTCCCGCTGCCTTATAATTAGAAGCATTATCAATTATGACTTGGATGACATTGTAATATTGTATGGCCCAATACATTCAATTGTTTGAATTAATGGTTGTGCAATGTTGATGGTGGTCTTGAACTTTTCTGAGTAATCACGTGATGAAAGGAAGACAACACTAGTAGCAAATACACCAAGAACATTTATCAATGGCTTGCCTTTTACATTTGTCCAGCCATTAGATACAATGGATACCCCATAAGTCATTACAACCATTTGTGAATTTAACCAAAGCATTTGTTATTTTGGCTTTTTCATGATCAATTCCCACGGTTCTTGAAAAAGCTTCTTGGATGGCGTTGGGTGGGAGACAGGCGGTTTTGAATGGCGATGGGCACGCTTTTGCAAACGATGATCAGACCAAGGTTTTGAATGAGAATGTTCAGGGAATGCGCGCCTCTGCAAACGACGATCAGACCAGGATCGGTGTGCAGCTTGGGTTGCGTTCTCAAGGAGAGGAGGAGCCCCCATTATTCACGGACGGAAGGCTATCGTCCTTTGGTTTCGAAGGCGGTTTTGATGGGAGGGCGGGAGGCATTTTGACTGGCAATAGGAGCGTTGCACTGGCAAAGGGTCTTGATCTGCAGGGGAAGGGTCTGTATCAGTGTTTGAATGCGGAAGAGAGGGATATTGATGTGGGTGGTTATCAGAGAGTCTTTTCTTCAGAGTATGAAAACGATCAGGATCCTTCTGTGCTCGCGTATAGAAGGGTGGATGGTTTCAGTGAAAGGGAGAGCTTGAGAGCTGTCCCAAACCATATTAGCTGGGAAGAACAGAGTGGGGTTCATGTTTCTGAAGGCACTAAAGAGACGGGCTCAAATAATGTCAAGGAGGCTGGAGCGTCGAAGAAGGGGGGCAGAAAAAAGAAATGGATCAAAGTCAAAAGAGCAGAGTATAACTATGTCTTGGGTGAAGACATAGGCTGGGAGCAGGTTTCACAAATGGCTAGCAAAACACTGGTTGGCAGGGCTGTGGGGAGGTTTTTCGTTCTGAAAACCGTTGTTGCATGGGCTGAAGCGCATTGGAAAATTGTCCTTGGTTATGTGCCTGAGGTGGTGTCCCTCTCAAAGGGGTTGTTTGCTTTCAATTTCCTGCATCCTGATCATATCTAGTGGGTGATGCTTCGGTGTTGGGCTTTAGATCATTCTCCAATGCTCCTTAAACCTTGGCATCCTCTTTTTGATGCAAGTAGGGAGAGGGTGGATTCGGTCCCATTGTGGGTTCATATACCTGGCCTGCCTCTTCATTACTGGACAGAGGAACATCTCCGTGGTATTGGCAATACGATTGGGGTCTTCCTAGAGGCAGACCTCTCTTTTTTTAAGACAAATCACAAGCGGGTTGCTAGAATTCTTGTTATGATTAACATCAGAGAAGGACTTGCAGAATCTCTGAATCTCCGGTGGGGGCAATATGACATTAAGCAGCTCCTTGATTATGAGAATGTTCCATTCAGATGCCGTAGGTGCCATGCTTATGGCCATCCTGCCTCAGAATGTGGTTCTTTCTCTAGAAATGTTAAAATCCGGGGGTCTAGTCGATCTGAGGTGGAACCTATCTTGAAGGGGGCTGGCTCTGGCCCTCCCAATACGCAGCCATTGCCCACTTCAACCTTCTCATGCGTTTCGAACCCTGATGCCAATGTTTCCAGCATTCCATTTGATTTAGGTCTCCAGGCATTGGGAGCGGAGTCTGGTCTCTCTTCTGGGCAGGAATCACTCTCTCAGATTTCTGATTGTGGATCGTTATCTGCTGTGAAGATCCATAGTCGTCATTATGGAGCGGATTTCCAGTTGAAGGATGATGGCATGTTGAGAGAAGTGTTAACTTTGTTGAAATCTTCACTCATGGGTTCCTTCCCATTCTCCCCCAACATCAATATTTCTCTTAACTTGGTCTCGACTTCAGTCTCGATTCAGAAGGAAGATTGCGGTAAGTTACCTATTGCTGTTCCTACTCTTTTTTCTCAATCAGCTCTTCAAGAGAAGGCTACTGTATTCGATCCAGGTGAAGAGTTGTTGGCTCCTTTGGTAAACTCTGCCCCTTCGGTCACTGGCTATAATCTGAGATCTAGTGCTAAAATAGGTGCAGGTGGGTTCGGGAGGGGAAAATCCCCATCAGCTCGAGGCAGGGGCAGGATCTCTTTTTTGGAAAAAGCTCAGGATCGAGCTATGATGGATGTACATGATGGGAGGCAGATTTTGATTGACAGGGCGCTTAGAGCAAGCCAATCCCTGAAGCCTGGTGTGTAATGAAGATTATGTCCTATAATTGCAGGGGCTTGGCAGGTCCCCTTAAGAAATCTGCTTTCCGGAGGATTATTTTTCTAGATTGTCCGGATATTATTCTGCTACAAGAGACTTTAGGTGAAGGGACTGTGGTCAAAGCTAGATTGGAAGGTTGGTTGCCAGGATGGACTTTTGAGTCGCTGGATGCTAGAGGAAGGTCAGGTGGTTTGGCTGTTGGATGGAATGAAAGAACAATCAAACCTCTGAACTTCTGGGGTATGGAGTCGATCCTGGGTTTAAATTTTTTGGCGATGGAGCTAGGTGAAGCATTTAATATTTTTAATATTTATGGCCCATATCAAGATAGAATCCCTTTCTGGGACTCACTCCTGGGTAACTCTTTACTCAAGGGGGACTCGGTGATATTGGCAGGGGATCTGAACTTTACTTTGGGCCAGTCTGAGGTCTGGGGTCCTCATGCACAAACTGATTTATTGACTGGATACTTCACACAAAAATTGGAGGAGAATCATTTGCTCGATATTGAGCCCATAAAGATGAAACCCACCTGGAGGAACAATAAATGTGTTGAAGGAAGAATAGCAAAGAGACTTGATCGTTTCCTAGTGGCTGAGCAGATTGTGGACAGGCCTTTTCAGATTAGGCAGTGGATCGGATGTGGGGGTGCATCTGATCATTTTCCTATTTTTCTTGAGTTCAAGATTGCGCCTAGGCAGCCTCCTAGCCCTTTAAAGTTCAACAATATCTGGCTCAGGGACGATTCATTCAAAGCTCTTATTCTCGCTAGGTGGATCCCTTTTAGGGCGGATAGTACTCTTTCTGCGGCTTTTCAATTTGCTGAAAATTTAAAATGCATCAAGGATGCTGTGAAAGTATGGTCGGCTGCTAAGAGACAGAGGGAGGATGTGGATTTGAAGCAGGTGGAAGAGGATCTACGCTTGATCTATGAGGGGATTGGAGGGGGTTTTCAATCCCAAGTAGATAAAGAAACTCTTGTTTCCCTTGAAAAAAGAAGGAACTCCCTACTAATGGATAAGGAGGAATCTTGGTGGTTGAAAAGTAGGGCCACATGGTTGGCATGTGGGGATGATAATACAAAAAAATTTCATGCATATGCTCGTGGTCGGAAAGCGGCTAATACTATATGGAGCTTAAGAGATGGTCAAGGCATTGAGCATTCTACTTTTGAGGCTAAAGCTAAGCTGGGGGTTGAACATTTCAAGGATCTATTTAAGGCCCCAGTTCATGCATCACTTGCAGAAGTGATAAGAGTTGCTCAATTTTTTCCGAGATTTGTGGAGGAGGCTGATAACAGATCATTGATGGTTGAGGTTTCTGAGAAGGAATTAAAGGAGGTTCTTCATAGTTTCCAAAAAGACAAAAGTCCTGGGCCAGATGGATGGTCGATCGAGTTTTTCTTGGCTCTATATGATGTTTTAGGGGCAGATCTACTGAAAGTTGTGGAGGATACCAGAATTACAGGGCGGATTCCTGCTTGCTTTAATTCCACTTTCATAGCTCTAATTCCGAAAGTGGATAACCCTCTTTCTCTGGCTGATTTTCGTCCTATCTCTTTGTGCAACTGTATTTATAAAGTGATAGCCAAGGTGGTTGCGAGAAGACTCAAATGCATTCTGTCTACTCATATCTCTGGTGAACAATTTGGCTTCCTGGAAGGCCGTCAAATACATGAAGCAATCAGAACTACTCAAGAGGCTCTCCACAGCATGAAGACCAAGAACCTCAAAGGGACTGTGCTGAAAATAGATCTCTCCAAAGCATATGACCGGGTAAGCTGGTTATATATTCGTATGCTTCTGACTCACCTTGGTTTTGGCATTGGTTTCATAAGATGGATTATGAGTTGTATTACAACTGTCTCTTTCTCTGTTCTGCTTAATGGGGCTGCATCTCCCTTTTTTCATGCTGAAAGGGGTTTGCGCCAGGGTTGCCCCCTTTCTCCCCTTTTGTTTTTATTGATTGCTGAGGGTTTGAGCAGAGCTCTTCAGGAGGCAAAGAGACAGGGTTCCTTGAAGGGCATACAGGTTGCTCCTAATTTTTTCATCACTCATCTACTTTTTGTTGATGATGTTTTAATCTTCTGCTCTGGATCGGTGCGTGATGCAATCTCTATTGGTGAGATTTTGGACCTGTTTAGCAAGGCCACTCGAATGGAAGTGAATGCTGGGAAGTCTTCCATCACTACTCATTTTCTGAGGGATGAGGAGAGGCGTGAGTTCGTGAGGATCTTTCCCTATAATTATGCTGGTTTGGATGATGGGTTGAATTATTTGGGGTTCCATTTAAAACCCAATGATTATAGGAAACATGATTGGAGCTGGTTGCTGGACAAGCTGGAAAAACGCTTAAGAGTTTGGTGTCATAAATGGCTATCTAGAGTTGGGCGGTTGACTTTAGTTAAGTCTATTTTGGAGGCTGTCCCGGTTTATTGGTTGTCCCTGTCTTGGATTCCAAAGGGTATTTTGGAGGCAGCCAGGAGGATTTGCTTTAGATTCCTTTGGAGTGGGAAACAGGAATCTTTGGTGACCCCTTGGGTTCGGTGAGAGAAAATTGCAGTCCCAAAAGGGTTGGGAGGATGGGGACTGAAAAATATTTTTCTCTTTGCTCAGGCTCTTGCTGCAAAGGGTGGGTGGAGGCTCATCAATGTTGATAGTCTTTGGACACAGGTGATCACTCAGAAATATATTGCTCCTTTTTCTATTGTTGATTGGATAAGGAATCCAAGAAAATCCTTTGCGGGTGGGTCGGTGATTTGGAAGGCTCTAGTTAAATCTTTTCACATTCTGGAAACAAGTCTGGCTTGGGATGTGGGTAGTGGCAGGAAGCTTCGGGTTGGTGAGGATCCTTGGATGGGAAGCGTACTACAACACCTCCTTCCCAGGCGTACGGTTGAGGCCTTAAGGCAGAGGGGGATTACTTTTCTCTCCCAACTTGTTGATCCGGTTCGGAGAAGGCTGGGCATTCAGCCTTGGATTTTGGCCTCTTCTTTGGGGCTGGATGCTCATGATGAGAGGGCTCTGGCTGTATATATTCGTGCTTTAAAACAGGCTCATATTTTTCTTCAAGATAGGGAGAATAAGATTGCTTGGGATTTTGATTCTTCGGGGATCTATTCTCCCCGGGCTGGCTACACAAAACTTAGTGTTGGGGCTGTCTTGGGTGAGGAGCGGTGGTGGTGGAAGAAACTCTGGAAACTAAATTGTCCTCCTAAGACTCGCCTTTTTATGTGGTGTGTCCTTGAAAATAAAGTCCCCACCTGGGATGTGCTGCAACACAGATGTTTTCAGGGACCTGGCTGGTGTTGTTTGTGCAACTCTGATGTGGAATCTGTTAACCATCTATTTCTCAGATGTCCTTTCATTAAAGGTATTTGGCTGGAATGTTCCAGGTTATTGGGTATCCTTTGTAGATGGGAGGGCTTAACTGTGTCTCATGCATGGGATTCGTGGTGGGTGTCTTATGCTGAGCAGAATCTAGAAGCTCTGCCTCTCCTAGTCATATGGGGTTGTTGGTTGGCTCGTAACTGTCTACTTTTTGATGGGACGGTCAGTACACCAGAGATCGTTGGTGCCATGACTATTGGACTGCACTCTGCTTTTCCTATCCACATCCGTGCTGCCAATCAGAGGGAGGTCCTTCTGTTGGACATTGATAGGAGGAATCCTTGGGGTTTTTTTGATGGGGCTATGCAGCAAAATGTTTGTGGTGGAGGGGCTCTGCTGTTTCTTTCGGAATCACATTGGTTTGAGATCTCTATTGGGCTTGGGGAAGGAACAAATAATTATGCTGAATTGCTGAGCCTCAAGATTCTTCTGATGTTCGTTGTGGAGAAAGGCTGCAGAAAGATAAATTTCTATGGGGACTCCTTGAATGTGATAAATTGGATAAAAGGAATTCAGCATTGCAGAGTACACCATTTACAAAATCTGTTTCGCTCTATTAGGGAGATTCTCCGTTCATTTGATTCTTTCTCCTGCCAGCATATATATCGAGAGACTAATGATGAGGCTGATCGAGCTTCAAAGATGGGGATTCTGCAGGACGAGGGTATCTGGAGGATCAGAGAACATCAGGATGGAGATACCACTAAATATTTCCATCCATCTTTATTTGACTGAGAGGCTACAGGTTTCCTATGTTGGCCTGACAACTAATTGCCAACAGAATGCATACTCATGGTGTGCTTTTTCTCAACAGTTTATGTGAAGGTGGTTGAGATTTTCACTCGGTTTTTATTTTGGTTTTCATGCACGATGGACTGTCTGTTGTGGGCTGGAATTTATTTAACAGATATGACATCTATAATTCACGAGCTGCTTACTTTGGTGAGCGTTTCTCAACAAATTTGTGATGGTGGCTGCGCAACCACTGCTTTTTCTCTTGGTTTTTCTCGCCTGAAGGGCTGCTACAGCGGGCTGGACACACATGTAAATGATACACATTGACAATGACTCCTCCCTAGGCGGTGCTACATTACTGCTTTTATGATGCGTTTTTATTTCTCTGTTGGTGCATCCATAAGGTCTTATGACTGTATGGGCTATGTTTGCTCCGTGAAGAACATTGGGAATCTTTTTATTTTCTGGGCAGTGTTTTTTCAGAACGATTCTTGCTGGACTGCTAATAGATAGCAGCGTTTCTGTCTATTTATTATGATCAGCATGTTTTCAAAATGGAAAAGGGTAATTTGCCAGATTCTGGTTCAGCATGTTTTCTCCTTTGTAACTGTTTTTTGCCTACAAACGCTTTGGGTTTGTCTATCTTTGATCACACATTTATGTGATTCACAATGTAATTTTGTACTCACCTGCAGTAATGAAATTACGCTTTTTTCTCGAGGAAAAAAAAAATTCCCACGGTTCTAGCTTTTTCATACCCAGGGCTCTTGCATCCTTTAAGGGCATCATTGATGGCGGAAACCATTTCATCAATGTTCCACCAAGACTACGATACGGGGGGGCACGGGTGTAGGGAGACGCACAAGGGGGACGGGTGAGAGTACCCTCAAATTTTAGGGAAAGTTAGGGTGAACGAGGATATGCCAAGATATCAAATTTAACCAAAATATTTTAAAAAAAAACAAAAAAAAACGGGTGAGAGTACCCTCAAATTTTAGGGAAAGTTAGGGGGAGCAAGGATACGCCAAGGTATCAAATTTTTTAAATTTTTAATATATATATATATATATATATATATATATATACTTCAAATTCATATTCAATAATGAAAGCATAAATATATTGATCCATAATTGAATTAAATAATGAAATACATTAATCCATATTCATCGTTCATGTTGGTACATATATATCATTCATCCATAGACTATGAGATTCAATAATGAAATACATTGATCCATATTCATCATTCATAATTCCAAAATCTATATTGATTTAAAAAATAAATTTATCATTCATCATTCTAGAATGTAAATTGATTTAAAATTTAAATTCATCATTCATCACATTCTAGAATCTAATTAGTACTAAGCAAAATAGACTATAGTAGACACCAATGTTATCGAAACCGAACTGGTCATCGAACCAAAAAACCCTTTGAATCAAGAACCAGTCAAAACCTAAGTCACCTGATACGAGGATACGGGGATTCGAGGAATCGGATTCAGGTACGATGACCCCCGAAACAAGATACTTCTGGGATACGATACGTTCTATATTATTTTATTAAAAATATATATATTACACAAATTCATACAAAATTCATTGATTCAAACATAGATACTCATGAGTCATACATGATCATTGATCATTGATACATTGATACACCATACATGATACAATTGTCAAATTTACTCAGAAAGACAAGATTGAAGATAGTAAGATACTGTAGTTTTCTCATTAAGTCATCAAAATCAAAATGTGTTACATAAGTACACTGCCAATGGCAAATAGAAATAGAAAATACAAAAAACTACAGTCTACAATGTTGAAATTTGGTTACCGGAGGACAGGTGGTTCCCTAAGGCTTTGATCTTTGGCCTAGGGAAAAGTGTCCAAAAAGAATTTAATTTTTCTCCTAAAGTGACTTTATAATTTTATAAAGTCAAATCTAATTTAAAAGTGACTTAAGTGATAAAGTATTAAAGTCTATTCTTAAAGTGACTTTAATAAAGTCAATGTAAAATTAGAAAGGAAAAGTGACTTTGGAAATAAATGACTAAGTGGTCTTTATTAAAGTGGGGTGAATTAAAAAATAGAAAGTGAGATTTAAATGAGCATTTAATCTCGGCCTCAGATCTAAATCTGTTTCAGCCATTGGATTTAAGGATTCCCCAAAAGTCACTTAGGGTTAGGTTAAAGGAGGAAAAGGAGGAAAAGGTCATTCATTCTTTCATGAGCAGATTGGGAGAAGGAGAGAAAGAGAGCAAGGGAGATTTCTAGGCAGTGAGGAGAAGGAGGCAGCATCTTGGCACACATTCCAAGGCAATATTTCAGCAAGTCCGTACAACAGAGTTTGCACTCAGTTCAAGGAAGATTTGACATGGTTTCCAAGGCAGAATCCATACAACAGCTTTGGGCACGATTTCCAAGGAGGCCGTACTATTTTTTGGGCACAGATTTCGAGGGAGAGGTTGTTGTTTTCACTGCACGCATTTCCAGGCAGGCCGTACATCCTGTAGCTGATTGCTGGCACAAAAAGCGAGGCAGATTTCCGCACAGCATTTAAGACAGCTTGCACGCATTCCAAGGAGGCCATACAACAGCATTTAACGTTGTTCTGCACGCAAAAGGAGGAGGCCGTACAGCAGAAATTAATGCTATAATTTCTGGGCACGTTTTTCAAGGAAATTCGTACAGCATTTATTGTTGGTTCTATTTTGTTGTTTGCACATTTTCCGAGGCGGTGGTTAAGCACAAAAAACGAGATAAGTTGTAAAAGTTTACTTGCTGATTTTTCTGAATATTTCTCTCACTGTAAAAAGCATTTTTCCCAAAAATAAGAAGGAGCTTTCGAACTGGTTTTCCCCAAAATTTGTAGGGGGTTTTTCCAGAGTCATGTTGACCAAAAATCTTAGTGTTCAAATGTGTTGAATGACTGTTTCAGCTTGCTGTGTTTTGTTTTATTTCTGCAGTTTCAGCATTCTGTAAAGTTTTCCAGAATTTGTGTTTCAGCAAAGTAATTTCGGTTTTAGCAAATAAAAATTATTTTTCTGATTGTTGAATGTAAGGATATGGGAAAGGGCATTTAACTAAAAAGGGGAATAAGTGATACTGAAACCGGGGTGGGAAAACAAGAAATTTCTACATGGTATCAAAGCTGGGTGCTGAAAGTGCAGTTTGGGACAGCAAGGAGAAAAATACAGCCTGCCTGCTGATTTTTCACTCAGAAAATTCCAGCAAGTTGATTTTTCACACACAAAAATTTTATCTTTACTACAGCAGTGCTATTTTTCAGTTTTTAGGACAGCAGGATGTCATTGGGATTGAGGGTGGAGGATAGGTTGGATGGGCATACCAATTACAGCGTTTGGAAAGAGAGAATGCAGAGTATCTTTGAGGAGGCAGAAGTCTGGGACATCATGGTGCATACCACACAGCAACCTGTTAATGTGCCTACTGATGTTGTTCAGTTGGCAGCATATAATAGAAAGAACAACAAAGGTAAGAGACTGATCTTAGACGGAATCAAAGACCATTGCATTCCTCATATGAGAGAAAAGAGAAATGCTCATGAGATGTGGACAGCATTGTCCAATCTCTACCAAAGTACCAATGAGAACCGGAAAATGGCCCTGAAAGAGAAGCTGAAAACCATTAAGATGGATAAGACTGATAGTGCAGCTAGATATCTCACAAAGATTACTAATGTGAGAGATGAGTTGGCAGCAATTGGAGAGGTCATTCCACCCACTGAGTTGGTGCGGATTGCAGTGAATGGCCTCCCCAATTCATGGATGAACTTTGTTGATGGGGTTTGTGCACGTGAGACCCTTCCCACATGGGAGAGGTTTTGGGATGATTGCATTCAGACAGAGATCAGGAAGGGTCAGCTTGGGGCAGCCAAGCCAGTTGAGCAGGATGAGGATGTAGCACTGTTGGCAGGAGGAAAGAAAGGCAAAGGAAAGAAGCAAGCTTCCACAAGCAATGGTGGGGACAAAGGAAAAGGTAAAGGTAAACAGGGTAACACACAGAAGGACTATTCCAAGGTGAAATGTTGGAATTGTCAGAAGATGGGACACTATGCAGTTGTGTGTCCGGAGAAGAAGAAGAAGGGGAAGAACCAGAGCATGGCAGCATCAGCAGAGGTTGAGGACTTTACAGATCGCTTTGACCGGGAGTTTGGGTTCATTGCGTGTGAGTCCACTAGTGCAGGATCACCTGCCACAGAGGTTCAGAGGAAGCATGCATTTCCCTCGACTAGTGGAGCATCTTTGGGTATCTGGTTTGTGGACAGTGGGGCTTCACGTCATATGACAGGAGTCCGTGAGTACTTCTCAGAGCTTTCAGAGAGTGGCATTGATATAGAGGTAGTACTCGGTGATGACAGAGTTGTTAGAGCAATCGGTGTGGGGACACTGACATTTCAGAGGGAATCCAAACCTCCCTTGAAGGTGTCAGATGTTCTATATCTGCCAGGGATGAGGAAGAACCTCGTATTCGTCTCAGCTTTGGAGGATAGAGGATATGAGACACTGTTCAGGGGAGGACAAGTGCTGATATATCCCAGGGGTACTCCAACAGAGTCAGCTAGAGTGATAGGTGTACGCCATGCAAAGGTGTACAAGTTTGCATTCGAACCCCTTTTGGCATTGAGCAGTAGCACTGACAGCAGAGCTAGCAGTTCTGAGCTGTTTGAGATTTGGCACCGCAGGATGGGGCATATGTATCATGGAGCCTTGAGGACTTTAAGGGAGATCACTACAGGTGTGCCAGATTTCATTACTAATCACTTTGATACTTGCAGAGGATGTGCGATGGGCAAGTTTGCCAAATCCCCTTTTCCTAACAGTGACAACAGAGCGACTAGGATACTTGATTTGATTCATTCCGATGTGAGCGGTCGGATGTCTCATGTTTCCTTGAGTGGATATGAGTACTATGTTTTATTCATTGATGATCACTCCAGGAGGACCTGGATTTATTTCTTGAAGACCAAGAGTGAGGTCTTCAAGCGGTTTCAGGAGTTCAGAACTCTTGTGGAGACATAGAAAGGTCGGAATATCAAGTTCCTGAGGTCGGACAATGGAGTAGACTACACCCTTGGAGAGTTTGTTGACTATTGTGCGGAGGCAGGCATTAGGAGGGAGTTCACTGTTCCTTACAACCCCCAGCAGAATAGCGTTGCGGAGAGGAAGAACAGATCCATCGGAGGGGCTGCCAAAGCCATGTTACATGATCAGGGGTTGCCATTGTTTTTGTGGGCAGAGGCCTGCAACACTGTTGTTTATTTGCAGAACAGGAGTCCGCATCGTGCCTTCGAGCATATGACTCCGGAGGAGGCATTTTCTGGGAAGAAGCCTGATATTGGTCATCTTCGTATCTTTGGGTGTATTACATACTCCTACATACCCAAGGAGAAGAGGACCAAACTAGAGCCCACCATAGATAAGGGTATCTTTGTGGGCTACAGTGAGACCTCAAAGGCCTTTCGGATTTATATTCCCACACAGAGGAAAGTTGTTGTCAGGCGGGATGTGAAGTTCGAGGAGGACAGGGCCTTTAGGAGGTCACGGCAGTTAGAGTATCTGGATCAGCCAGACCCACAGCAGCAGCTGAGTCAGTCACAGGGACCTAGTGGGCAGGGATCAAGAGGATCCGGAGGTACATCTATGACTATGTCAGGTCCGTTAGTGAGCACTGGCTCACAGAGTCAGAGGGGTGGTGCTTCGGGCAGCATGCAGAGCAGTCCGCAGAGCAGTTCACTAGGGAGTCCACTGATGGACAGTTCACACAGTACCTCAGCATCTACAGGTTCAGGTGCAGGCAGGAGGACAGCAGACAGACAGTCAGGAGTTCAGTCTCCTGATGATAAGGAGGAGGAGTTTCATTCTCCAGTGGGAGAAGTGTGCTCAGGGAAGAGGAAGCCCAAGTGGCTTCAGGATACCTTGAGAGAGGCCACATCTGTTGCTGGGCCTAAGAGGCCGGTCAAAGAGAGCAAACCACCTGAGAGGTTTTGTAGCTATATGGCAATGGTTGCCAACATCCTTGACTTTGAGCCTTCTAGCTATGAGGAGGCAGCTAGCCAGCAGGTCTGGAGAGAGGCCATGCAGGAGGAGTATTCTTCTATCATGAAGAATGATGTTTGGGAGGTGGTGCCGAGGCCTGAGGGCAAATCCGTGGTTACTTCCAGATGGCTTTACAAGGTAAAGCATGCTGCAGATGGCAACATTGAGAAATTCAAAGCGAGGTTTATGGCTAGAAGGTTCTCCCAGGTAGAGGGAGTAGATTATGAGGAGACCTTCGCTCCCGTGGCTCGATATACTTCGATCCGCTCCATTATATCGATAGCAGCAAAGATGGGTTGGAAGATCCACGAGATGGATGTGAAAACCGCATTTCTCAATGGCTTCATACAGGAGGAGGTGTACATTGAGCAGCCACAGGGCTTTGAGGTGCATGGAAAGGAGTCCCATGTGTGCAGACTGAAGAAGGCCCTTTATGGCCTGAAGCAAGCTCCCAAAGCTTGGTACTCCAGGATAGATACATACTTGCACACATATAACACAGTATGTAATGGGGAAAGCATACAGCTGAAAACCCCCAACTATCTGTATATTATAATGATAGAGAACATGTAACAATACATAGCACAAAGCTCTCACAGCTCTCAGCACTATCTCACATGCTACACACAAACTAGCACGGAAGATGAACAAGTCACAAGTTCAAATCTCCTCCACAAGTTTTCCTGCCTCTACTGCGCAATCCAAGATGAGAATGAAATGAGATCCAAGTTCGAATCCACCTGGCTTGTACTGTGCAATCCTCATTGGAAATCTCAATCAATGTGTGTGCAAATCTCATGCACAGCTATAGTCACAACTGATAGTAGACTCACCCTTTCACCCACCTCTAACACTCGTCTCCACTGAACTGTCCATGCATTGCAGTTAACTGATGTGTTCTTTAGTTGATTTATGAGTTAATAATTAGTGAATTAATTAATAATTAATTCACACCACTCATCACTAGTGTATTTATCAGTCAGACTAAATACAACTAGTTCAACTAAGTTAAACCGAACACAACTCCACCAACTGTCTCATCAAGTCCACCAAACTCTGCCACATGAGTTCTAACTGAAGTCAACCATGCAATAGCTCAACTAACCCTTAGGAAAAGCGTATTTCCTTCTGTCAGCTGCATGTGCCACATCCAAGCATCAAACTGAAGTGCTCCAAGAGGATAAGATAATGTTTATAGTCTAAATATTATTAAGGGTTAATAATATTTAACTGTTCTATTTTTAGCTCGGCAGTCTAAAAATAGATTCTGCCTAATGTCTAAAAATAGAGGTCCATCTATTTTTACCAAATCAACCAATCATGCATAAATAGCATCCTGCAACTCATAGACCATGATCCATATGTCTAAAATAGACATAGTCTAAAAATAGACTTTGCGCCAAAAATAGCCTGCGGGCCCACTTAGTGAAGGCGACTTCATTTCACTAAGCTCCATCATCTTGTTGCATTTTCAACACTCCCTCTCAACAAGATATGGATTATCTGCAACCCCTATCCTGCCTCTTTGGAATTTGAATTTGCTCCTGGTGAGCGCCTTCGTCAAGATGTCAGCATCCTGATCCTCCGTGGGAATATATGAAAGTAACATGATTCTCCGCTACACACAATCTCTGATATGATGGTATCCAATGTCGATGTGTTTGGATCTATCATGAAATACTGGATTAGCCGAGAGTTTAATGCAACTCTGGTTATCACAATAAATCACAGTAGGCTCCAAGTGTGACCCGAACAATCCGACCAGGATCTTCCTCATCCATATGGCCTCGCATGCAGCCAAGCTTGCTGCCATATACTCAGCCTCTGCTGAACTGAGTGCCATGGATCTTTGCTTCCTGCTGTACCAAGAAACTGCTGTCGACCCGATACTGAAGATCCCTCCAGATGTGCTCTTTCTGTCCGTTGGGCTCCCTGCCCAATTTGCATTCGTGAAGCCACACAGCTTCACCTCATCCTCCTGTCTGTACCACAAGCCATATCCCG
Source organism: Pinus albicaulis (assembly GCA_034641835.2). Lineage (NCBI taxonomy): Eukaryota > Viridiplantae > Streptophyta > Pinopsida > Pinales > Pinaceae > Pinus > Pinus albicaulis. Next base: position 996,354,249 of record CM076582.1, read on the forward strand.
ATGTGCCTCTAAGATAACGCAATACATGCTTGCCTGCCTTCCAAAAGAGCTTGGTAGGCTTAACCATAGCTTGTGAAAGCTGGTTAACAGCATAGCATATATCGGGTCGTGTATTGACCAGACACATAAGTGACCCCACCAACTGTCGATAAACAGTGGCATCCACTACCTCCGTTGAAGTAGCATCCTCCTTCCTCCAACCTCCAGGAAGAGGAGTATCAACAAGCTTGCAGCCATGCATGTTGAACTTCTCCAGTATTTCCCGGGCATACTTACCCTGAGAAACAAACAGTCCATCACTGCGCTGCCAAATTTCCAATCCCGGGAAATAATGAAGGAGGCCCAAGTCCTTCATCTCAAACTCTCTAGCAAGATCCTCCTTGCATGAAAGTATCAACAGCTCATCACCCGTCAAAATCAAATCATCTACATAAAGTACAATGATCAGCAACTTACCCTCCACCACAATCTGGTATAGGTTAGGATCCGCCTCACTCTTAGAGAATCCAAGTCCAGTGAAATAACTGTCTATCTGTGTGTACCAAGCACGAGGTGCTTGTTTCAACCCATACAACGCTCTCTTGAGCCTGCACACATGCGACTCGCTGCTGAAGATCTCGAACCTCGCAGCCGCTCTTATGTACACTTTCCTCCTCAATGAGATTCGCTGGAGGAACGTTAGCCACATCCATCGGATGTGCCACCCTGACCAAGGCATTGGGAGAGAGCTAGGATCGTCTGTATGGAAGAATACCTTGCGACAGGTGCAAAGGTCTCCTCATAATCGATCCCCTCTATCTGTGAGAAGCCTTGGGCAACAAATCTTGCCTTGTACTTCTCCACACTCCCGTGAGCCGCCTGCTTCACTTTGTAGATCCATCTCGAACCCACCACTGATTTCCCCTCCGGCCTTGGGACAATCTCCCATGCACTGTTTCTAACAATCGAACCATACTCTTCCACCATGGCATCTACCCATGCGGGGTCCTCCACAGCTTCCTCGAAAGAGGATGGCTCTGTCACGACACATTTGCTCACAAGAGCTATGTATCCAGTGTACCGGTCCGGTGACTGTCTCTGTCTGCGTTGTGCTGTAGTTGATCCTACAACCTTCTCTGCATCTTGAGCCAGTCGCTCAGCTTCTGTAGTGCGCTTGCGCCCTCTAATGGTTGGCGCTGCATGAGTGGTCTCTTCCACTCCATGAACTTCCTCTTGTGGCTGATCCACATCCTGAAGCTCATCCTTAGGAACTAATAGCTCCTCATCTGCATGCAAGTGTGGCTCCCTCTCAAGCGAACACTGCATGGCTTTCTCCTCCTGAAATTTGATATCCCGCGCCGCACAACAGCCTCTCGTCGCACAACAACTCCTTTGCGATCATGCCGTACACACGCATAGTTGTGGCGTACGCCCACCCCACAAATATCCCAAATCTCTCATACAAATTCCAGCCTTCTTTCCCCCGCATCCTTCCTCACATGCATGTAGACAGGTGAGCCAAAAATTCTCAGATGAGAAATATCAAGCCTCTTGCTAGAAAACGCCTCCTCCGGTGTACTCATGCCAAGAACCTTGTGAGGACAACGGTTCTGCACATACACTGTTGTATTGCATGCCTCAGCCCACAAGTGAAGGGGTAGGCCCCGATCATGCAACATCGCCCGTGCAGCACCCACGATCGTTCTGTTCTTCCGCTCAGCCACCCCTTTCTGCTGTGGGTTATGGGGTGCGATGAGCTCTCTTCAATGACGGGTGGAAGGCCGCAAAGTCTCTTTCTTTTGAATTCGCCAGAGATGAATTCACCACCATTGTCGCTCCTAAGAGCCTTCACATGCTTCCCCGATTCCTTCTCAACCAGCGCCTTGAACTCACAGAACTTTGAGTATGTCTCCCTCTTCTTCTGCATGAAGAAGATCCAGCACTTTTGAGAGAAATCATCAACAAAGATCACATAAGACTTGTGCTTTGCTGTCGAAGCAACTGAGAAAGGACCACACACGTCTGTGTGAACTCTCTCAAGGATCGTCGTGGCGCGACTATCCTTCTCGTGAAAGGTGGCTTTCACATACTTCCCTAAAGTACACCCCTTGCACTGATCTGACTGCGCAAGAGTGCCCTTAGGAAGCCCAGTAGAAATCTGCTGCAAGATCTTCAAAGCTCCATGGTGCGTGCCCACCTCCGATGCCAGGCTCGCCATCATCCCGCCACACCACCACTCCTTCCTCTCGCCGCCTTCCTAGCTGCCGCGCACCTCCATCTACTTGGTGCAAATGCTCGATAAAGGTTCTTAACTCGAACCCCTATCCTCCGGGTCTCACCAGTTGCCTTACTGCGCAGGAAAGCCTTTCCCTCGCTAAAGACAACATCATATCCCTTGTCTTCTAACATCGCCACAAAGATCAGATTCTTCTTCAATCCTGGAACATGCATCACTTCCTTCAATATGAAGGGTTTACCAGACTCCCTCTCAAAGGAAATGGTACCGATACCGGTCGCACTGTATCTACCATCATTGCCCATCTCGATGTGCACTCCAAGATCTCTCTCATCCAGATCAGAAAACAAATCTCGATCTCCAGTCATGTGAAAAGACGCACCACTGTCCAAGAACCATATTGATCCCATCACACTTGAGACCAAGCATGCGATCGTCGAAAATCCATTCCCAACCATGAGGCTAGCATCTTCCACTGCAGATCTGCACTTCGCTTATTTTTCTCTTCTTCTTCTCATGACAATTTGTGGCATAATGTCTGTGCTGGTGACAGTGAAAACACTTCACCTTGGACATGTCCTGCTTCTTGCCTTTCGCACCAGAATGAGAAGCTTTCTTGCTCTTCCCCTTCTTTGCTTTGGCAGCCAAAGCGCAATTTTCTTCATCAGATGCTTTTGATGAAGATCCGTCCCTGGTACTCCACCTTATCTCCTCTTGCACAAGATCCGACCAAAGTCGCTCCCATCCTGGCAATTTCTCCCGACTATTGACAGAATCCTGATAGGCATGCCAACTCTTCGGAAGACAAAGGAGAGCCAAGCTCACCTATTCCTCATCATCTACAGTCACCCCCACACTTCCCAGCTCATCCCTGCATTGGATGAACTTCGTGAGGTACTTGGGCATACTGTCGCCTTTCTCCATCTTTATGTGTCTGAGTTTATCCTTGAGCGCCAACTTCCTCTGGTCGCTCTTGCTTTGGAATAAATCTGTCAAACACTTTCCACATCAAATATGGAGAAGCTTTTCCATGCATGCTGGATACAATGTGATCCTTCACGCCCTCCAACAGAATCCTTCGACATTTTGCCATCTTCTTTTGCCAAGCCTCAACTTGAGCAGCATCAGTAGGCTTTGGGACCTCAGCTTCTATGAACTCCTTCAGCCCGTTATCATCTAATACCGCCTCCATTCTGTCCTTCCATGCAACATAATTCGAGCTGCCCTCAAGGGCATACTCCAGTCACAATCCGTTGAAAGACATTTTGACTTCGACACCAAGAAAACTGCTGCAAATTCGAATTCCAAATTCTCATTGCACCAATTCCACCAAATTTCCAAAAACTCAACTGCTTCTGGATCTGTGAGAAAAAAGTATTTCTAGCACAGAGATCGACTGTAGGGGCATTTACTGGATATATCACCTTTCATAGAAAGGATGGATCCAGAGGCTACCTGGCCCGCTTACAGACTCTGTCTACCGAAATAAATTGTAATCACTGTAATAGATCCGATGATCAATTTCGCTCCGATACCATGTAGAAATTTGAATAATAGCTGAATTATTCACCGAGATTATCCCGATTACACACTATTTAAGCTTCATGCATAATACATAACCTCTTCTACAATTGATCATCAATTTGCGGAAATAGAAGCAGTCGCATGCGCACATTAAAACATAATCAAGCACACATATAACACAATATGTAATGGGAAAGCATACAGCTGAAAACCCCCAACTATCTGTATATTATAATGATAGAGAACATGTAACAATACATAGCACAAAGCTCTCACAGCTCTCAGCACTATCTCACATGCTACACACAAACTAGCACGGAAGATGAACAAGCTCGCTGTGTCTAAATCTTCCATAAGCTCCCGTCTCGCTCTACTGCTACATCCAAGATGAGAATGAATGAGATCCAAGTTCGAATCCACCTGGCTTGTACTGCGCAATCCTCATTGGCAATCTCAATCAATGTGTGTGCAAATCTCATGCACAGCTATAGTCACAACTGATAGTAGACTCACACTTTCACCCACCTCTAACACTGGTCTCTACTGAACTGTCCATGCATTGCAGTTAACTGATGTGTTCTTTAGTTGATTTATGAGTTAATAATTAGTGAATTAATTAATAATTAATTCACACCACTCATCACTAGTGTATTTGTTAGTTAGGCTAAATACAACTAGTTCAACTAAGTTAAACCGAACACAACTCCACCAACTGTCTCATCAACTCCACCAAACTCTGCCACATGAGTTCTAACTGAAGTCAACCATGTAATAGCTCAACTAACCCTTAGGAAAAGCGTATTTCCTTCACAATTGCATGTGCCACATCTGTGCACTTAATTGAAGTGCTCCAAGAGAATAAGATAATGTTTAGAGTCCAAATATTATTAAGAGCTAATAATATTCGACATATCTATTTTTAGACTGGCAATCTAAAAATAAATTCTGCCCAGTATGTCTAAAAATAGAATTCCATCTATTTTTTCTGACTTGACCAACCATCCACAAATAGCATCCTGCAACTCATAGAACATGATCCATATGTCTAAAAATAGACATAGTCTAAAAATAGACTTTATGCCAAAATACCATGCCCACTTAGTGAAGGTTATAATTTCTTTTCACTAAGCTCCATCAGTGAGGCCATCTGGCTTCGCAAGATGTTGTTTGGTTTATTTGGTCGGGCATTGAGACCTTCAGTGATTTACTGTGATAATCAGAGTTGCATTAAACTCACGGAGAATCCAGTATTTCATGACAGGTCAAAGCATATCGAGATCAAATATCATTTCATCAAAGACTATGTTCAGAAAGGAGCTGTGAAGCTTGAGTATATTCCCACTGATGAGCAGGTTGCAGATATTCTTACCAAAGCCTTACCACGGGGCAAGCATGTCTACTTCAGAGACAAGATGGGTGTGGTGAGGAACACCTTCCTCAGCAAGTGGGAGTGTTGAAATTTGGTTACCGGAGGACAGGTGGTTCCCTAAGGCTTTGATCTTTGGCTTAGGGAAAAGTGTCCAAAAAGAATTTAATTTTTCTCCTAAAGTGACTTTATAATTTTATAAAGTCAAATCTAATTTTAAAGTGACTTTAAGTGATAAAGTTACTAAAGTCTAATTTTAAAGTGACTTTAATAAAGTCAATGTAAAATTAGAAAGGAAAAGTGACTTTGGGAATAAATGACTAAATGGGTCTTTATTAAAGTGGGGTGAATTAAAAAATAGAAAGTGAGATTTAAATGAGCATTTAATCTCAGCCCTAGATCTAAATCTGTTTCAGCCATTGGATTTAGGGATTCCCCAAAAGTCACTTAGGGTTAGGTTAAAGGAGGAAAAAGGTCATTCATTCTTTCATGAGTAGATTGGGAGAAGGAGAGAAAGAGAGCAAGGGAGATTCCTGGACAGTGAGGAGAAGGAGGCAGCAGCTTGGCACACATTCCAAGGCAATATTTCAGCAAGTCCGTATAGCAGAGTTTGCACTCAGTTCAAGGAAGATTTGACACGGTTTCCAAGGCAAAATTCGTACAGCAACTTTGGGCACGATTTCCAAGGAGGCCGTACTATTTTCTGGGCACAGATTTCGAGGGAGAGGTTGTTGTTTTTGCTTCACGCATTTCCAGGCAGGCCATACAGCCTGTCGCTGATTGCTGGCACAAAAACCGAGGCAGATTTCTGTACACAGCATTTAAGACAGCCTACACACATTCCAAGGAGGCCGTACAACAACATTTAATGTTGTTCTGCATGCAAAAGGAGGAGGCCATACAGCAGAAATTAATGCTGTAATTTCTGGGCACGTTTTTCAAGGAAATCCGTACATCATTTATTGCCGGTTCTATTTTGCTGTTTGCACATTTTCCGAGGCAGTGGTTAAGCACGAAAAACGAGATAAGTTGTAAAAGTTTACTTGCTGATTTTTCTGAATATTTCTCACTATAAAAAGCATTTTTCCCAGAAATAAGAAGGAGCTTTCGAACTGGTTTTCCCCAAGAGTTGTAGGGGGTTTTTCCAGGGTCATGTTGACCAAAAATCTCAATGTTCAAATGTGTTGAATCACTGTTTCAGCTTGCTGTGTTTTGTTTTATTTCTGCAGTTTCAGCATTCTGTAAAGTTTTCCAGAATTTGTGTTTCAGCAAAGTAATTTGAGTTTTAGCAAAGTAATTTCTGTTTCAGCAAATAAAAATTATTTTTCTGATTGTTGAATGTAAGGATATGGGAAAGGGCATTTAACTAAAAGGGGGAATAAGTGATACTGAAACCGGGGTGGGAAAACAAGAAATTTCTACATACAAGACTACAAGCCTGAAGCCTCAATGAGTCAGAGTCATCAATCCTCATCATCATAATCAGCATCACTGTCCTCATCCCGATCATCATGCTGACCACTGCTCTCCTCTGGCTCTGATGCATCCTCCTCCTCTGTCATCTTTGCATCTGCTGGTGTGGAGGATGAGGCCTCTACTCCATCATCAAATGTGACAGGCTCTAGCACTGGCACATTGAGATCCAAGTTGGCCAATGCCAACTCAACACTGTTGTCCAGACCCATATCATCAGGAAAGACATCCCACATCTTTGTCTTTCCCTTCAACCAATCCTCCCTCTGCCTGTAGATGAGACGAAGGTTGGTGTGCACATACACCATTTTCTCTGCCCTGGACTGCTCAAGCCTTCTCTTCTTCACACTATACAAATTCCCATATGTGCTCCAATTCCTCTCGCAACAAGAGGATGAAGTCACCTGAGAGAGGAGCCTCATGGCTAACTGCTGTAGAGGAGGGCTTGTTGCCCCATGAGTTGCCCACCAAGAATAGGGCTTCTTAGCCCCCCTGTCTCGAATCACATCATAGCCTGCAAATCGCCCAGTACCAGTGCAAAAATCTGCAAAGGCATCCTCCACCTCATCAAGGGATGCCCTATCCTGAAAAATCCTCCTGAATGCATCTTTCCTCCCCTGTGAGATTTCATCATCCATGTGAGGAGGAATCTGCGGGAAGGTCCACCATTCAGCCACTCATCGCTGTAGTATTTTGGGTTCAAGGAGTGAGCCAAACAATGTACAGTTGTGCAATTCTTGTCCCATCTGCTGACAAGAATATCCTATATGACGGTGAAGAAGACCTCAGGTGATGTTTCATACTCTGGCCACTGACTCTGTAAAACAATGGTCCTCACAGACTCAATCATGGAATCCCATCCCTCATAAACCTCTCCTAGGATGGGTTGGTCTGTATCTACAAATCGGAGCAAGGAAATGACAGGCTCCATGATCTGAATAACTAGATCTACCTTCTCCCACCATATATCATCCAACATTGTGTCCTTCACCTTCTTTGACGCTGCTTGATCTGTCTTTCTCCAAAAAGACCAAAACTCTAAAATAACCATGGACCCAAGAGCGGTCTTGACCTCCCTCAACCTCTTCAACATGATGAATGAAGAGGCAAACCATGTATCCGCAATCTTCGACAATGATAGATTGTTGTACTCGTAAATAGTGAGGGCATTTGTATGGTTTTGTACAAAGTTGCGGATATGTCGTGCATCCTCAATAATGGCTCCAATCCAAAGCACATCAGAAGCAATAGATTTTAGTGCCAAGTTCAATCAATGGACAATGCAAGGTGTCCAAAATACTTGTGGATATTTTGCTTCCACAATCATGCCAGCGGCCTTGCAAACAAGTGCATTATCTGTAATGATTTGCACACAACAATCCACACCTACATCTTCAATAACTTTAAGAAATAACTCACCCATATATTGTGCATCCTTGTACTGTCCAAGTGCATCCACTGATTTCAAGAAAACTGGACCATTCAAGGATGACACCATGAAGTTGATGAGTGGATGGCGTGCTGGATCTATCCATCCATCAGAAACAATGCTAACCCTAGATGTTGGCCATGCTGATTTAATAGGCTCAAGCATTTTGTCCACCTCTTTCTTTGCCTTTGTCAACAATGTGGTTCTGAGCTTCTCTGACCCAGGAGCCACATACCCTGATGGAGCCCCATGACTAAGAGCTCGACACATCTCAATAAATAGAGGTGACCGTGCAACATTAAAGGATATGAAGTTCTGATTAAAAAAAAATGCAATGGTGAGATCAAGCTCTTCCCTCTTCTCTTTTTGGAAAATCTTGTCCATTGGACCAACTGCAGTTGCCTTTCTCTTTGCTGATTCTCCTCTACTAAAAGTCTCAAAAGGGAACTTGTTGTTGCTTTTCCTTAAGAATGGAAGGGGTCATCATTCTTTTCTTTTTTTTTTTGCTACCACATTTGCCTCACCAATACCCTGCTCTTTCTCCAATTCCTTTATCTGTGTCGTTTTAATTACTGTACAACATTTAATGCCACAACCTGGAATACCCAAAAAATGAGCTTTCACACAGAAATATGTGCAAGTGAACTTGCCGTGGCAAAAATTGCATTTCCATGAACAATTTCCTCCTCCTCCCTTTTTTCCTACCCCTCCCTCTCTTGTCACATATTTCCACAATGGGTATTTGGGGTCAACAATTTGTTTTCCCTGCACATTTGAAGTTGTTGTTGCAGCCCCACTTCCAATGGATGGAATACTTGCAGACCCTGATGAAACAGGGATAGGAGGGGCATCTCCAATGGGGACATTCTTCCCCTTTCTTTGCCCCTGTCCCTGTCTTGCTGCCTTTGATTGAGCCATGAATACTGTAAAAAATAAACAAAAATAACCAAATATATAAAACATAGCACATGCAAACACTAACAGCAAACTAAATGCAAAATATAGAGGGGCAGTGCACTTACCGGATGCTCGAATCTCTTCGAAAGAACTCCCTTTCTCCTTGCTCACACTTGCTCCTTGCTCACCCTAGCTCCTTGCTCACTTGAGAAAATAAAATCAATGAGAAAAACCAACAAGAAACACACTTTTATAAAAAAAAATATCGCACTTTTTTGGGCAGCCATATCCGGTGGTACCCGATTCACAGAGTATGGCTGTATCCATACAGGGTACGGTCGAGATACATCGTACCTTGTACGGATATGGCCATACCTGGTGAATTGGGGGCGAATCAGGTACGAATCGTATCCGATACGGGGATTCGAGATTCGATGACCCTTTTGGACGAATCTGGTAACTTAGGTCAAAACTAGAATAGAATCAGTAAAAAAACCAAACCAAAAAAACGGTCGACCAAAAACACCTATAATATTCAAATTTTAAAGAAAAACATATATATTCATGTGCATCCATATGAATCCAACCCATTCATACACAAATAAGCAAAACTTCTCATTTATATAGCATGTAACTTTGTAAGGGTGCACATAACCAAAATAGTACCTTGTGCAATCCATCTCTAAACCGAAAATACATTAATAAACATACTCTAGATGGCCTCTAGGATCCAAAAAAAAATCATGCTACAACACATACCTACATATCATCAAAATCATTACCTATAATGGAATATTTTTCATCAATATCACCCTCTCGAAATTAAAATAAGATAGAAAAAATGTAGCATGTCAAGTCAATGTACCACTAACATCAAGGTACATAGAGGGCTTGGTGCTCTTGATTAAATACTAGTTCCATACCCTCGTACATGACAAAATCTAATGGAAACGTTGCAATCCACTCGATCCTGAAAAACTATTAAGTATGTTGGATTTGGAGTGAGATCTAAAATTCTACTTTCTCCATATGAAATCCAATGAGGTCAAAACCACTCTCAAACATCCTAAGTCATATCAAGGTAATGTTAAAAATTTAAGTAAAAGGATGAAAATGAAAGATAAAGGAGAATGTCACTTTTCCTTTAAGAATTTAATATTACCATGAAATGCATAGAAATAATAGGGCCATAAGATTGAATATTAAGATTCCCCACAAAAAATTTCTTCAAACTCAAAACGAGTGCTTTTGGCTCCTACTTAAGCTTAACCACTTGATCTACAACAAGACAAAAGGTAGGAAATGACTTCAAGGTTGGTTGGTAAAGGTGTCAGATTTAACAACTTTATCAAATTTAATTTTATGATTCAAGGGGAATTGAACTATTCAACCAATTCACCACAAATTATTTTCAAGATAGTATATATAAGTTTCCACTTTAGTAACAAAAACAAAAGTAGGTCTTAGATACTTTTGGCTATTGGGTTTTGAACCTATAATTGTCTTTCTAATATGGCATATTTCCAAACTAGACCATGTTGATTCTTTAATACCAGATCAAATGTATTTTATCTCAGCGATTTACACAAAATCCAAAAAACATTTTATCCAAAAAAAAATTTGAAACTACTCTAAAATAAATACCCTGGTATTTTAACTTCTGAAAATTAATTTGCAGTGAAAATAGCAAAAGAAATCAAACATAAAACAACAGATAAATGACCCAGAATAATCCTCCTTTACTTTTATATTAATCAAGAAAATTAGGGTTAGACCCTCAAAGAATTTTACACAAAAATTTAATAGTTGTAGAAAATCCTATAACTTAGCCTGTTGTAGGAAGAAATTGGCCTCTAAAATGCCTCAGAAATTTGGCCACCCTGTAATAAATTCAGCCTTTTTACCCTTGTGTTACAGCCTTGTTCCAATGTTGTACAAAACCTTTTCCACCACCTAATTTTGCATCCTCAAGCCTATTCAGCCTATGCACGTGTGGCCACAGTTGGATGTTAAATCAGCGTGTCGTTAGCATATAACTCGACCTCCTTTCTAGCTCTATTTGGCCCTCTCTCTCTCTCCTCCACTTTGCTCCTTTCGACCTCCACTCTGAAAAATTCATGCCCCTCTTAAGTCAATTCAAGCTAATCTTGAGAAGCTCTCTCTCTCCCAATCACTCAACACAATAATGTGTCTTCATCCTCTCCTTAGGCTCCTTTATAATTTTCCAAGACCAAATCCCTAATCTCCAAAGTGATAGAAGTCTAGGATTAAATCCTAGCTCTCTTAGATCAGAAATGGAGATTATATCTAAGTCACTTAAATAATAATTAATTAATTATCCTTAGATAAAACATTATCCCAAGTCTACATTGATCACTTAAATTAATCAATGTACTTTTCCTAAGTAAAAATTAGGAAAGAAATCATATTAGTTACTCCTCATGAACAACCACCTAAAGAGGACATCTCTTCCACGTGCTAAGACACAACCACCTAAAAAGGACATCTCTTCCACGTGCTAAGACACCAAGCCTATGTGGAAGACCTTCCAATGCTACAAAAATCAACAATCCCTCCTAGCAAGGAAGCGATTTTCTACCACCCCTAGCTTGTCCCTGAAAAACATGAACTTCCCCTTCACTAGAGGCTTAGTGAGAATGTCCACAACTTGCTCCCCTGTGGAATCGTACTACAGTCACAACAACTCTCTAGACCGTGTCTCTAATGAAGTGATAATTGATCTCTATATGCTTGGAACTGTCATGAAACACAAGATTTTCTAAGAGCTTAATACAACTATGATTATCATAGTGAACCATCGTGGGCCCCATCTCAAGACCAAATAACCCTTAAGAAATCTTGCGAAGCCATATGGCCTCACAACTCACCAAACTTGTTGCCATGTACTCGGCCTTTGCTGAGCTAGGTGCCACTAAGTGTTACTTCCTGTTGAACAATGAGATCATAATTGATCTGAATCTAAAACAACATTTAGATGTACTCTTCCTGTCCACAGCACTCCCTACCCAGTCTAAATATGTATAGCCCTATAACTCCACTCCACCAAATTTGACATACCTCAGTCCATACTCCATTGCACCTCTCAAGTACTTGAGCACATGCTTCGCTGCAACCCAATGAACCCTCTTAGGCTCCACCATGAACTAGCTAAATGCATTCTCAATGAAACAAATATTTGGCCTAGTGTTGACCAGATACATCAAAGAGCCTATCAGTTGCCTATACAATGTGAGATCCACCAACTTGCCCTCAGAAACGCTCAACTTCTTCAGGTTGGTGATCATAGGTGTAGACATCAGCCTACAATCCTCCATCCTGAATCTCCTTAAGATCTAAACTACATATGCCTTGCCCTAGGAAAATCTCTCTTGGCTACTGCCATAACTCTAATCCAAAAAGTAATGCATCAAGCCAATGTTCTTCATCTCAAATTTGGAAGCAAGGTCCTCCTTGCACATCTCTATGAGCCTCTTTGATCCTGTCAAGAAAATATCATCAACATACAACACCAAGATAAGTGAGGCTCACCCTCAACAAGAACATAGTACAAGTTTAAGTCCGACTCACTCTTGGTGAAGCCCAAAACCAAGAAGATATCCATAAATCCTTGCACACCATGCGAGCAAAGCCTATTTCATCCCATAAAGGGCCTTCTTCAACCTACATATATGAGACTCCCTCTCATGCACCTCAAATCCCTGAAGCTACTCAATATACAACTCTTCCTCAACCACCACATTGAGGAAGGCAGTCTTCACATCCATCTGATGCATCCTCCACTCCATCTTTAAAACGATAGAGATGACCACCCTGTTAGATGCACATTTGGTGATAACAAAAAATGTCTCCTCCTAGTCCACCCACTCATTTTGGGAGAACCCTCTTTCCATAAATCTCACTTTGTGATTGTCAATGTTGTCATCTATTGCGTGCTTGATCTGGTAGATCCATCAAGAAGTGACCATTGACTTCCCCTCAGGCCTCGACACTATGTGCCACACATCATTCTTCATGATAGAGCTATAATACTCCACCATTGCATCCCTTTAGACCTACTGCCTCCTTAAAGGTAGAAGGCTCAGACTCACAGATGTTGCTCATCAAGGCCAAATAGCTAGAAAATATAGCAAGTGGTCTATTCTCCCTGAAAGTCCTACTACGAGCCTCCACATGCTCCTCAACATCTCTCAAGGTCCGTTAAGCCTATCTCGGCCTCCTCCTCCTAGAGCTCCTAAGCTACAGGTTTTATCCCTGTTGTTGGTGCAGCTAGTTCCTGTTCAACCTTAGGAGCCTCTCGCTCTTGATCTTCTACCCCTGATGGCTCTATGTCATGAGTCCTCCTAAAGGTCCTACCCTCCTCGAATCTAGCATCCCAACTGGCGATGGTGCTCCTCTATCATGGAATGTAGACCCTATAGACCTCTGAGATCTCTTTGTATCCCACAAAAATGCCCTTCTCTGATGAAGGCTCTAGCTTAGTCCTCTTTTTATAGGAATTTGGACTCCCGAATATGCGCAAATAACGCCCCCCACCCCCCCCCCCCAAGTTTCTCTCTTGTAAACATCTCCTCCTAAGTCTTGTCATCCAATACCCTGCGAGAATTATTGTTCTGCAAGTAAACAATTGTATTACATGCCTCCACCCGCAAAAACATGGACAAGTCTTGATCATAGACCAATGTGTTCGCTACTCCCACTATGATCTTGTTCTTCCTTTCTATAACCCCATTATGATGAGGGTTGTGAGGCACTGTGAGTTCCTTGTTGATCCCTACCTACCAGCAGAAATACTGAAATGCATTAGAGGTATACTCGCCCCCATTATCATATCTTGATACCTTAATCTTCTTCTCAATATGGTTCTCCACTAGAGCTTTGAACTCTTGAAACTAACTTAAGGCCTCACCCTTAGTCTTCAGGAAGTAGATCCAAGTCTTTCTGGATTAGTCATCTATGAATGTCGCAAAGTAGCTAGACCTTGTTATTGATTCCACTAACATAGGACCACATATATCTGAATGCACCAAGTCCAATGGCCTTGGTCTCATTATGAGGAAAGGTTGTGTTGGCATGTTTGCCAAGTACTCACCCTTTACACACTCCCTCCTGCTCCTCCCTGATTTCTGGAAACTGGTAACCATCCTCTGTAACATAGCAAGAGCCCTATAGTGTAGGTGTCCCATCCTCTTGTGCCAATGCTCACTCTGGTTCTCGTTGTCATGTACAAGGGCCTTCACTGGCTGGCCTCTCAACAAGTATAGGTTGTTTTCCCTGCTCCCTATGACTCGCACCACACTAGGACCAGCCCCTTTCAGCCTAACAACTACTTCACCTCTCGTGAAGCTTACCTCCAGTCCTATGTCCTCCATGGCCAAAACTGAAAAGAGATTCTTCTCTAACCTTAGTACAAACATCGCCTCCTTCACCTCAATGATACTCCCAAAGTCCCTCTACTGCATTCCTGGTGTTGTCACCAAGCTCCACGTGTAACATCAACTCCTTCACCTCAATGATACTCCCCGAGCCCCTCTATTGCATGCCTGGTGTTGTCACCAAGCTCCACATGTAGATCACTAGGCTCCTTGGCCATATTGTTGAAGATATCGCGAGATCTCGTTAAGTGACGAGATGCTCCATTCTCCACAAACTACATCCTCTCGTGACGGTGCCATAAAGGCATGACACGGAGGCAAAGTTCTTCTCGAACTTCTCAACCAACTCATCCATTTGTATTGTGGTCGTCATAGATGTCTTTACCTTTGCCCTTCTTCGTGTTTGGACACCAAACTTGTGACATGCAAAGCAATTGCTTTGCTCATGCCTTTCTCCTTCTTGCTTTGTGAAGATCCTCCTCCACCCTGGTTTTGCTTGACCTTCCCCTTGCCTTTCTTAGCTTGTGCAACAAGAGCGATTTAATCATCCACACCTCCACTCCTACATTTTCCACTAGTTATTGAACTTTCCCAAATTTTCTTTCTCGATGAAGTCATCCCACAACCAACTCCAATCAAGAAGTTGATGTCTAGCAAAGATCCCCTCTACAAAGGTGGTACATCGCTTAGTGCAACCCTTCAAAGCTACCTTCACTAGCTATGAATCACTCATAGCTTCTCCCACGGCTAATAGCTCATCACGAGCTTGTTGGATCCTAGTGAGATATGAGGTCACGATCTTTGATCTGTATATACGAATGTTGTTCAGCTTCTCTCAGCATCATTTTCCTGTTATTATTTGTACTCTAATATAGACTAAGCAAGGCCACCCACATCTTATGCGTTGTGTCCTTCCCTGTTATGTGAGGAATCACGTGATACTTCACACCATCCAAGATGATACCCCTCTCTTTCACATATTTAAGCTTGTGCTTGGCTACTTGGACAAGGTCTGTAAGAACCTCGATTTTCGTGCTTTCAAATTCCCACAAACCATTCACCTTCAAAACAATGGGGATTCATTCCTTCCATGGACTGGAATTACTGACCCCTTCCAATCGGTCTTCCTACCTCAAGCTTAATGATGCCATATCACCAAATCGACCTTGGCCACAAAACCCTTACAAAATTAAATTAAATTTCTATTGTTGAAACCCTTGTGTCATTGATATAGCTCTTCAGAGTTTCTAGTGCTCTAATACCGTGTTAATTCTTTAATACTGAATCAAATCTATTTATCTCAACAATTTACAAAAAACCCAAAAAAAAAAATTTACCCAAATAAAATTTCTGAAAATTATGTAACATAAGTAACTTGGTATTTCAATTTCTGAATATTAATTTGCAGCAGAAATAGCAAGAGAAATCAGACATAAAGCAGTAGAGAAATGACCCAAACAATCTTCCTTCTCTTTTACCCAAATAAAATTTATGAAACTGTTGTAAAATAAATACCCTGGTAATTTAATTTCTGAAAATTAATTTACAATGGAAATAGCAAGATAAATCAGACATAAAGCAGTAGAGAAATGACCCACAACAATCCTCCTTCACTTTTATATCAATCGGGAAATTTTGGGTTAGATAATCCCTAATCTCCAAAGTGATAGTGGGCCCTCTTACATCAATGGTGGATATTATATCTAAGTCACTTCAATAATTAATTATTTATCCTTAGATAAAACATTAGCCCAAGTCTACATTAATCACTTAAATTAATCAATGTGTTTTTCGTAAGTAAAATTAGGAAGGAAATCATATTAGTTGCTCCTCATGAACAACCACCTAAAGGGGGCATCTCTTCACATGCTAAGACACCAAGCCTATATGGAAGACCTTCTGATGTTACAGAAATCAATAGACCTTATGCTGTGCCTTTTGGGCTCCAACAAAGAATTCAAATTCAATTTGAATCATATCAAACATTCTGGAAAACATAAATAGAATTTAGAGGCAGTATCCATTCTAGAATAGTTGATGACAGCCAATTCTATCCATACAATTGCCAAAGCTAATATAATAAATTATCACTGAAAGCTTGTCAGCACAACCATTGATTATATCGACGGAAGAGCCATATTAATTTCTGAATGTTCACAGTTATTTGGTGCTCTCTAGCAGCATACAAATAGAGAAGGCAATTTTTTTAGCATGAAGTATATGTTGGCTATTATGTTAGGAGTGATTTTGAACAGAATAAACAGCATTCTTTCTCAAACTGTAAGACAACAATCTCTAATGATACTCAAACATTTTTAACCAGTGAAGGCACGACTGTAGATTTTCTAAAAACACAGAAAATTCAAAATTGAACATGGAAAAAATCTACATTTCCTAAGTCAATAAAGATTTAAATGTTGCTTTTCAGAATCTGCATCCAAGATAGTGAATCTCGAGTCATTGAACCCAACAACTTCTTGGACAGGCCCAGATTCTTCAACACAATGTCACCTGTTCAGTGACTCTGCCACAGGTGTTCCAAATATGTCATTAATGATGAGAATGCCCACAAGAAGTGATATCATCAAAAAGCAACAAAGCAAGGATTTTCATAGCAGGCTTTATTCTTAGAAACCTTCGATCTCATCACATAACAATTTCTAGTAGTAACCCAGCCTGGTCCATGCCTTACATCCATGGTTTTCAAGCCAGAGAACTGTGTTGCTATGTCTAGGAGATGGCAAAAAACTCATTACATGCTTTTACAGGAGCAACTTTTTCAGAAATACCAAAAAATATAGGTGGAACTTATATTTTTCCTGTAAATCAAACTTGACTGCCAGTTGATACTTCGAAGTTCATGCAGCAGTAGTTGAAAAACAAGAGAATAAGAAGAGGAAGAAAAAGAAGACAAAAGGAGACAAAGTGGAATAGGAAGGAAGATTTGAGAAAAAATAACAAGATGAAGGAGGATTTGGGGGAAAATGGAGTACTCGGGGAAAAAGAGGAAGAGAACAAGGAAAAGGGGGAGAAGCAAGAGGGGAAGAGGAGGAGGACGACAACGACGAAGAATAACTTATGTTTGTCCTGTTAAACAAACTTAACTGCCAGTTGATCCTCCATTTCATAAAAGTAAGAATAATTAACTTCAAAACATATTCCCAAGCAATATAAGCAACATAACAAAGAGAAAATAAGAAGCTGAAACCACCTATTAATGGATAGGACTTGCAACCATATTATATGATTGTAGGACCCACAACATAAGTTAAGGCATTAGATCTTATGACATTAACTTTATGTCTATCATTTAGACTTCATACTTTACAAAACGGAAAATTGGAATTGTTCCTTATCGATCTAGGTAATAAGCAAATCAAATAGGTTAAATCCACACATTTAACTCAATGTTCGTACAAAACAATTTAATATATAGCTGCAAAGATGACCTATTCCATAGCATTTCATGGATATCCACCTCTAACTATTAAATACTACTTGCAAATTCCATCAAAGATCCAAGCAGCACAACATGAAAGACCATTAACAAGAAAGAAATAATGTTCTCGATGTTCTAAAAGGCAATCTTAATACTATAAAAAATCCAATGGCACAAGAAGCTTGTCAGCATTGAATATAGCAGAGTCTGAATGATATTGGGTTTATTTGCAACTCCAACCACACGAGCAAGAATCATCAAAAGGTAAAGGCAAACACAAACTTGCCCAGAAATACTCTCCAGCACAGGGGACATGTTCAAAAACAAGAAAAAGGAGCAAAAAGACAAGAAACTCCTGGTAATTCAAAAGAAGAATACTAAATAGCAATATGTGCATTGCATGTGATCATGGCATATTTTGAAGACCCAATCTTCTATGTCTTCCTATTTTATCCTTTTGCTAGACTACCAGCTTAAAGTTTTTTGCCTTCTGCTAGGCACTCAGTTCTTTATCATTTTGCTTTCACCATTAACCTAGGAATTGCTTTCACACTCACACATTGTATCTACACTAGTTGTACCTTTTAATCCCATTGACCTACTTTTGTGGTCATTTGATGGACATTAATAAAATTAACTTATCTATATTATCTTTCCTGTGTTCTGTATTGCATATAATCAATAGGAGAACTGAAGTTGTAGATGATAATAGGGATTCTTACTTCATAGGATTTTGTAAAATTTCAAACGTAGGTAAATTTCCGGAGTTAAATCAAGTGTGGGTATGTTTGCAAAAAGGTTGAGCATGGCCCATTAAAAAGAATATCTATATTTGAAAAGAAAACAGTGATGCACATACTTGTCAAAGACAAAGAAGGGAGCAAGCAGGCAGGCTATTTCTTCTTCCCCTCAATTGGCATACGACCATTTTTTCCTATCACACCTAGTAACAGTCTAAGATAACAAAATAAAAATATGGCCACTATTTTCCATATAATCTGTTCAAAGTAAACATTACAAGGTTATAAGCTGTGCTAGCCAGTGTATAATGCAATATATGTTAATTGTATTGATCTAGTCATTCATGCATAGCACCTACAACGAACATGAGCAGCACTAGCCAATCCTAACAATACAGTTTACTAGTGCTGTGGCATTTCACAATTAAGAGTGATTTTGTTCATATCTAGATATGATCCAAAGGTACATGCACTGTAGCTCTAACTTAATTACGGTACTCTCTTAAACAAATAAGCACTTCTAACAACTGTGGTTTTACTGCAAAATCTACATAATTTATGCCATTTTTGTGCATCATGGTAGATGTTGGACAGTTTGCCTTCCACACAGACACCCCAATAAGTAGCGTAAAACATAAGCCCAACAAAGAGTATGATAAGAGTTTTCCGAGGCAAACATAAACAGAATCAAATTAGAAAGATGCAATAAACATGACCAAACAAAGTATGGATAACGAAAAGATGCCAAGGCCTAGTTCTTTGGAAACAAACTTGAAGAATCAAAAATAAAAAGTACTAATCAACATAGCTTGCTTACCTTCGTAGGATGGATATCATCAAAAACATGAGCTTGCCCAGCATAGAATATTGTCAACTGGCGACTAGCTGATGTTATACATTTTGCGCTGAAAAAATGAAACAATCAGTCAAGAAGCAGCCACAGTTAAATGTATTGCCATGATCTAAGCTAATCTTGTCAAGCTTGACTTCTGTAGAGAAAATCTCCAATGTTACCATACCCCTATATGCACATTAAGTTGTCTAAATTACCAGTATGCACTTACCTAGCTGGAATGCTGGATTCTTGAACACCATTCCCAGGCAAGAATTTTGAACTACCGGCAGAAAGACTTTGCCCACTTGTGTTTCTGGTAGCTGGTGCACTTGGACCATTGTTCATGAGGTTTGCCAAACTGGAACCTTTAAGTCCTGTTCGAGAACCTTCATCTGCTGGGGTCTGACAAACGAGAGCAGGCACTACAGTATTTTCCCTGGACAAATTTGCAGAGGTCTTGTTCTGATAGCTTCCGAGATGAGTGAGACGTGAAGGACTATATACAGCTGATCCTGAATTCATAAAGACGGGGCGTTCCCATTTCTTTGAAGCCATAAAATCAGCATTCACACCCATTGATGGCCTCGTTGATGTTTGGCATGTGGCTGTTGGCCTTGGTGGCTGCATGCCCAGAAGAACATCATCATCATGGTGCCTTCCTCTTCTGTCATCTTTGGACTCAAACCTTGACATCTAACAGGGGTTTTCAAATAACAAACAATAAGAGAAACAGAAAGAAATCTAGAAGGAATTGCACAAGTCACAAAAAATAGAAAAAGGTGGGTGGTGGTGGTATTTTCCTTTTTCTTTTTTTTCATCAAATTATTCAAGTGCCAGGGCTGAGGGTTAACTATTCTAACAAAACAGTGCAAGACTTACACTTGGCCTTGTTCCTTTAAAACGGGGCGGATGACATAAAGAATGGAACCCTGTTAGTTAACCAATGCCGCATTTATAAAATAACCATATCGCAGTATATTAATTCATAACAATACCAGTGTTGTGATTTAGTGGTTGTGATTCAGTGGGCTGTTGGTCCATGTAAACAGCCCAGGTCCAAAATCAGCAGGTGTAGAGCCTTTGTGTTTAAATGTCAGGGGAGGTGTTTGACCTTTAGGCCGAATACATGTTGGACCAGCCCAATTGACATAAGTAACAGTTAATAGGATATGAAATTCCATGATAAAGATATACCACTGTAATAATAACAATTGTGAACACATTATAATAGATAACAACCAGAAGCCAAAGAAAGCCATGACGCATAACAACAAAAGGGTTATTTGTACTAAAATGCGGGAGAATGCCATAGAATCAACCTGAAAATACCAAAGGTAAAAGGTAATCTTAGTGCTGGAGTGGTCTTTAGTACTCAACTAAAGTGAAGAGAATACCATGGAATCGACCTGGAAAACACCAAAGGTAAAGGTAATTTTAGTAGTGGAATGGTCTTTAGTACTAAAGTGAGAGAAAATACCATAGAATCAACCTGGAAACACCAAAGGTGATGTTAATATTGGAGTGAAAGAAGATCAATTGCATCAACTTGGGGGCACAAAAGGTGATGTTACTACTGCGCTACAGAGATGCTACGGCATCAATAAAGGGGGCTTACACCACAAAGATAGTTTCTAGATTGGCAAAGCTTCTGTTACAAGGTAAAATAAACAAAAACTATAACTCTGTTCCTAGCCACTAGGAGCGCTGGGAGATAAGGGTTTCCGCTACCTTAATTCCACGCGAACTCTCTGAAGTATCCTGCAAGGAATCTCTAAGGCTCGAAGTCGAAGTTTCCCTCTTCTTCCCTCCTCCTCCCGATCTGTTGCTGTCCAAAGCACCCGTGCCGCCATGTATGCCTTCCCACTTTCCACACGACATCTTCTCTGCGAAACACACCATCATTTTACATTATTTCATCAGATAAAAAACAAGAAACCAAAAGAAAACCTCTCGTTAAGATGAGAAGTAAATATTAACCTGATCCTGGATCTGAAGAACAAGGAGCAGCTTTTGCTGCTAAACCGAGATGCCCTGAGAGGAGCCTGCTGCCCGCTGAGGAGGATCCATGTTCGATTCCGTCTACGACGCCTGTGCTCCTGGAGGCCTCCTCATGTCTAGCTGTAGCAGTAGCACCCCATGATTCGCTGCTGAGGAAGCTCATGCCAAGAAAGTCATGGAACACGGGCTTTCCTTCGCCCACCATGATGACATTAATAATAACGACAATGATGATAATAATAATAACAACACATGTCCATACATATACTACAAGAAGAAGACATTCCGAGTTCCGTTTTCACCCCCCTCAAAAATCCGACATAGTACTACTACAACAACAACTGCCAACACTTCACAAATTCTGTGCCCCTGCGCCATTAATGTGCAAACCACTCTTGGTCAGATAACCATTAACAGCCCAGCCGGCCTCTTTTGTCTTTCAGCCGTTGGGCTCTGTTCCCAAGGTTACCGCTCTCAGCCTGTCCGGCTATTCCAAACCAACTATTTCACGAATTCCAAAACCCGCTCATTAGCCAATCCTCCGCCGACCTCCGAGCATCTTTGAAAAAAAAAATTTATACCCAAAATAAAAACATTCTCCTTTTATTGATTAGATAAAAGAAAAAAAAGAGAAATTTGCACGATTGCCAATGCCACTCCCTCGAGAAGAATGTTTTGTTTTTTAACACAAAACCACTTTCAGCACACGGAGATTCCGCCGAGTAAGCAGTGAGGGACAGGGTGGTGGTTTTTCCGTCAACGGCGTGGCGGCCTGCCTTTCTTTTCTTCACGAGTTTGGCCGGCTGCAGCGTGCGCCTCCTTCGCTTTCCGTCCGGCGGCGCCGGCGACGTTCCTCGTATAGGGCCATAGTGCGTTTTTATCAAATTGGCCACCTCACTCAAAATTCAAAACAAATTCCATGGAAATTTTGAATAACAAGGAAATCGGTAAGAATTAAGTTCTCGAAGTGTCTCTTAACTAAAGCAAACATTTCACTTTCACATTATTACAAATTTGTCGTTTTGTAGAAATTTGTTTTTAAATGCAATTTAATTTAAACGGTTGAATATTTTATAATTGGTGATGTTTATTTTCCTTAGACTAAGTTATCACTTTGTAGTGTTTAATTTTATTTTCCTTAGACTAAGTTATCACTTTGTAGTGTTTAATTTTACGTGGATAATTATTTGTAAATGTTGGTAAAAAGTACATGATTTAGTTTTTTTTTTAATGAATAAAAAGAATATTGGTTTTATTTTATATTATTTAAGTTAAAATTCCCATTTAGTTTTTGAAAATAGTGAAGAGTGTATTTTTCAAAGGTAAGAAATACATTAACTATCTAAATTTATAATACGTTTTATAAAAGTTAAAGTTTATGTGATTTTGTTACCAGAATGAATCAATGAATCTCTCTTGCCCACAAGAGCGATCTTTCTAGTACTTTAATTTGTAACTAAAAACAAAGATCCATTGAATATCTTTTTCTTTAGATTATTTGTATTTTAGATTATTACAACCATGAAAATAAAGAGCACATGCTCTTACCTTTCAATCCATATGTCTGATGTAGTCCTTTGTCTTTCGCTCCAAAGTAGTTCTTCAATGATAAGTAGAACTTGTAATCACGGACAAGACAAACAATCAAAGCATCTGCAGTATATAACAATCGTAAATACTAATCTAACTTAGTGATCAAGGAATTTAAGTATTGACATCATTCCCATGAATTCAGAAACAAGACAATGAGAAAAAGAGATCCATATTTATTATCATAAATTAGAAAGAGCAATCTTACAACCGGATGCTTTGATGTTGTACAGATTTATCCTGTCTGTCTGATCAATCGTTTTCCTTTAGTTTGATAAGCCTTCCTCTCTAGAATGGTCAGCATGAAGTCATGGGCACAAAGATGTGATCTTCAATGTGTCAACAACAACTCACTAGCATAGAAAATATAAACTCTATGAATACTCTCTAGCTTAGAAACTATACAAATCAGTCTCTATTCACATTGGTATCTACCCTTCAACCTGAAACTTGAGCTCAATTTATAGAGAGATTGAGGTAGTTTCATATCCATTAAGAGGGATGGATTCCATGAAGGGATTTGAGTTCCTTGGACCAAGGGATAAGCTACATGAGTGGAGGGATAAAGCTCGAACTGGCGCGACTCTAGAGGCTTCCAGTTAGGAGAATATTCGACCAACTAGGCTCCTAGAAGTTACTTTTTATTTTTACTTGCTTACTTGCTTTTCACGGGGGTGCGTAGGTTTTAGAGGTGAACAGAGCGGCTAGTGGAATAAGCAACAACGCATGCACGGGAAAAGGCTATAAAAACTACGCAGGTAATCTTTTAAGGGTTTTATAGAGCTTTTCTCCAATTTCCAAGACTTGATTCAGGAACATGAGTGATTTCGACCTCTTAGGGAACATAATATGGATGGTGATAGACCCATATGAACAGTCAAATATCATGGTGACAAAATGACGTGTAACAGATTTATTTTAATTGCTGTAATTTCCTTTAAATAATGATAAATCAATTCATATTTACTATAATAATGATTTATTTTAATAACAATGATTTTCTTCAATAACCATTGACAATTAAATCAAAAAAACTTTACCACCTTCAAAAACAATTATAATATTAAAACAATCCAAAAACATTATTTATATTAATTATAAATATTTTTCATATACATAACAATCGTAACATTGTTTTAATTCAGGTAAAAAAAAACAACAACAACAACATTTTAAACTTATAATTATTACATTGTTAATTTCATTAATACGTTATTATCTTATGTCTTTTATTGATTCCTCTTTCAACTCAAAATTATATTAATTCGCATAAACATACATAAAATTTATTATTTTATTTAAATATCTCTTAACCCAACACATCTATAAACAGAAAAATAATAAAACAATAAAGTTTATTTATTTATCTAAACATCTCTCAA
The DNA here is from genome assembly GCA_034641835.2 of Pinus albicaulis. Lineage (NCBI taxonomy): Eukaryota > Viridiplantae > Streptophyta > Pinopsida > Pinales > Pinaceae > Pinus > Pinus albicaulis. Next base: position 996,378,530 of record CM076582.1, read on the forward strand.
CCCAACTAAAAAAGGAAAACATAATATCGAAAAACTAAACAATGATGATTCAATTATTCATCTGAACATGCCGTGTAAAAAAGAGCATTCCTACTCATTTGCATATATGCGTTATTTTAAAAATTAAAGAATAAATATTTATTAATTCATCTTTGCCTGCTCCCCTCAAATGTTATTTTATGAAACTAAACTGTATTCAGACACATTTCCAAGGAAAAGGAAGGTCATTCCTACATATTTTAGAAAATAAAAATTCGTGAGTATACATAAGCAGTCCCAAAAAGGGTTTTATTTGAAACTAAAGGGTAAATATTTATTAAGGGTTGTATTTGAAACTAAAGGATAAATATTTATTAATTCATCTTAGCATGTTCCCATAAAAAGGTATTAATTATTAATTCATCTTAGCATGTTCACCCAAAAAGTTATTAATGAAACTAAACAAAATATTTTTTATAAGATGATGGATTGGTTGGTATAATGGAACATTAGATAATATAGTGTAATTAATACACAAAATGGTTTTTTTTTAGAATTTGACAATATAAATTTTAGGGAGATTGTGATTTTTCGTTATTTAAAATGCATTTTTTTTGCATAAATATATATAGCATCCTAAAAAATATTTGAGGAACTTTATCTTCGCAAATAAACAACTTAAATTCATAATTTTTAAAAATATCTACTAAATTTTGGACAAAATTTACTAGAAAAAATATCTAGAAAAGGGTCATTTTGTCTATTAGATAGATTACACGTTATTCCCTCCACCCAATTTCAAATCTCATGGGGGACATCATTGGCCTATTGTGATAAGGCGCAAGGAGTAGTCTCCCTCACCCTTATGGAGTTTCAGCTCTTGCTAAGTCATAAATTCTTGGATATACTCTTGGTGTTGTAATGGCAACCGCTAGGTTTGATCTTGGACCTTGCCTAGAGCACTCCAATGTGTTATCAATTCACCATGGTAAATAATAATAATAATAATAATAATAATATATGCATGGGATGATCGAGTGATTGGAACAATGGGAAGTTATCCCATCTACCCAGTTGCAAATCCCAAGGGCAACATCTTTGGTTTGTTGTGATATGGCTCAACAAGTAGGCTCCCACACCCTCGTGGAGTCTAGGTTCTTTCTAAGTCATAAATCCCCGGTATACTTGGCTTACGAGCTATTAGATATACTCTTGGTGTTATAGTGGCAGTCGTTAAGTTTGATCTTGGATCTCGCCCATATTACTCCAATGAGTTACTGATTCACTCTGATTATATATATATATATATATATTTATTTATTTATTTATTCTTGCCGTGGGACAATCGATTGGTTGGCACAATGGGATGTTATCTCCTTCACCCGGTTTCAAATCCCGCGTGGGGTCATCTTTGGCCCATTGTGACAAGGCTCAAGAAGTAGGCTTCCCACCCTTGTGGAGTCTCGACTTTTGTTAAGTGATAAATTATGGGTATATTTGGCTTACTAGTTGTTGGATATACTTTTGGTGTTATAATGACAACCGCTAAGTTTGATCTTAGGCCTTTCCCATATTACTCTAACAAATTAATGAATAATAATAATAAGTAATTAAAAAGCATGCACATTAAAAATCCATTAATATACATAAGAATAACATACACACACACACACACACACACACACACACACACATATATATATCACTAATTTAATATATAATCGTGCATGAAATAATTAATCTATAATAAATCAATCTATTTACTCGCCAATCCATTTGAATCTACAGAATCTTAAACCCATGTATATTATTCATTTCCAAGAAAATATTTTCTTCTCTCTTATAAGCTCGACTCTTCTTAATATGTTGATTGAAATAGGTGGAGCTAAACAACTAGTGGAAAACCGCTCACCAATCAAGAGGCACCTTATAGTAGAGTGGCAGGGCAGTTCGGTGTGGAGAAGACACTTGCAATAATGCAAAAGTACTTATAATAGCCAAGGCTTTAATAATACATTACATTAGTAGGTATATTAGATCATGCTTTAATACATAAACATGTCTTTAAAATATGAAATACATTCTTACACATTTGCATGTGCTTTTAAAAAAAAATATCATTCTAAAGATCTATTAATTTATCTAAACATACTTTATATATATATATATATATATATATATATATATATATATATATATATATATATATATATATATATATATATATAAAAGGTGAGGTATTCTCCTCACCTCGCACCCCTGAGCTTTTGGTAGTGTGAATTTGTGTTTGGCCATCTTCACGTTGGCTCACAGTGAAGGGAGGTGTTTTTAACTCTCATTGCATTGGTGTTGGCAGATTTCATCCAGAGGAATTGAGGATGGTGGGCTTTCACTTTGTAGTTACAATTTGTTTCTTGTGGTGGGACATAGTGACACAATGCTCCTAGTCATGGATAACAAGAGCATACTTTCCAAATGGCTTAGTTATGTTGTTGATGATGTGTTTTTCCCAGGGTGCCTTTCATTATTGTCAATGTTCTTTATAAGCTTCTTTCACAATTCCAAACGTGGCCCGGTCTTTGAGTTGGTGGTCGTTCTCTCCAGTTCGGCTCCCCTAGTTCAGGACTCAGTAGGTATCTCATTCCCTTTCCCTGTCTTGGTATGTGGGTGTTGGTACCCCAGAAGCTTTTCTATATGGTATTCAAATTGAGTTTTTAGAGTCTAATTTATGGTTGACATGTCCAGTGTGCATGTTTAGTTTACTTCTTTTTTTCAATTCCAAGTTATCTACTAGTTTGGGAAATTAGGTGTCTGCAAGTTTCATTGCTATCCACTTTTTTCTGTTTTCATATCGAGTTATGAGGTTACTTCCTCCATTAGATATCTTCTCTGGGTTTTGTTTCTAAGACAAGTCAAGTTTGGGGATCGTAAGCGTCTTTGGTTGGCATTGTTATCCTATTGGGGTTATTAGGGTTGTATTTATTTCTTTGTTGGCAGTAACCACCAGTTACCTTTATACATTTCCTTGCCTTAACCTAGCTCTAAGGTGTTGTGGGGGTGATTTGGTCCTTTTTGGTGTTGTTAGTCCTATTATTGTGCCTAATCTGAGTGTCTTTGAGTTTGGTGTCACTCATTTTTCCGATGGTTGATTATTCCCTGCTATCATCATCCCTTGCCAAAGGCAGGCCAACCGTAGAGGTGGGTATAGCCTTGCTCATTTGTATCCCCGATGGATTTTCACTTAGGAATTGGTGCCTTCATATTTTGACTTTGTGCTTATAGAATTGTGAAAGGAAATTCTCCATATGGAATCTCAGGAGTTTGGTGAAGAACCATATTTTTCTGATTATGAAATCAGAGATCAGGGCCTTCAATTGCTCCCAAATTTAGGAAGTTATAAGAAAAGGAGGTTATATTTTATTCACCCCTTTGTGGTGCACCACCAATCGGACACGTTGTTCAAAATGGCTTTAAGAGATAAAAAAGTGGACAACTATAAACTTTTCGTTGGCCAGGAGGACATCAAACGAATTATCCATAATCTTCAGTATTTCCTAGATGATATAAATGCTTAATTGGTTAGGGTGGAAGGTTAATTGGTCTCTGATTCGGCATCAAGAGACTCGTCCAACACCCCTGGTGGTACCATGGTTCCTTCTACTGACAATCCTCATAACCTCACAGTTATATCTTCTGACTAACTCTGTGGCAAGTTACTGGAAATTTTGTTTTGATCCAACAATTTATATTGTAATTGGTTTTCTTGTTTTGGTCACAAATCCTGGTCGTTTTAAAGCGACATAGTGTTTGATAAACGATTGCAAGTTTTTTTATTTGTATGTCTGGTGTCAGAAGCAATTGCCTCACCCCTTCGAATGTGGTGCTCACATGCCTTTCGTGGACGTGTTGACCTTAGTTTCTTTTGGCATTAACCTCCAAAGGCCTGTTGTGCTTTTATATTTCAAAATTTTCTCTGGATTATGAGCAATGACTTCATAGTCTCTATGTAGTTGTTGGATATTGGTTTTGACAGCTCTTATGTTGCTTTTGGTGCTTCTGACTACATCGATGGACGCTTTGGTGACCATTTCATCATGTTATATTATTATCAATAATATATATATATATATATATATTTCATGAAACTAAATGACAATAATCTATTAATTCACTTAAACATACTTTAACATAATTTTAAAAAGACCTTTCCTCAGTCACAAACCAAAATGATCTCTTTGGTTTTCCACTAACATGTTAATAAAAATTTTAACTTATAAAAAAAATCATTAATTTACCTAATCATATTTTGAATAAAAAGTTAACTGAGTTCATTAAATTCCCTAATCATTCTTTAAAATAGAAAACCATCCTTCGAAATTTGTTATTAAAAAAATCATCAAACTAAATAATTAAAAATCATTAATTCATATAAATATGCCCTTCCTAAAAGAAAAACCTAGAAAAAAAAAAAAGCATTCATTACCTTATTTATAATAATAATATATTAAATCAACTAACCATGTTTTAGCCCAAAAAGTATAAATATTCATTAATTCATATAAATGTGCCCTTCTTTATTTAAAAAAAAGAGAACATCCATTACCTCATTTATAATAATAATATATTAAATCAACTAACCATGCTTCAGCCCAAAAATATAAATAAACATTAATATACTTAAATAAAAGAATTATTCATAAAACTAAACAATGATAATGATATTGTGCTTTAGAAAAGGGAAGAATGTTTCTACGCATTGCAACACATACTTCAAATAATTATTCATAAAACTAAACAATGATAATGATATTGTGCTTTAGAAAAGGGAAGAATGTTTCTACGCATTACAACACATACTTCAAATAAAGGATCATTCGTTGCAGTAGACAATGAAAATTCATTACTTCAATTAACTCTTTCCCAAAAAAAAAACATCAAAAACTAAATGAGAATGATTTATTACTCTTACCTAAACCTGCCCTATGAAAAAGGAGGATCGAGGAAAATTGTAATTTCTAAAACTAAACGACAAAAACACCTTAATTCGTCTCAAAATACCCCTAAAGCAAGAATTATTCTTTCGAGTAATTTACAATAATAATAATAAAAAAACAATATATTAATTCACCTAACCGTGATTGGAAAAAGAACAATATTCCTCTACATTAACACGTGATTAAAAAAAAATTATGAGTGAAACTAAGTAAATAAATAAAAATAGATATAGTTTATTTTATAAACGAAATAATTTTTTCTTGTAAGAATGTAATTTTTTATTGTTTAAAATACATTTTTGAATTCATAAATGGATTCAACACTTTAAAAAGTTTCTTGGGCACTCAATCCTAAAATTAAGCAACTTCAAATTAAAATTTTAAAAACCTTTGCCATATATTGGTTAAAATTAACTAGCATTTGCACGACTGTGCAAAGGGTACGTCGGAAGCGTGATGCGACCGCAATTCGAACGAGAGGTACAAGAGGTGCATTAAATGAGAAGGTTGGACAAATGACCAATTTTGATTGGTTGGAGGAATAACCAAATGGCAAAATCTAATTGGTTGGAAGGGCGATAGAGAGAGCTTCTCATTGGCTGGAGTGAACAGTGTTTGTCCAGGCAAAACCAACAAAGAGAACACCTCCAGCGTAACTAGAAAAAAATATCATAAAACTTAAAGCCATTTCATATATAAGTTAAACTGCACCATAACAAATATATTAAATCATATAAACATTCCCTACTAAAAGTGAATTATTTTTTAAATTAAATAATAATAATTTACTAGTTACTTAAACACACATTAGAAAAAGGAAGGTCATTCCTACCCATTTTCACAGAGGCTATCCCTTATACTAAATAATAAAATTTCAAAATTTACTAAGAAAAAAGGTGTCATCCATAAAACTAAATAATAATATTTTATAAATTTGCTTAATCATGCCCAAAGAGCTTAAAGTTCTATTTATATTTTTATTTATTTGTTTAATTACAAAATAAAAACATTTTATACATGATTTTTCAAGAGGAGATTGCCAAGAACAATATAGAGCAAGTTACCCAAGTTATATATTTTATAGGTTAGACAATAATATGCTAAATATGTCATATAAACGACTTACAATTGGGAGAGGTCTTAACTTTTCAGAGCTTCTGCCATCACCATTTGTCATTTCTTGATCCTAGTCTAAAAAGAGTTGAGTACCTGAGATTAGGGGTATATTTTCTTCTTGCTCCATTCAAAACTTAGATTAATTCATTTGGAAAATTGTTCAATCTTATATGTGCCTTCTTGAGTTCCGCTAAAATGTGATCCCACCTTTGGGCCAGATTCCCTTCTTGACTAAGGTCAGTTGCCTTTCTCCAACCTTGAGACCATAGTGTCACCTAGACTATCAATCAAGTGTACATATATTGTTTTCCTTTAATAATTGCATCATTTCATGAGGGAGGAATATGTCTCTACCACACCCCAATATTGTGTATGCCCCCATTTTTATTTATGATCCATCTCCCACTCTCCATGCTAGATAGAAACCTTTTATTGTTGTGAATTTTGATGCCATTGCTTTCTATTTGTTGGATACATCCACTATATTCTTCCTTTCCTTTCTAATCCAGTCCAAGAATGTTCTAGGAACAATGTATTTATGAATAAGAATCGGTTTCCATTGGCTCACCTTTTTATGACATTCCATAATGATTTTGTTCTACAAAATTACAGAATAAACTTATGTTTTTTAGCCTTCAGCCCCTAAAGCTTTTGGAGTTGCAATTCTTTCCTACTTAACTAGTTGATTCCTTTTGTAATATTGCCACAGAAAATCAAAGCAATAATTTATGATTTTCTCAAGAATAACTTAAGGTATATGAGCTAGAGTGTGTTATTATACTAGAATAACTTCGAGCATTAACTTTATTAGAGCCAATCTACCACTCTTAAAGAGCCATCTATTACAATAAGGGAATGTGCTTTTCAATTTTAGACAACCAATACCAATATGCCTTTCCATAACAACTAGGCTTAAGTTTAAAGTCAATATATTTTACCCATTTTGACATGTATAAGTGTTGAAAAGGGAAACATCCTCTGATACCCAATCTTGAATACCTTCTAGACCAATTGTATAAGTTGCACACTTATTTCATTTCTTTCCATGCTTGTAGGCATATTGTAAGATGTCAATTGTTCTTCAAACACTGGTCCTCCCTTTCTAATCCAAAACAAAAAAGTAGAGCATCATCTATGAACGATAAGTGTGTGAGTGCCTCAAATATTCATATTCTCACCCCTTTGATTATCCCCATTCTCCTAGCTTCACTGATGCCTCTACTTAATCCCTCTACAAACAAAAGAAAGAAGTACGTGAGTTTCTAATCCCTTCATGGCTTAAAGAACTTTGATGTTGATCCATTAATCAATATTGCATTGTAAATAATTGTTGCACATCTCATAATCCACTTAACCAAAGGGAGTGAGAACCCTATTTCAATTAAGATAAAGTGAGGGCACAATAATGAGACTTTATTATATGCTTTGGAGAGATTTATCTTAATCACTACTACTAGCATATGTGATGTTTTGATAGTGTGCATTCCCTCTTGTGTTGATCATGTAGCCTTACGTATCTAGCATCCTTTCAAGAACTCAACCTACTTAGGTGAGATTACTTTTGAGAGGACAACCTTCAATCTCATTACAAAGACCTTGGAAACAATCTTGTAAATGTAATTGCATATAGATATAGGCCTAAATCTCTCAAAAGTCTCAGGATAATCCACTTTTTGGATGAGAGTTATAAAAGTGGACTTAAAGGATATAACTATTGTCCTAGATATTCTCACTTCTTCAACAACTCTTAGCAAGTCTTCACCCAAGCGTTCAAAGAACTCAATATAGAACTACATAGTTGAACCATTTGGGTGTGGTCTTCTACTATTCTTAAAAGAGTTAAGAAAGTAAAGAAGTTCCTCCCTTGAAACTACACTATCCATCCTCTCATTCTCCTCTTCTCCAACTAAACTAGGGAAACAAGATTCCAACTTAAGAATCTCTTATATGTTTCATATGTTTAGTTCTTTAGGCACCTAAAAATCCTACAATCCCAACCCAACAAGATCATGAAAGTTTCTAACCTTCCTCCCTTCCCTATTGATTAGTTCCTAGAATTCATTGTGATTAGTGAAGTTTTGAAAAAAAAAAATTATTTTGATCCCCCATGAAAGGAGTAGAGTAGGTCCAGGTTTGTGTTTACTTTGTAGGTGTAGCGAGGAAAACAATTCACATTTGTTCTTGCATTGCAGTTATTCTAAAAAAGTGTGGGTTGAGGTTTAGTGATTTATGGAAATCCCATTCTAGTTCCATGGGGAATATGGATTGACATAAATTCTATTATATTTTAAGAAAAGATGATGCCCAATTTTCAAGTAGCATCATGGGTTTATGCTTTATTTTCATATTACAAGGTTAATCCACAAAGAATACTTTTGACATTTTAGGTAGATAATTCATTAGCCTTGGGATTTTATGATTGGGTTTTTCAAGCTCCATATTTTATTAATGAGATTGGTTTTGTTCAATATTTAATAGAGACACATAGATTTTAGGTCAAAGGTAATATAGGAAGAGAAACAAACAACCAAGCGAATTTGAGGCCTTATACTACTTGCAGAAAATATTATTTGGATAGAGCTTTGGGCCATGGGAAATTCATTTGTGCTCATTAACTGGTTGAAAGAGAGCTTTCAAATACAAAACAATTATCTACTTCCACTAGCACTACACTTAAAGGCAGTATCTAACTAGTTTATTTGGATCAACTATACTCATGTTTGTAGAGAGCATAACAAGAGTGTGGATTAACTCTCAAAGGAAGGACTTCAACCCCTAAGCATTATTGTTCTTGGATAAGAGGACCATACTATGGTCTTCCAACATTTTTCATTAAATGATCTATAAGCATTCTTTGAACTTGCAATATGACAATATTTAGAATAGTTAAGTCTACATTTTGATTACTTGATAGATAATATACTTGATGTTATGAAGTTTGTGGATTTCTCTAGATATACTACTGCAGGGAAATATTCTGAAGATATCTATTTTTGGATGGCCCATTTTGGACCATGACTAGAGCACCTGAGCATAATTGTATTTTTGTTTATCTCAAATAAAAAAAATGATTTCTTTCTTGGGAAAAACAAAGAAGAAAAGAGATGCCAATCTGTCATGTTTTATAAGTTTACCCTTAAAAATAGACCCTTTATTTTCAAAGCACAATAGATTTTAAACATAAAATTATAATTCCAAATAAGTCACACCTTGCTACCATGGAAACAATTTATCTTAGCCACTCAATCTATCATACTTGAGGTATTAGATTATTTTCAAGGTTCTAATAAATAGATTAGGATTAACCTCTCTAGAAATTATATACATATGTCTTTAAATAGATTAGAATTAATAGTTAACCTCTCTAGCAAGTATATACATATGTCTTGGGTTAAGATCTACCTAGTATATTTTAAGTAATTTCCTAATTTATGTATTGTAAACTAGAACTTTTAATTCAATATTTCCAACCTATGAGAAGTACTCTTCATTGAGAAACCAGAACATGTTTGATTCAAGAGGCTAAAGTTCTAAAGGAGATACGTTGGGGAATTGACCATTTCTTTTATGGCCAAGGAAGGCATTGGTGGAGTTGAACTTCATCATTAAAATTAAGTCCTTCGCGATGGTGTATTCATCTAGATATTTATATTTGAAAACATATTCCAAGCATTTTGATTTCTATTGTTAATGGGTTAACAAGTGTGAAGGATATCATCCTTGATCTTAGAGGAAAGTAAGAAATCACTTTCGCTTAGGGGTTAGGCGAACCCACAAAAAATCAACCAGAGACATTATAATTGTCGCAATGGTTGATGATTCTAAACAATATGGATTTCTTCAATTCTCGGTGATCGAGGACCTAGTGGTAACAATTCAAAAAATGCCCACAAAATATATCCCCTCATGAACTCACACTATGTCGAATCATCACCAAAACTCAAATATTGGTAGAAAGTTTCATCAATGTGAATTATATCATTTATCGAGGCACTTCAACTACACAACATATAATCTCACAAATGGAGGTTGTGCTTGCTAATGGGACATATTATGAATGGCATGAGTCCTATCATCCACCATCTCCCATGAACCCTGACATTTCAATTAATCCAAAGTTCGAAGGTGTAAACAACATGGGCAAATGACTTAAATTTATAAAGAAGTGTACTAATCTTTGAAGCCACTTTAAATCCCTCTTTCATGTATCACAATGGAGGTGGAGGAATTATTTCATGTGGGGATGGGACTGTAAACTGCAAACATGCTTAGAATTTATCCAAACCATAATTCATTCAGGTTTGTGGGGCCTATTATCACTCCATCGGATCTCTAAAGTTTGAAAAAGAGTCCAAACAGAGGTAACCACAGACCAATATTTTAGCTTGGTAGCTAGCCCTACCAAACCAGAGAGGGCTCTCTCCATAAAATCATAGAAAAGAGGGATGGATGAATTAGGGTTTTAGGCTAGGTATGAGTACAGGGGTTTTTTTGTTTGAATTGGTTTGTTGGATGGGTGAATTAGGTCAAAGAAGCTAGGTCAGGGCAAATAAGATTAGGTTTGAAGAGATTGAATGGGGAAAGGTAGGTAGAAAACCTAACACTTTAGGGTTTCAGGGTGAGATGGATCAGCCTGGTGAGGAGCTAGAAAGAGAAAGGCAAAGCACAAATTCTTTCTAAACTAAAGAAGATGAAAAAACCATGAAGATTTTCCAAAAACAGAGCATGAGAGATGTATTATGCTTATCAACTAGAAAACTAGCATATCATAGAAATGAAATGGTTCATGAAACAAAACATTCATACATAATGAGACATAAAAAGAACAATGCTAAATTTCCATACCACAGTTATCCCAAAGAAATAGTTGCAACTCTTTCATTAATTTCCTGCCAAATACTGATTACACTAGAGTCTTTGATCAATGCAACAACATCCAACCTGGGAAATGAGTCAAAAAGTACAAGATATAGACCATAAAATAACTTCTCTCATCCTTAGGGGTTGAATCCCTAAGTGGAGAAGCGGTTCCACCAAAAACTGAACTGATACCTAGAGTGTAGGGAAGTCAAACTGACTCATCCCTCACTTTTTGGAAACTGATTCATTACATCATCATCAAAAGTTTTCATCTAATGTATCTACCCTAGGTAAGTGTAAAAACTCCATAATTACATTTACATCATTAATTTACAGAGGTAAAACATCACTTGCTCAAGTGAAACTGGAAAAAACTGAGAAAATTGGTAAATATCAACAAACTGAGAAAATTTGTCAAAAGCACAACGCCAAGGTCAAAAGAACAATGCCATCTTCAACTCCACTTTTGAGGGGGTTTTAGGTGTCAAAATTGAGCTCATGACAACTCATTGGAAAGCCTGTCCAGTCTAGTTTCGAGATCTATGTTTGGTTTCCAAAATGGTGCTGATTTGACCCTTCAAAAAATGATTCTCCAAATATCGGTCAAAAGCGCAGCGCCAACCTCCAAAACATGGCAGAAATGTCATTTTTTGAGTGTTTTTTGACCTTTTGACTGCCTCTTTGACCCAAAAAAAATTAACAAAGTTGTTTTCCTCATTGTAAATTTCCTTTTGAATCCAATGGTACCTTCATTTTTTCCAATGGAGGTCCCTAGAAAAAGAGAAACACCTAGGGTGTTGCGCTTTTGGCAGTGGGACTGTGCTAAACTGTCAAAGATACAAAAAATTCCAAAATTTTCAAAAATTGCCCAATTTTCTTCAAATTTTCTACTGTGGGATGTTGATGAGGTGTGTTAGGAAATACATGATGCCTTAGTAAGAATATCAAGCTTATCCCCTTCATTTTTCTTGGTTAGGGTTTCAAGTCTTGATTTGTTCTTTTGGAGTTTTGAGCTTGCAATTTGATTTTTCTTGAAGTAGTGTTTGTCCTTCTTTGCCTTCTCCAGGAGCTTCTCAAGATGCTAGTTGGCCCTGTCAAGCCAATGCTCCTGGTTTTCATTGACCATGATGGAAAACTATTCATTCAAAGTTAGCTCATTAGCAAGCTCAGCCTCCTTTTGCCTCTCTAGATCTAGAGCTATTTTCAGCCCTATTGTCCTAGGTCTCCTTCTTGGCACTTGTTCTTCTGCCTCATTTTTTTCACCATACCTCTCATAATCCTCATCAAGCAAGTCCTTTTCCTTTTTATCTTCTCTTTTTTCCTTGAGAAGTTGAATCTCCATGATGGCTTGCTTGTTCTTGAGTTGTTTATTTTCCTGCTCATAATATGCAATGACAAACTTAGATCTCTCTAAGTTGGTCTGAAGCTCCCTTAGTTGAGCATATTTCTACTTGATAATCATTTTGGAGGCCTCGTCATCATGTTCCTCATCCAAATCAACAAGGTCATAATCAGTCTTTGTTTCATGGAGGTCATCCTCCTCATGAATGGCTACCTCATGTACATCTTCCTCTGTCATATTTTGTTTTCTTTTCTGTACCTGGATTTTTGGTGAAGAAGGTAGGGCCCCTCCCACAATCTGTGGGGCAAACAGCTGCCTATTCCCTCTCTGATATGTCTTTGCCAATGTGCTCATTTGTCCCTCTTTAGGTTTGCTGACCTCAACTCTGATAGGTGACTTGTCTTGACCATAAAATGGTGATGATGGCGGTGACGGTGATGGAGTAGGTGAAGTGGATTGAGGTGGAGGCATAGATGTAACAGGGTGATATGAAGAAGGCACATCCTCAGCATGTGGAGATTGTGGAGAAGTGAAGATGTAATTTGCAATGAAGGTGTCCCATGAGATGCCCACTTGATCAAGGTGATGGAGAACAATGATCTTGATCAATGAGTAGTGGAAAAGGCTATTCATCTGCTGGTCATAGTCTCTCCTTTTCACAATGAAAGACATTTTGTCTATGCGAAAGTATGGGATATTGAGCAATCTTACTCTTGTGAAGTGCATCAACAGCCTAATGTGATATGTGTAGAGCCTAGAAAACCTTCCTTCACAAGAGAAGTACTTCATGATGATTTTCATCATGGGTTAATACCTATCAAGAAGGTAGCTAAAAGGGAAAACCCTCTTCCTTCCATTCATGTACCTTGGTTTAATGAATGGTTCATAGTATTGATCCTCCAAATCTTTAGATTTAAACCATTTCTCTCCCATGTTTGGAATCACTGTGGCAGCAGCATGACAATTGTAGATACACTGAAAGTCACACCTGCAAGCGTCACCTGATTATCTCTGAGGTTTGAAATGAATACTCTACTCAACATAGGATGATGTTGGACCCTTTGAATCATGTTGCAAAAATCAAGGCAACCTACATACTAAAAAAAATTGACAATCATGGGAGAAGCCTTCAATTCATTTGTGTTGGTGGGCTCCAGCCTAAGGATTCTTCCTCCTTTGTGAGGTCTTATTTGTTCTCTATCCTCTTCTTTCAGTCTACCCTCCTCTTCCATATAATCTATGTCTTCCTCCATAATGTTTTGGTGGCCTAGAAACCCTAGGGATAATGTGGATGGGAATGGGGAGTGAAGATGGGTCTAGGGAACAGGGATAACTGTAGGAAAATTTAGGGATATGGGGGAAAGGATTATGGAACTTTGTGAGGTGATGGGAGGTCAAAATGTTGAGGGAATTGGAAATGAGAATTTAATTACAGGATTAGGGAAGTGGCTGCCTAGGAATGTAGAAGCCTAAGACTTAGGGTTTTAAGGGAAAGGGATTTAGGGATTAGGAAATGATAATGTAAGGGTATGGATAGGGTTTTTAGATGTGTGGGAAGGAAATTCAAGGTATTAGGGCATCAATTTTGGGAATTAGGAGTAAAAATAGGGTTTGCTCACTAGACAAATGCCAATTTCACCTAGAATCTAAAACACTATGAAATCATTATTTAGGAGTGCAAGGAGGTAAGATATTCATTGTACTTACTTGCAAGAGTGTGTAACAAGAATTTTCTGAGAGTTTGGGAGATTTTGGAGGTGATTTGGTGCCTGGAGAGGTCACTGAGCAAAAGCGCAGCGCCAGTGGAGAAAAAGTGCAGCGTTGTCTACTCTAAGCGCAGCACCACCCTCTGAAAGCGCAGCGCCACTAAAAAACTCATCCTATGACCCTACAAATTGATTTTTCTAGCTATGGGAGTGCAAGCTCGATGGATGAAATGACAATGAGCTTCTTTGTGATGTCTTGGTGGTCTTTATACTTCATCATTTGAATGAACTAGGCCTTGGGACCCACTTTTTCTTCTTTCGCTTCACTTTAAACTCTGATTTTTAACCTTAGAATTTGACTTGTTCCTTGACAAATGGATCATCTGATGATTTTGAGAACTCTAGGATTTGACGTTTTTGATGCTTTGGCATGTTGGAACTTTGAGTTAACAACTTGGGCATCATGATACTTATTACATTTGAATGACATAAAATTACATAGTAAAAATAAAAAATTACATATGAAAACCAAAATTACATGCCGAAACAAGATTTTTTCTTCACAAAACATCTTCATATGGTGAAGAGATGTTATTGGATCACCATTTACTTATTGGTCTTATACAGTGGGAATGAAGTTTTATTGGACCATGGAAACCCTAATGACCTAATGGCAACCTTGATTAACCCTAAAAGACCTAATAAGACCTTGAAGGACTGAATTTCATAATGACATGACTAATGTAATGGCATGATGATATTTAAATTTATGGATGGTGTATAGTCAACAAGGTATGAATCTATGCAAACAAGCAATCAAATTTGAGGAAGAGTGATGTTTTTTGGACTAGAGCTACCATCAGTGACTAATTTTTTGCATGACCTAGTGGAATGATAAACAAATTCTGAGTGGGACCCTTAAAATGATATGAAAAGAGGATTTTTTTATCATTGATGGCAGGATGCAAATACTGACACTAACAGGGCCTTTAGATAGAACATTGAAGCCATTCAATTTGATATGTTTATTGTTAATATGCATGTCACATGGGTGATATATTGGAAGCTTAAGCTTTTTCCAGTCCCAAGCATAAGGGATATAAAGAATATAGAAAATATACATGGAGATACTAGCCATTATGCTTTATATGAACATTATTGGGGAAATATATTGCTATAATTTCCAACATTAAATTATCAATCCGGGGCTCGTAAGCTTCGAGGTGCAAATGTAGGTAACGCAAGATTAGAACATCTAATATAAACTAATCATCATGAAATCAAAAATCTATTCCTAGATTAAGTACAGAAACAAACCATTTCAATTATAAGATTTTGATTACGAAATTCAAATTATGTTTAATGGAAAACACTCATTTATCTATTCTAATGTTGATCATAACAGAGACATGAACCTAAATTAAACTCAGTAAATTTCAAAACCTCAATCAAACTGATGAATGCAAGAATGAAATCAAACTCCAAAGTTCTCTAATTTAATTCAATAAAAAAAAGACATTTAATCAAATTTCTTAAACATATAAACTTCTAAAAATAATCCTTGAGAAATCTAAATTAATGATGTCCAAAGAAACTAAAATCTATTGTTAGTAAACCTATCAAATTGATCTCCTTATTTAATGCTGGAAAAAATCCTAAATGATAATTCATCCTCTGTTTCTAATTATAATTACACTACTTATTTGCAATCGAATTTGAAAGGAATTTTAACAACTATTCGAAAAGGAATTCTAATTATTATCTATGATAACAAATTTAAGAAATCCTAACTACCATATGAAAATGAAACACAATTAAAATGATTACATACACTCTGAATCAAAGATCTAAATTATACTGGAAACTTCAATAGACCTAAAATTACTTTATACAGTCAGCTTCTGCTATTTAACCTTACAATTCAGATTCAAGTACAAAACATTTTTAAGTACAAAACTATGACAGCTGATTTAAATTGAATGCTACGATATGAGGAATTAACACAACAAATTATTTTTGAGTCTGAACTAATGATGACCTTGGTTCCAGGAGTGGTGGGCCCTTGCCACGCCTGGAGCAAGGTGAACTAGCTCAAGGAAAACGAAATCTAAAATGCAATCATAAATAACTCACAACAGAAAAAATGTCGGAACTTGTATTAAATCAACGCGATGGAATATATAATCTGAAATATTACATCAATCCATGCTATGTTGGTGCACATCGCTCTCCTCTCCCTACATATTGCTCCTTTTCCTTCTCTACGTATTTCTCTTACTGCACGCATACTACCTTCTTTCAGCTCTTTACATCTCCTTTTATAAATACAAATTATTGCTATTTTATCATAACAACAAAAATAAAACATGCCATATTCAATCATTCTAGAGAGCTATGGTTGGGCTTGTTCTGATCCATGCATGAATGGAGGAAATAATTTCTCTGTTTATCACAAGGTTGTTCAACAAAAGCATGCACAATCAAACCCGAATTAACCTATGCAGTTTGAACCCGAATTGACCCAACACGTTCAGACGTTCCCATACTTAAGATGGTGTTGTAATATTCCCCTGACCATAACTCCTTCATGAAGACGAATTTTGCCAAACGGTTTCAGGGTTACATGAATATGGGTACTATGAACAAAACTCGTGTGTCGTAATTTCAATATTTTTCCCCATTTGATCACAAAATTCATATTTTCACCTACAACAATTCTGTACTCAACTCTGCAGTAACTAGTCAAAATTCACTTGGGGAGACTTGCGGCAATAGAATGATTCAAAAAATGAACTTAGTGAAACCATCATTAATAAATCACGACTAAATAATCTCTAATCATCGAAAAGCTAATAAAACTAATGATAATCAACCACAAAGCATAGGATGTGATTTGGCAATAAGTGATGGAATTATGACGTGAAATGAGTGTAAGGGTTTCGAAATTAGGTTATGAATAATGGTACTATGCGATGGAAAAATGGGCATATACAAGGCTCAACAAACATTTAGAGATTTGTAGAGGTCTCTATAGGTGTGAGAGACATTTAGACAAAACTCAAGGTTGCCTCCCTTTTTACACTAAAAATTGGGAGGGTTGGAGGAAGGAGTGGGAGAAAAGAATACATTAGACATTCAAGCAATGTAAAGGCAAATAATGGGTCTCAACTGCTGTTTAGTTGCAATTCAAAACCAATAGAAACAAATTTACATTTGTCAAAAGAATTTACAAATGATTGAAGGGCTAGTAGAAAAATAGATTTGTTGTGCATCAAGATAGAAAAACTAGAGAGTAATAAAGAGAATCGAAATGAAGGTTCCCAATCAATGGCTCAACCTTCCTTTTCAGTGGGTTCATTTGGAGTAACAATTCTTATGGATGATGAGGATGCAATTGTGTAGCGACCAACAACCCAGGCAATGAAACTATCCTTTATCATTCAATCAACCAAGTCTAAAATAATCAAGCTTATAGTAAACCTGATTTCCATTATTTCTTAAATTATACAATGTTTTGGTAAATAGTAATTTTGTAAAGACAATATGTATGGCTTTATAATTGCCTTGCAGAGAGGAGTGAAACTTGAACATTTCAACATGTAGTTAGAATAGTCAAGGTAATTTATTAAAATAATTGTTAATTTAATTTTCTTGTGATATATATATATATATATATATATATACTATTTGGAAAAAAAAGAGTTTATTGTAAATATTGAATTTTTACATGTTTATTAGTTAAATTTAAATATGAAGTTTTGAAATATAATGATTGCAAATATGAATCATTATTATTATTTTTTTGTCAAGTGTTATAAGTTCATCAAATATTACATCAAGATTGACTCATGGCTTGAGAAACCGCCAGCTAGGGGCATCTAAATCGTCAAAATCACTCGAGGATCGCACCTGTCTTGGCCACAACAACCCTTAACATGACTGGGATTTTGCCCATGGAGTTTCCAACCGTTGACCTTCACATCACGGAGTGACTTAACAGTACACCCCATCATCGTCTATTCTAGGCCCTGTGGCCTACAACTACTATTTGTATTTTACATACATTTACATTTTTATATTTAGAAATATATATATATATATATATATATTTTAAGTTTATTAATTAAATTTATTAACTTTTTTCCCCAAGTGGGGTGCGTTATAGGTCATCATCCCTCTCGATATTTTCATCATGCGTGAGAAGATCTATGACAAGGTTGGAGAACGACTTGACCCTTGCCCTCGCATGTGTGATCAGGTTAGTGGGGTGGCTACGCGCATGGGTCATTTGAGTGCTAATGAGATGAATCACGGGGCTCTAAAACTCTAGGTAGATAGGGCATTGAGTCCCATTCATGCAATCGTCTTGGGTTGGGGTTCGGTTCCTGGAGGTAAGCGCAGGTTCTCGGTTATCAACCCTCTGTTTGCAAGGAAGGTCCAATGGTTCTTCTCTCAAGACACAATTGTGATGAAACCTTGACTAAACTGAGAGGGGGGGTGAATCAGTTTAGTCAATGCATGTACATTAAAAATATTTTCATTAATTTCATTAACTAAAACATTACATGAGCAACTTAACAAATAATGACCAACAAATTGAATATGTGAACATCAAGTAATAAGCATACTAATACATCACATCAACACATAATAAAAATGCATATGGACATGAGATATAAGTGGAAACCCATAAGGGAGAAAACCATGATTTTATTATTGTTGTGATGCAAAGGCAAGCTCCTAATCCTTATTACATCTGATTTTAGGCAGGCTCCAGCCTACATGAGGTTGCTACCTTAATTTTCTACAAGCTACAACATGCAAGGAAGCTCCAATTGCCATAAGTTTTCTGCAAGCTACAACCCACAGGAGCCTCCTACCTCAACTAGCTCCAACTGAAAATTTATCAAGCTACAACTCGTAAGGAGACCACAATCCCCTCATACAAAAATGAAAACAATATCCTGATTTACATGGTCATCAATTCTGCATGCCTCCTTAT
The DNA here is from genome assembly GCA_034641835.2 of Pinus albicaulis. Lineage (NCBI taxonomy): Eukaryota > Viridiplantae > Streptophyta > Pinopsida > Pinales > Pinaceae > Pinus > Pinus albicaulis. Next base: position 996,397,529 of record CM076582.1, read on the forward strand.
TTACTTTTGCATATTCTCCCCTTCAAATTTGCTTCACATTAGCTCCATATGTACCAAGTAACTAATGCATAATATATCAATAATCCCTCTCACATTCTCCAACTCTATAACCTCTACATGCACTCCAAAATGACATCTTTTATAGAGATAATTTGATGCAATTTTGTATTCCACATAGGAATATGAAGTAAATAGGGTTAACTCTTTTCCTTCCACTCATTCATTTCCAAACTCTTCATATCTTGAATATTAGAACAAAATTTGATAATTCATCCAATATTAATTTCAACCATATGTAATGATTAAATGCACCATCATAATGCCAATATCAAATAACAACATTTATCATTAATATATCACCACAGTCTTTGCAACATTTTTGCATTTGCGTTGGAGTCTTGCCTTTATATCACAACAATTTAGCTCAATCAACAATTTCACATCATTACAAATTCTTCAATGTAGCAGTTTCTACAACATTATCCAAGCATCAACCCATCAACATACAACATCAATGTTCTACCAAATCATCAATATACGTGTTTCTCCTTTGCTTGATGTTCCTTTACTTCTTTGCTGCCTCTTAACTGAACTTTTGCCTTCTTTGCCTTTTTGCTCATTTTCTCATTGTTCCTTGAGTTTCTCCTTTGCCATGTTGTTGCTCTTGCATACCTTGTTGCTGCTCTTTGTCTTTTTTGTTGCTCCTATATACCTTTGTTGATCTTGATCTGCTCATTTTCCATCAATGAAAATATTTCCAACAGTCTTCCCCTTGGGCATTAATGGAAACATATTTGTCCTTCCCCTTTCATTATAAGAAGTGTCTTCCTTCATCTGATTACCTCCCCCTTTGACATTAATGGCAAGGGGGTTACAAATGTCTTGAAGCTTGTAAAAGAGTCCTTAGTGTAGCTATCATAATTGTATTAATTCTTTATAACCTACAATGTATTGTATTGTACAAACAATATTGACCCACTCATTGAATGAATGCAGATGCAAACAACAATTTAGGACATCGCAGAACACTGCTCTAGATTGAACACAACTCAAAATTGAATGTTGATCCATATGATATATAGATGTTGCTCCAAATAAACTTCAAAATGTATTATCATTACATGAGAGCTGTAGAACATTGTTGTGAGAACACTTTCAAAAGTATTGCAAGACTTCATAGGATGAACGCATTGCAGAGTAGATTGCAAGAATTTTGTTGGGAGGGCACTTTGTAAGGTATTATAATTGTATGTATATAAACAATAAGTGCCAAATAATGCTCTCCAATTAATAAATACATTGCACATTGATGTTATAGGATATGAACACATGGACAATTAAATATACGAGACATTAAATTTGTGACGCATTTTGTAGCAGCAAATACCATAAATGTTATTGGAGTGCCCAAGGAATAGATCCCATTCCAGGGAATAAGAAAGCTATATACAAAACCAATCCAAGAACAACATGCCATTTATGGCTACTTGGACATCCTTCATCATACCAATGAACAATATGCCTCAACAATAGTGTTTCAGGAAGCATCTTGTTTCCAATGGCAATGCAAAAGCCACATCCAACATCTGACAGAATGAACTGGTAAGGACTAGAAATATTCTTCCACATAGATCTATAAGAGATATGATAATAATAGAGCCAATGGAATTCATTCCAGCAAACATCAGGGATAAAAACAAAGCAATTTTATTTGAAACAAAACCAACCAGCTCAACAATAGTGGGACTGTAATACATAATAGTATTGATGCCAGTTAATTGCGGAAATGCCTTCTAAAGTTCTTCTTCAATTGCACCAGAGAGATCTTCAATTTTACCCTTTTAGCCAATTCCAACCTAGATGAATAAGAAGTTCCTTCGTTGCGCGCCTTTTGCCATCAATATCAATCTCCTATGATTTTAACATGGTGGTTGTATAAAAACACTCTTAAATGAAACAACTAGTGCACCAAGTCTTCAAAAGCCACCAAGGAATCTTGATAAATAGTAATCACCTATTATGTATTGATAGGGCAACTATCATATTTCATACTTTGTCCATTTGTTGTAAATTGATGAGTTTGGCATAACACCAACTTCCAGGCACAAACTAATTATTGTGAGGGGATAAGTTTCTCCATCACAATGGTCAAAAGTGCTCCATGAGTATTTATATCCTTGATGTTTCTAGATGAGCCATCTTCCACTGCGCGACACAGTTTTCTCCATTTCAAAATTTGTATTCCTATTGGCCTGTCCTACTGCAAATGATACACTCAACACAACCTCATAATGACTGTCCCAATTATGTACCAAACATTATGCATGTTGTGATTGAACAACCTCTCTTATTTAGATTTCATTGATGGTATTTTCACAAGTTGCTTCAATTTTTGGTATCTTCTGCATTTCTTTATCATAAAATCTTCTAAGTCTTGTTGTCTTTCCTTTCTTTTCCTTTATATAATATAATATATAAATTCCTTTCTTTTCCTTTATGGACGTTATTAACCCTAATCTTCCCCTTCATCTCACTCATCCTCTCTTCGAAAGTGGTGTGTTTGTCACTCACTTTGAGAGATGAAGTGCGGATGGCCTACTTCCATTTACAGCCTAAGACGTTTCTAGAGATGACACCGCCGTAGGAGAGTTTGCTTATATAATGCAACATAATATCAAACCATATAACGCCAACGTTGATGCAAATATAATTGTTGTTGAAGAGCCTCCTCATGGCTCAACTACGAAGTCCGAGGATCTATATCCTATAAATGAACACTTTGCTTTAAGTCGTCATTGTCTAGACCATAATATGAGAGCAGGTTGGCATATATACCAATATATAATACCAGGAATATATATATATATGTAAGCAAGCCAATATATGTCCATTCCAATACATATCGCATCGCAATATTGATGCAAAGGCAATCATCCCATGAGTATTATGGTTTTGGTATGGTCTAAATACCGTTGACGTTGATAGCAAAGCACGAACACATTTGAATACGCACCAACCGGAGATATTATATCCACTTTAATACTATACAACTACAGAATAGGTAACATTTTTCCAGTGTTTTTGAATGTTGCCGACAATTTTCCAATACATTGAAAGCAAACTCCAAAGGAATCTCCAAATTATCATAATACTCTGAATTCAAAGTTATCATTGGAAACTTAATTAACTGTCCCAGTTGCCTGATGATTGTAATGCTACATATCATAATTATAATAGCCTAGATGTAATAATAACACATACGCTTCCAGGAATTATGCCGAAGCCATAGCTCTATGTAGCAATGATGCTGCTATCATGTTTGTCAGATGCATATGCTGCAATATATGTATAACACTCTATATGATATGTTCCATAAATGCATTTCATTGCTCCAATATAACACCATATGTCACACATTTTCAATTCGTTCTTGCATTAATGTTGTCACCACACCAAATCCATGCTAACGCTGCAAAATATGTAATGTTTCATGTTAGATATTTCTCAGGTTGCATTGTGCCATGGTATCCCATTGGAGAACACTGAGACACATCTATTCTTAGCATATTGATATGATAGTGAAAGTTGTTGACATAATGAAATTTTGTTCAAGAGTTTGAAAGTTTTGCCAATTATTATGACTATTTCCATCTATACATGTTTCTCCAAATGTGTTCTTTGTAACGGAAATCAAACGATATTTTTCCAGAGATACGGTTAGGGAAAGTTTCTCCAGTTTTTGCAGATTTCCTAATTCCTTTTGTTTCCATGACTTTATCGAGTGAAAGCTTCTCTAGTTTTTGCATATTTCATAACTCCTCTTGTTTCCATGACTTTATCAAGCGATAATTAGATTATACTCCTCGCCTGATTCCTTGTTGGCCCAAATCAATAGTTTTATTTCAGGAAATTTTGTGAGCATCACGACCACTTCAGGTTTTAGATAACATGTATTCTTTATTAGCTACCTTAATCATTTTCAAACCAGTAAGCTCACTCCAATAATACTTTTCATGTGAACTGGAGGCATCACCTGTCATTTTCCCGATCTCCTCTTTGCTCAGCTGACTACCATTGTTCGTTATAGTAATGCAATTGCTTACTCCACTGTGTTAATTTTCTCTTTGCTCATCCTAACATTTTCTAGACGTTGGATGAGGATTCACATGCACTTATCGAATAAATCGGTATTGAGTTCTTCGAACTTGACTATCGTAATATTTATGTGAAAATCCATACTTTTGCAGAGACAGTCGATATCAATCATATTCTCTACCACCAGAGACAAGTTTCTTTTTTCCCTTTCGCATTCTGAGCAGAACCTCTATAAGGCTTTGGCGCTTGTGCTCATCTCTTTTTTGTATTTTCTCTTGAAATTTTCAACACAGTATTTGAGTCTCTAATTGTCAAAATCTTTTCCACCCAATTGTGTGTGCCCTCCAACATCATTCACCTCAAATTCACCTCCCTCCACAGTAACAATGGAAACATCAAAGGTACGTGTGCCAAGGTTGAAAAAACCAAGATGGTATTTTATTTTATTATATATATATATATATATATATTTTTTTTTTTTCTTGTTTATTCGACCTTCTCATTAACATTGATATTGATAAGGTATGTAAATGCAAGGCAAATAAACTACATCCCCAGCGGTAGTCTAGACATAATTTTTTTTTCAATATGTTACAACATATGGTTGTAGGTCACCTGGAACATTGTCTCATTCTGATTTTGATTCTGTTATGGCTCATCTTTTACGTACTTTTTCAAACATAGATCGCAAAATCGTGAATGAAGTTACTTCTCGCTCTGAAGAAACTGAACATGACGTAGTTGAAAATCCTGAAACTTGGAACCCCCCATCTCTGCATGCTACCGATATTTATAAGTTGCCTGTAACTTTTCTCTTTAAATCCAAATCCTTTTTAAAAGAAGTGGAGGTGACTATAAAAATTTCTGGTCCATCTGTTCAGATTGTCTCTCTAAACTTGTTTTCCAAAGATGATATCAAAAAGTTTAGATAGTATGTTGCTGATAAAAAATATAATTATCTTCATTTTGGTGGAATTCGTATTGGTCTCGCTCCTTTGTTCCATCATGGTATCAATACCCCTTGCATAGCAAAAGTATTTGATACCCGTCATCAGACTTATGACCATGCCCGTATAGGAACTATTATGGGAAATCTGTCGACTGGTTGTCAATATGGAACCATTTATCCTGATTATGCTATTAGCCTTACAGATCCTCATCTGCAAGATTGTTGGAAGCTAATGACTGGAGTCCAAGGTCTTAGTTTGATAGATGACAGTGAATATTTGTCTGTGATAATCCAAATCTCGTTCCAATTGACTAATACTGCACATCCCAAACTAAAACAACCTGTACTCAAAGATTGTGTTACAGTTGGTCTGTCTAATGCTCAAGTTGAAGGAGCCATATATAGTCCTGAAGAAGTTCCTAATGATTGGTATTTCCAATATAAGTCTCTAGCTGATGCTAAGAGACCTGAGTCAAAAATGAAAAGAATTGCTATTGCTGATGGTCGTGTTAAGTTAGTTCCTCCTAAGCCAGAGATTCCAAGACCTCTGTTCAAACCAAGACGATATGTGGTGCCTGTAAATCAAAGTGAATCGTCTTCTTCAAATCAAGTGAATGTTTCACCCATTTCTGAAGTCTTTTCTTCCGAACCTGCAATAGGTTCAAATGAATTGTATATACCTGAAAATAAACCTTTCCTTCCTGTACAGAAGATGCATCGTATCTCTCATATTTCTGCTTCACCCCAAGAAGAATGGCAGTATGCAAACCATCGTTTTGTCAAAGGTGGCAAATGGCCTCCAAAGACTAAATTCTGCACTACTTCTTCTATGTCAAAACAGCCAACTACTAGAGCTGACTATGCACCTCTAATAGAGCATAGTGTTAATAACACTAAAGACCTTGATGAAGTTTACCAATTGGGAAACTATTTAACTACATGGTGCTCACATGCTGAAGATGTATTAGATGATCTAGGTTCTCAATCAGAAGAAATTCTAGCTAATCTCAGATTGCTTCGCGAAGAACAGCAAGCAGATAAACAAAGAAAAGAAGAAAAAGCTAGAAGAAAGAAAGATAAAGAAAGGAGAAAAAGAGAATTTAGAACCCCACGTTTCTCTATGGACACTCCAAATTACTGGGAATTTGAAGAAATTGAAGACAGTGGAATAGAATCAAGTGCTCAAGCAGCCGAAAAGGCTAAAGAAATTCCACCTGTTAAAAATATTTTCTCTGAAAAAGCTTTAGAGTCTACCCAGACAATTAAAATTCATAAATCAAAAAGTGAATTGGCTACTCTTGAAGATGCAGCTAAAAAATTTCCATCCTTTATCTTGTCGTCCTTGCAAAAGGCCCATGTTTTCAGAGAACAAACCAAGTATCCCAGAGTAGAAGAAGATCTCTTTGCAACCAGTTCTATTGGTTATGTTTTAGATTTAGAAAAATCTAAAAATCCCGCTGAATCAATTTGCATTTGGATTGGCGCATTATATCAAATGCAAGTCATTTCTAAATTAAAAAATGAAGCTATGTTCTATCTTGCTGAAAAAAGAATGGCTGGCATTGTTTATGATTGGTGGATGACCCCAACTGCTGAAGAAAGAATGAATGTTTGTAATGCTGGTCTCGCCACTTTAGAACTATTGTTAAAAACTCAATTTGTTCCAGAACTTGTTGATGAGAAGAAACAACTCATAACAGATTTAGCCCGTATGGAGCTAAAAGATGTCAAGTTTCTCCAACAATTTGGAGATGATTATATGGGTAAAGTTTTTAAAGCCAACCTCAGTAATGATTCAGTTCAAAAAATGTCATTTTTGTCAAAACTGCCAGGAAATCTTGGAGATCTAATTCTTAAAGATCTGGAAGTCCAGAATAAAAGCATTGACCAAATCTATTGGATTGATCTTTTGTTTAGATGTTCCGAAAAGGTCAAATATTTATGCTGGCAGAAGAAAGCTTCTGAGTTTCCCCCCGGTTTAGATGTTTGTAGATCTGTTCTACCTTGGACCCCGTTCAAGAAACGAAGATCTAGAAAATATGGCAAATACAGACCTAAAAGAGTAGCTCATCCCAAAAGACCTTTTAAAAAATACAGATATTTGAAGAAACGGAGACAGTCGCCTAAAAGTAATGCTTGTTTTATCTGTAAACAGGAAGGTCATTTTGCCAAGAAATGTCTAAAGAGCTCCTCAAATAAACTCAAGGCTTGTGTTGATATTGAAGAATTTGTTGATAATTGGTCCATGGTAGATTCACAGGATGATGTTTTTGAAGTATATATTTTAACAGATGCCTCTTTGTCAGATGTTGATGACAGTCCTGATCTGTCTCAAAATATGAATCGCTGCTATGATTCAGACTGTGTGGAAGAAGAAGAATTGCATTATAGTGATGACTATGCAGATGATTATACTTCTGAAACTTCTGATTTTGATGATGATATTTCTATTGCACCTTCATCAGTTGTAGATACTCACTCTGTCTCTATTCCGCCTCCTAGCCTTCCAGAGTCTTCTGTTCTTCCTCCACTAAATTCTCTTTGTCCATATCCCAAAAATGTTTCACCATCATCCGCAATCCCTGTTTCTACTCCTGAAGAATTGTCTTTTTTGAAAAAAATTGTTAAAATAAACAATCTTCTGTATATCCCTGTTGAAGTTCAAGTTCGTCAAGAATGGATTGCTGTTCATGCCTTTATAGATACTGGTGGCTCTAACAATTTGGCTCGCCCCTCTCTTTTTAAAGGCCTTTGGAAACCTCTTAATCATATCTTAGTTTCAGAAACTATTGGAGGTTCTGTCTCTCTGACTCATTATGTTGATAATATCTCTTTAAAAGTTGGAGGGAAGATTGTAAAAATTTCAGCCGTTCAGTATTATGATACTTCAACCAGTTTATCATTAGGGATGCCTTTTCTTTCATCAGTCCTTCCCGTGACAATCAGTGAGGATAAACTGATTCTTAATATAAAGAAAAGTGCCATTTCTGTTCCAAGACTTACGTTGGCTAATTCAGAGGCACAAAAACAAAATAGCCAAAAGAAAGCTGGAACTAGAAGACCTGCAAAAGATTCTAATAATTGGATTGAAGTCCTCCAATTATATGAAGATAGAGCTCAAAAGAAAACCAAGCAGAAGGCACATGTAAATCCAGACTCGTCCCAAGAGCAGATGCAAATATATGAAGAATTGTTGAAAAATTGCTCTGAGAATCCCCAAGTGTTCTGGTCAGTTGAGAGTCCACAGCAGGAAATAATTACTCTCCATGATAATGGTGTCAAAGGTAAGCTGATTCCTTGCACCCCATCAGATGAAAAAGAAATCAGAAAACAGATAGATGAACTTCTGCAACTTCAGTTGATTGAACCAAGCGAGTCTCATTACTCTTGTTCAGCTTTTCTAGTTAGGAATCATTCTGAGATAATTAGAGGAAAAGCTAGAATGGTAATTAATTATAAGCCTCTCAATGCTATCACCAAAAGCTTTAATTACCCATTACCAAGACAAGAGACAATAATGCAGAAGATTCAAAACAACAAAATCTTTAGCAAGTTTGATATGAAGTCAGGTTACTATCAGATTCAGATAAGAGCCGAGGATCGACATAAGATTTCTTTCACATGCCCTGTTGGATTTTTTCAATGGAAAGTAGTACCTTTTGGCTTGAAGAATGCACCTGCATTCTTTCAAAGGCATATGGATTATATCTTTGGCAAGTATGACTTCATTTGTGTATATATTGATGATATTTTAATTCATAGTGCAGATCTAGAAAGCCATCTCCAGCATCTAAATATCTTTTTAGATGAAGTTCGACAGCATGGTATTGTTCTTTCAGAAAAGAAGATGGTGTTGTTTCAAAATAGCATTGATTTTTTAGGCATTCATGTAATTGATGGAAAGATAAAAATGCAGCCGCATGTTTTGACAAAATTGTCTGAGTTTCCAGACAAACTCTCTGATACTAAAATGATTCAAAGGTTTCTTGGTGTGTTGAATTATATTCACAAATATATTCCAAGGTTATCAGAGAAAACAGCCCCAATTAGGCAGCATTTGCATTCAGGATGGTCTCCTGAGGCTACAGATGCGGTAAAATTGCTTAAAGAAGAATGTAAGCATTTACCACAACTTAAGCCCCCTGGACAAGGATTTTTAATTTTACAGACTGATGCTTTTGATTCTTTTTGGGCAGCAGTATTATTTGAGAAGCAAGAATCAGGTGAAGAAGAATTGTGTGCATATGCATCAGGTGAGTTTTTGCCACATCAGAAAGGATATTTTGCAGCAGAAAAAGAAACACTTGCAATCTTCAATGGAATCCAAAAATTTGAAATTTATCTAGCTCCTGCAAGGTTTTTACTCAGAACAGATTCTATGAACTTTACACATTTTCTCTCTGCTAAAATCTCTAGACAGTTAGCTAGAGGTAGATTGTTGGCATGGCAGATATGGTTCAATATGTACGAATTTGATGTTGAATGGATTCCAGGAATTTCAAATTATCTGGCAGATTCTCTCACACGAGATATGAATAAGATGCATACTTTTGCAGGACCTAGCAGAAGAACAGATCTTTTTGAGCTTCCAGGTAAAACACCAGCAGATGATAATTTTCAAACTTTTGTTAAACGTTTTCACATTTTAGAATTAATTCTTGAAGAGGTTTCTCATCAAATCAAGAAGATCGCTGGTTTTAGAATGAGGAGAAATCAATGGATTCAACGCTGCCAAGCCTCGCAGTCCAAGAATGTTGGAATAAATTTAGGTCTAGATGAAGAATTGGTCAAGGTTTACCCTTTACCTAACATGAAGGTCAAAATATATTTTAAAACTCTGGATGATTATTGGTCTCGATTGTTTACAGATGAGATGATAGAAACTCTCAAAAGGTTGAATTATTATCAGTTGATTGGTGCAGTTGATTTTTCTTTTGCCATCTATACCACTGCAAAAATGCTTGATATTGATGAGATCAATATGCAGGACAAAGTTGAAACATTTCTCATATCTCTTCAAATCCCAGATTTATTTGAAGAAATGGAAGCAGCCTATATCCAGAGCAATAATGAATATTTTTCCAGTACTGATACTTTCCCTCAGTATGAGATATATGAACCTTTTGCTGACTGGGAGATTTACAATGGTTTTTGTAGAAAGAAGCCCCAGGTCAGAACAACTCAATGCATTGAAAGATCCCTACAGTATTTAAGAACTTTTTCAACCCCATGGGATTATCAAAGCCTCGAAATAAGAAATCCGATAGTGCCTAATCCATTTGCACAAATTTATGGTCCAGAAAAATTTGATGAGTCAGTGCTAGCAGATAATATGGATGAAGTTAAGAAGATTTCTTCATGGTTGAAAGAATTTAATCAGTTAAAGCTTCAAGAAAAACTGAGTATGATCAAGGCTTTAGAACAATGCCAGCAGAATATTAAAGCCATTAAATTACTTATCAACCAAAAAGCATTGATTACTATTAATGTTAAACATGGTAACTGGACAAGTGATGTAGTATGCCTTATCAGTTTACTATTATCCAACCACGTCTGCTCAGCAGTTAGTTTTGATTTGGGTTGGCAAGAAATTCATGGGTTAAATCACCTTTGTAAATTTTGGATCCAATGTTGTATTGAACACTCTGTAAATATGTTCCAGATTTTTAAGTTAGAACTACTTGATGGTTAGTTCTTTATTGTGTCAATTACGTTATCTATTGCAACATCAAAAAGGAAGAGGGTTGAAACATAGTTTGTGGTAACTTTTCCAACCTTGTAATCTGATCTTAGCAAAGCCTCTATCCATATGCATTAGACAAAGTAAGAAGTCCATATGTAGTGGAAAACTCTGAAATACCAAAAATAGATCTATGAAAGACTCTACATTTCTAGAGTAGGAGCCTTCCTCTAGCCTTGACCTCACTATGCCTCTCAATCACGATCATATGACTTGTTTTTGAGTGAGAAAAAACATTCTCTGCTATTTTCAAGACACAATTGTTTTGGGCTGCTCCCTTATGGCCTTTGAAGTAGAAGAGAATTTGCAGACAAAAATTGCTCTTTAATTCCAAATTCCCAACCACGGTTGTTATAACATGCATAATGCAACAAGTTTGTCCTCATGATGTTGCCACTCCCCCTGGGCTGATGCTTCTCTTCTAATACTTGTTGATCTTCTAACACTGACTGAATGTTTGCCTTGCTTCCTAGAGAATCTCTCCCTGAAACCATGACGACTTCATTACGTCGTTAAGGTAACAAGCTGCTCCTTTTTTTTCCTCTTTTCTTCCTCTTCCATACTTTAGTAGGTTGCCTTCTTTTGTTTGCATTCTCTTTTGATTCAGTGTTTGGTTTTCTTTGATTTTCTTCCATTATCTGTCTTCAGTTATTTAGAGTATATGGTAGCTTGCATTCATTTGCCTTGTGTCTAAGATTCTGGCATAAATAACATCCTATTTTACCAAGGTACGATTGAGCTGGTGTGTGGCCTTTTGTGCCCATTTTTGCATATAGTTTTCATTCAACAAATATATGTCCAAATTCATTTCACAAATGGAAATAGCCATAAAATCTAGTTTTATACTTGGTGTATGATTGTCTTCTCTATTTGCATACTCGAGGGAGCCTTCTGGTTTGATGCATCTACTTCTAATAGGCTTTGATATCTGCAACTACATGTCCAGGTCCATGGTAGGAAAAACACTTGATATCTTTCACAGGAACAAAGAATCTCCTTTGAGATCTTCCGAATTTGCTCACTTCATCAACATGAGTAAATGGACTTTCTGCAATATGCGTTTTCTTCGACTCATTCTTTTCATTTTCATTGTGCTTCTCGCCTTCTACTACATGTATTTTCAAGGTTGTTATGTCCTCTTTAATGGCTGTCTTTTGTGATTTCTTCATGGATACGTTGTCTTCTTCTAGCTGTTTACACAATCTATGCTTTTCTTCTAAATCAGTTCTAGTTGAATTAGTCTCAACCTCTAACCTTTCACAATGTATCCCTTTCTCCTTTAGCTGGTTATTCATAACCTCTCCTAATCTCCTTGCTTCTTCAAGTTGTGCCTTTAGGCCAAAAATTTCTTCCTTATGCTCATATTCTCTCCCATCACATATTCACACCAGTTGCTTCAGATCTTTGTTTTCATTCTTCAATCTTCCTATTTCAGTCAAGACAATGTAAAGTTTGGCTTGTTCTTCAACTGTCTTTTCTTCATGGAAATCATGTCCATCCACACTAGGAGAGACCTTATTTGAATGAAACTTTTCCTTTTGAAAGGGATTTTTCTTCTTCCTATTTACCTTCTCCTTCTTTACAGTGCAATGACTAATGTCTTCTTCATGCATGAGATGCAATCTATTCTAGATTTATTTTGCATAAGTTAAATCTATTACTGTATCAAGTTCCTTTTTATGAATATTTTTTTACATTACACATTTTTCCTTATCATTCCAGTGTTTTTCTTGCAAAGAGGGAGAGTCTTTGCAGTAACCATCGCATACAAGCTTCCATACACCAGGTCCATAAGCCATTAAATCTTTTTTAACCTTAGCTCTCCGTTCATGAAAGTTTGTTGCATTCACCACAGGTACACTTTGATAGATACCAATTGATGAAACCTTGAATAAACTGAGAGGAGGGGGGGGGGATGGGGTGAATCAGTTTAGTCCATGCATGGACATTAAAAATGTTTTCATTAAATTCATTAACTGAAACATTACATGAGCAACTTAACAAATAATGACCAACAAATTGAATATGTGAACAAAAATTAATAAGAAGACCAATACATCACATCTACACATAATAAAAATGCATATGGAAACTAGATATAAGTGGAAACCCATAAGGGAGAAAACCATGATTTTATTATTGTTGTGTCGCAAAGGAAATATCCTACTCCTTATTACATCTGATTTTTTGTAGACTCCAGCCTACAGGAGGTTGCTACCTCAATTTTCTGCAAGCTACAACATGCAAGGAAGCTCCAACTCCCATATGTTTTCTACAGGCTAGAACCCATAGGAGGCTCCTACCTCAACCAACTCCAACTGAATTTTTTTATCAAGTTACAACTCGAAAGGAGACCAAAATCCCCTCATACAAAAATGAAAACAATATGTTGATTTACCTAGTCATCAGTTTTGTATACCTCCTTCTTTACCTTTGCATCTTCTCCCCTTCAAATCTACTTCACATTAGCTCCATATGTACTAGGTAACTAATGCATAATATATCAATCAACTCTCTCACATTCTCCAACTCTCTAAACTCTACATGCACTCCAAAATGACATCTTTTATAGAGATAATTTGATGGTTTTTTGTATTCCACATAAAAATATGAAGTGAATAGGCTTGACTCTTTTCCTTCCACTCATTCATTTCCAAAATCTTCATATCTTGAATATTAGAACAAAAATAAATAAAAAATCATCCAATATTAATTTCAGCCATATGTAATGATTAAATGCACCATCCTAATGCCGATATTAATTAACAACATTTATCATTAATGTATCACCACAATATTTGCAAAATCTTTGCCTTTTCCTTGGAGTCTTGCATTTGCATCACAACAATTTAGCTCAATCAGCAATTTCACATCATAACAAATTCTTCAATGTAGTGGTTTCTACAACATTATCCAAGCATCAAGCCATCAACATGCCAACATCATTGTTCTACCAAAACATCATTGTATCTGCTACTCATTTTCTTGTTTTTCCTTTACTTCTTTGTTGCCTCTTAAATGCATTTTTGCCTTCTTTGCCTTACTGCTCCTTTGCTCGTTGTTCCTTGAGTTTCTCCTGTGCAATGTTGTTGCTCTTGCATACCTTATTGTTGCTACTCTTGTATACCTTTATGGATCCTGATCTGCTCCTTTGTTTTTTTTGCTACTCATGTATACCTTTGTGGATCTTGATCTGCTCCTTTGCCATCAATGACAATATTTCCAACAAAATAGCCCTCTCTGGTTCATGGTGTGCGTAGTCATGTATGTTATTTTCCTTTTCTCCCCTCCTCGACCGCGACCTGCTCAGTATACTAATGTCTCTCAAAAATTTCTTGACAATCTCTGCAATTCGAATTTTGTGAGAAATGGAACTCGTTGCCTGGAAAATGGGAAAGTTTATGCGGTTTCATCATAGGTTATGCCTATTTTTTCTATGTCAGTTTTTGTTTTCTTTGGAATTCTATTGTCTCGAATGGGAATGTACGGTAAATTTCTGGTTATTCATCTTCTGTCGAAGGATTGTATGCTCAAAGGTGCTGATTATATCTGTGATTTGTTGGCCCCGAGTAAAAGAATGACCTTTAATTCCTCACCTCTGATTTATTATGTTTATGGTGTGTTCTTCAATGGTATTGGGCTCGAGGAGCCAGTCTCGGGCACCTCCCTCCTAAGGCAACAAACTAACTTTGGATTCTCTCTATCTATTGACTTTATTGAGCATGGGGTGTTGGTAAACATAATTGAGTGGCGACGGTGGCCATCGTCTTCGACTCTCAGTTTATATGTAAGGCTCGGGCCTAACGAAGTTTGCCTCCTGCTTTTATTTTATGTAATTGTGTCAGGTTCCCAAAACTTGTGGAATCACCATGCCCGTGACCAAATGGTTTGATCCTGGACTGTGGTTCGTCATGTTTGATTGACAATTTGTATTTTGGTTGATTGGATATAATTAGATGGCTCATCCATCCCCTGGTTCTAGTTCGTTTGGAAATGGTGGTCGATGTCGTAGTCGAAATTTGGGGAATCGTGGCAGTCGGGGTTCATATTCCACTGGGAAAACGAAGAGAAGTGATCACAATATGATGCTCAGATGATCAGTGAGGCGACTTAGGCTTATAATACAGGCACCTCATCCCAATTTAAACAAATGATATCGACATGGGAAGAAAAATTAAATCAGTGGGTATAAGCTGAAGTGCAGTTAGAAGACTGACGAGTCCTAGTTTCAAAACCGGGACACACTCGCGGCCGCACCACCCAATATAAAAAAAATTGCTCATATCTACTAGTTGATGAAAATTATTATGGCCAGAGCTATCATGACCTATCCTGCAGGCTCTGTCAAATATGATCCAAGTTTTCAGGAAATTCAGAAAGAATTTAAACTTATCCAATTTCAATTACAACATTAGAATGTTCGTCTTTGACGCATTGCAAAGCACATTTTGTGCATGGAAAATCCTAGGGGCTAATATTTGTGGGTGGGCTAATTTTCTATGATTTTTCCAAAAATAAGATTTGCCAATTTCCATATTTTATAAAAATAATTCGCCCAAATTTTACAATATAAGAATAGTTTTCCTTAAAAATCGCCAAGATTATATAGAGAGTTTATATGAAATAATTATAAATTTGAATAATTTTACCAATATATAAATAAAAATTTTATAGTTTGTATATTAGGGACTAGTGATATTCGCCATGTTTTTAAACTTCAAAATAATTTTCCATCCTTAAAATTTTCCCTGATTTTGTGCCTTCCTCAGTCGGAATTACCATGCTCCAGTGCTAAGGGCCCAACTCCTATGGAGTCCTCTAATGAGTAGTTGTCACTTTAGATATGGTAGCTCCTAATTTTGTTTAATTTCCTGATGTATATGTCGATTAATAGTACATATTATAATTATGTAGGTGATAATTGGTTTCTAGACATTCAGTCATATAAGACTTTGTTTGACAGACTTAAGTTATTGAGATTTTGGATGGCATATAATGTGGTTCGATGGCCAACAAACTTGGTTTTCCAATCGGCAGGTTGAGGCCACTCAACGTATTTTATAGATGTAACCTACTTTTTGAAAATGAAAGAATGAAAAGGTCATGCCAAGCTTTCAAAAAATATATATATTAAGTTTTTATATATTTATTAATTATATGTTATGAGATGTCATGGTTATGAATATGAATTATTGTTATTTAAATTTATTTTAATGTAATATGAATATTATGGTTTTTTCATATAAAAAATTGTTTGTGAATAACAAAATTACAATATAACAAATTGATTTTAATTGATTTATTTTTCTTATTATTTTTTAATTGAGTCCACATTATTTTTTATTGAACCAACATTTAAATATTTGGACACTACAACATCTCCCCCATTGTATGCTATAATTCTCCCCCATACTACACTATGATTCAATGTTAAAAATATTGTCACATTCATCACACTTAATATCCATCTCTTTTAAAGTCAATCTAATATAAAATGTTATACAAAACTAAAAACATTTTATTGATAAATATAATATGTATAAAATAATAATGATCCTCTCATAGACAGATATAAAAAATATCATAAAGCAAAAAATTTCTTAAAATTTATTTTCAATTGTTTTTTAAGATCCCTCTCAACACTTAATAAATCTAGAATTAAAATGTATTCACAATAATATAAAATATATATTAATATTAAAAATATGTAAAAATTAATATTAGTAAAATGAAAATAAATCCCTAAATAATTATTTAAATTACAATAAAAACTTATTACAATTTTATAAATAACGTTAATCATTTTCATCAACAAATAAGCAGGGCTAAACTCTTTCACAGACAGACTCTTGGTAAGTTTTAACAGCACAAAATTGCTCAGACCTTGACTATTATCGTGGAAAAAGATAGAATCGAAATTCTTGCAGTTGAGGAAATGACCATGTAAATGATTGTTCCCAACGGACTTCTCAACAACTATAAGACCAACCCAGAATTGATTTGGTTCAGCAATATTGCGAATACATAAACAAAACCTAGGAATTGACATAAAACCCTGGCCATAATTATAAATATAAGGAGGCGACTCATCAGGGGTCCTTACCAGCAACGTTTTGAAGGTGCGACAGAGAGAATAATAGCAGACTGTGTTACAACCCTTAAATTGAACGAGGTCCCAACAAACACTACAAGCCATACATAAAAAATCACATTTTGAATATAAGCATGATTACTATAATCAGAATGTGTCTTCAGATATAACCCAGAACTATCCCTAAGGCTGCATGCAGTGGGAAGAATGCAGAAATGAAACCCCATACATAAATCCAAATGGGAATCAGGACTACGAAAACAGGGCAGGAAATTAAAGTGAATTCCTTCTATCATCACATGCAGGCCTAAAAAACCAAGTAGAGAACCTGAAAAATCAGCTTGATTGACACGACCTGACATAATAACAGAAGACATCGTCTTGAATCACAGAGGCAGAACTAAATTTGAAGCCATAATGGGAGAAACCATAACATACCCTGTGGAGAAACACAACCCTTCCTTCCTCGTCAGCTTCCTTGGCGCTTTGCAGAGCCTTTCTCCAGTTCGAAGAGGAATAGACTCACGAATGAAACCATTAGAAATTGGCATAGAGGAGGATTTAAATGTGAAGTGTTGAATAGAGCCTGGAGATTATCAATTGGGTTTCTCCTCTGGAGCATATGGAAAGAAAGGAACCATAGGATCTTCAGAGATGAAGAACAAACCATGAATCAAATATGACAGAAATTAATAGAGAATATCCGTGAAACTATCTTAGTGGAAAGTTGGACTGATGAAGATTGGCATGCGGAAGGTCTTGAAGCTCAAATTCTTGCCAATTTAAATTTAAAACCTCAAATGTTATACAAA
This sequence comes from Pinus albicaulis, assembly GCA_034641835.2. Classification (NCBI taxonomy): domain Eukaryota; kingdom Viridiplantae; phylum Streptophyta; class Pinopsida; order Pinales; family Pinaceae; genus Pinus; species Pinus albicaulis. The sequence goes on from CM076582.1 coordinate 996,415,216, forward strand.
AATATTTGGAAATATAATCCTCCGACTCAAAATATAGAAGAGAAGTGGAAGGCCCCCCAGAATGGATTTATTAAACTCAATTATGATGGTGTTTCAAAAGGTAATCCGGGTCAAGCAGGAACTGGAGGGATATTTTGAAACTCTCTAGGGGAAGCCTGTCGGGTTTATGCATCAGATTTGGGCTTTGCAACCAATAATGAAGCAGAATTAATGGCGGTAAAACAAGGGTTACTCATATCCATAAGAGAAAACTATCAATGACTCATTATAGAAGGAGACTCTGCAATGGTTATAGTTGTGCTATGCAAATTACAACAAGGTTCGACTTGGGAGAAAATAAGTAAAAGTTGGAGAATGACGACTCTAATTCAGGAAATAAGAATACTGATTAGAGACATCCAGTATCTGATACCAAGACACATTCGCCAAAAAGGAAATGAGGCGGCATATTATTTAGCTAGTTGGGGTTGTAAAAATTTTGATAGGAATTTTGATGCAAGACCAAGTGATTGAATCTGGAACATTGAGTTACATTCCCTTCAGCTTATTATACAAAAAGATCTCAGAGAAAGTGAAGAACCTCGATCGGGGTGGCGGAACGAGAGCACGACATTGCCATCTATAAGGAATGTCAGAGGATAATCAAGGCAAGTTAATGGTAAGAAGTGTGGCTCAGCTCACACGCTGCATACCCACCATCCCAATGAACTTTCATTATTACATTAACTGTCTTGACAGACTGGCTCTGTCTCGGCGGCAAGGTAGGAGGATTATATCTTTTTCCTGTTTTGGTCGTGAGTCTATTCCTCTTCGAACTGGAGAAAGGCTCTGCAAAGCGCCAAGGAAGCTGACAAGGAAGGACGGGTTGTGTTTATCGACAGGGTATGTTTTGGTTTCTCTCATTATGGCTTCAAATTTAGTTCTGCCTTTGCGATTCAAGACAATGTCTTATGTTATTATGTCAGGCCGTGTTGATCAAGTTGATTTTTCAGGTTCTCTACTTGGTTTTTTAGGCCTGCATGTGATGATAGAAGGAATTCACTTTAATTTCCTGCCCTGTTTTCGTAGTCCTGATTCCCATCTGGATTTCTGTATGGGGTTTCATTTCTGCATTCTTCCCACTGCATGCAGCCTTAGGGATAGTTCCGTGTTATATCTGAAGACGCATTCTGCTTATAGTAATCATGCTTATATTCAAAATGAGATTTTATGTATGGCTAGTAGTGTTTGTTGGGACCTCGTTCAATTTAAGGGTTGTAACAAAGTCTGCTATTATTCTCTCTTTCGCACCTTCAAAACGTTGCTGGTAAGGACCCTTGATGAGTCGCTTCCTTATATTTATAATTATCGCCAGGGGTTTATGTCAATTCCTAGGTTTTTTTTATGTATTCACACTATTGCTGAACCAAATCAGTTCTGGGTTGGTCTTATAGTTGTTGAGAAGTCTGTTGGGAACAGTCATTTACATGGTCATTTCCTCAATTGCAAGAATTTCGATTCTGTCTTTTTACACGGTAATAATCAAGGTCTGAGCAGTTTTGTTCTATTAAAACTTACCAAGAGTCTGTTTATGAATGAGTTTAGCCCTGCTCATTTTAATTATTGTAAGAATTTCAACTCAGTTGTATTCCAAAGCACCATTAACAGTTTCAGCCAGTCTTCTCTATCTCATCTAGCCATATGTTCGTCTGTGAATGGGTTTAATCCTTGCATAACTGCTTTGTCTCATATTTTACGAAGGAATAAAGAAGGGATGGTCTAGCATCAGGATTCTAAGTTTTACCTATTCGCTACTGTTCCATATACAGGGTTTTTTTCAATTCAAAGCAGGAACAGGGATATTTAGGTTACAATGACAAAAGGAAAGGGAAGAAAAAATCACTCAAACCAAATTGCAGAAACAAGAAAAAGAGGAAGGAAAACCAATCAACAGACCCTTGAAAGCTTAGCAAATAGCTATGAAACTGGAATTCCGATAGATATTCGGAAAACAATACAGGGATGGGAAAGAGATAATGATGATGAAGAGGGTGATATCCAGGAAGGAATAGACTTCCTTTCAGACCAGGCAGTACACGAGGGAGAGTTTCTCTCTTTCAACAATCTGTTAAAACTTACTGGAAGATCAAATGTGTGCTTGCAAAAGCACTGTTGAATACACAGGAAAAACAAATAAATTCTTCCCTATTGTTTGAGCTCCAGCAGATGAAACAAGACATGAGGGAAATGACAAAGGTGCAGATCCAAGCCAATGCAAGATTAGAATGGATGGAGCAACAACTGCAAAACTTGCAGCAAGCTGAGATGCCAGGGTCAACTGCAAAAGACCCTGCACCTGTTGATTCATCAGATGGTTAACTCCCTTTTTAAGATATATTTTGTATGTGTTTTGACACTATTAGGCTTACTCTATGTTTTATATGTAGTTTCTATGGACATAGTAAAGGATTACTAGCAGTTATTAGAAGGAAAAAACAATACCAATTTTGGTTGGCTTATAACTCTTTGAGGTGGCCAACAGACCTACTTTCCTTCGGGCAGGTTGAGGCTACCAAACATTCAATCTTTTGTATAACCACTTGCTCTTTACAAAATAGAAAATAGACAGGTCCTACGAAATTTACAAAAAAAAAACAAAGTTAGAATCATTACATCAAAGTTCCTTATATATTAAATCAACATTAAATATGTATATTCATTTTTAAGATTAATATTAGTAAATGAAGATGAATATCTAAATAATTATTTAAATTACAATTACAATTAACTATAATTTTATAAATGAGTTTATTTATTTTCAACAACATGGTTCAAAGCCATTACATGAAAGTTCATCATGTCACTTGTGGAAATTGAATTTGGATGGAGATGATCCCAATTATTCCTCCAACAACCTAAGATAAATCCAATTGACCATTCTTCTTTGAACTTTATATAGATTTATATGAACATAAAATTACTATTTGTATAATTTTATTTCAAAGCCAACATATATACATCTTAACCAAGGATCTAACATGAGCGGAGAGGGATCAAATTTCTTTAGGTGCAAACTTATTTTAGAGTGTAAAAAATAATGTGTAATTTTTTTATTGTTTAAATTGTATTTTTGAATGTTATAGAGATTACATAACATGTGTATTGAGTCATTTTATCTTATCAACGCACATTAAATTGGTTTTTTTTAATATTATTGATTTTTTATTATTAGTATACTTTTAAATATATGTCAATATTAATTAATATTAAAATATTTTACTCATAACTCACATGGGATATCTATTCTATAAGACATTAAAATATTTTCTTTTAATTTTTGTTTATATAGATATTCATAAAGTTAATATTTTACTTCTAATGATTATATATATATAGCGACATTACTTTTCTATTTAGAGAATATTTTATTTTTGTTTTAAGAGGCACAAACGTATTTAAACATTGTCACACTTGCTTTAAATCGAGTCTCCTTAAAGTTATATAAAATTATTTTATTTCACATAGTCATCTAAATATTTTATTTATTTAACATGTCCCTCATATTGGATCGTAGAATGAGCCTTTCCGTTCAATAATTATTGAATTTTAATACAATTTTAAATTTAATATTGATAATGATGATTAACATCTACTAAGGTCAAATTGGTTTATCTCAATTAAAAAAAATAAGTAATTACTTGGATATTTTTATAATTTTATTTATGTGCTTGAAAAACATAAAAAGAAGCTATCCAAGATTACTTTAATTTTGCTAAATTAAAAGGCTAAGAAACATGTCTTTTAAAACATAGATTTAAGCCAAATATATGTAAAGAATTATAAGAGAAATTGTGTTTCTAATTTAACCCTATTAGTGAGAGAAAAGTGAGAAATTTTTTAGTTCCAAATTTTTTTGGGAATTGCACAATGTCTTTCTCCATAAAACTCATGAAATTTGAGTTTTTTTAACAAAATTAATTTTCTATCATAACTTTCTTTTCCTTTTCAATACTTTATATCTCCATTATAACATTAACACATTTATACATATATATTTGAATTATGGTGTAAAGGTTTTTATATATATATGAAATTAAAAAAAAACTCATATAAATAAAAAATAATTTTAAATTTTAAAAATATATATAATTTCAAAAAATATATAATAAAATTTATATCTTATTTTTTAAATAAGTTTAAATTTATTATAAAAATATAATGACTGTATTAATTTTATATAAAAATTTAATAAAAAATATAAATATGTTTAATTTTTTAAATATTTAATAAAAATAAAAATATATTTAAAAAACGGTATATTTAATAAGCAATAAGTGAAATTAAGATTAATGGAAGTTCGCTTCATCCCACAACGTGGAGGATGTCTTTAAACACACCCATCAAAAACCAAGGATGTCAACATCCAAAAGATTTTAATAACCATAATTAATTTTAATAAAAATTAACCACCACCGTAGTCCTTATCATCATACATACATCAGTGTAAAGTCAAGTCTACATAATGAATTCATATAAAAAAATAAAATAAACAAGATTGTTCTTTGACAATTTTATTGACTTTTTAAGATAAAAATAATATAATAATATCTGATGTTATTAAAGGAGGGGTTTTAAAATATATTTTACAATTGCCTCTCACAATACGACGAAATCTTTGTGGATCTCATGTGCAGCGCACTAAGGTAATAATCATTATTTTAAAGCATAATAATTTACATACATCAACTTATATTGTAAGTGTATTTAGGGGTTTTTAATACGATTTGATAGATTAAATAAATAATTTTATTTTAGTTTTATTTTTTTATGATTACTATTTTTTTAGTGAAATTATTGATATAAAATATATATGTATTTTAAAATTTTAAAATGGAGAAATATTTAGTTTTTAATTTATTTTCTAATCGGAATTTAGAAATTTATATGAGTCGCAATCTGCGTTTTTGATACGTGAGATAATCAGAATTATTGTTTTATGGTTAAATTTTTTTATTAAAATTAAAGGTCTATATTTTATAAAATATAATAATTTGAAAAAGAGTTGTCTATAATAGTTTTTTGCTGGAATCTGGTAAAAAAAATATTCAAAAAATTAGGTAGTTGGAGTGTTTGAATTGCATTTTTGATGGTGGAAATGGATTCAACACCATCAAAAACCTTGAAGGCACCCAAAATACTGAAGTTTAACTAGTGTAACCCATATTTTCAAAAATCTTTGTTGGAAATTTTCATAATCTTACCGAAATTTCTGGGTTATTATGTGGGTTTTTTAAAATATTATATTTTTTATGCTTTATTAAAGATTATATATATATATATATATAAACTATGGTGGATCAGTAATTTGTTGGAGTGATTTGGACAAGGCTTAGGATCAAACCTTTTGGTTGCCATTATATCACCAAGAGTATATTTGATTTGCCATTAACACTAATAAATGATGTAGCAAGAAGCCATGCATCTTGTATTGACTAATATGAGGAAAATATGACGTAGCAAGAAGCGAGACGCTACAAACTTCTTGTATTGACTACAAATAGAGGAACTCCCTGAGGCCGCCTATTCCTCTAGCCTCATCATAACAGGCTTAACATGTCATTTCGAGGAATCAAACTCGGACGGAGAGGGAGTCAACATCTCATCTTAACCACTCAACCTACCCTTACTTGACAAAATATTAAATATTTTAACTTGTATATGAAACTAGCTTAAAGAGTTGTTAACCCAACTTGAGGAGGAAGCTTGTTGACGGGATATGTAAATTCAATGTTGGTGGGGGGTGTCAACTTGAACTGCAAATGAGTTTGAAGTCTAGGGAGTTTGTTGTCATGTAAAATTTATATTTTCTATCTTGGACCCAAGTGCATTTATCTCATCCTCTAACCTATATATTTGTTACCTCTAATTGATGAGAATTTACATGGTGGAGGTCCAATTAGATGCCAATTAGGCTTGTTGGAATTGAAGTTGGTTAATTTCTTGTTGCGTGTCATCCATTACTTTTACCTATCTGGCAGGATTGCCTAGTTTGTTCCTATTGGGATGATGGGCCATTTTGACGAAGAAGCTAAATCCCTCAAAATGAGACTTAGGTTCGTAGTTCTTTGGAGACTTCCCTAAAGAAAAATGTGAAGAGAAAGGAGGTATACAAGTTGTTCCATAATTGTTTTTTTTTAGATCTAGGGTAATCGGTAACTGGTGAGAGTTGCCTGAGCAAGGCCCGGGTTCAAATCCAACTGGCTGCCACTATAAACCTAGGCTAGGTGCAACAGCCTGCAAGCCGCACACAATAGCAATTAACTCATGCCTCAACAAGAGCCGAGACGTCCGCTCTGGGGTCGCCTACTCTTCTAGCCAAGACATACCATAATTGTTATGAGTATGTCATTTGTCAACTTGTGGGACCACACCACCACCAACCTTTCCAATACGAGGTCCTTAACCATAATTAAGGGACGAGGGTGTGGGAACCCTGACCATTGATTAACAAAGTTCCTTCTTGACGATGAGTGGCTTGGTTTGCGAAAGTGTTTGTTTGTTTGTTATTTTGTTGTAACATGTCATAGCTTGGATATAATTTAAGGTCAACCAAATCCTTTTGAAGATAGTTTAAGTCCTAAAGGTTTGTTTACTCTCCATGAAAATGTTATTTCCTCTCGTCCTTCAAAGTGCATAATTACCACCTTAACTTATTAATTACTTAAATTATTTTTTATTATTATAATTTATAGTCAATAAAAATAATTATTATATAATTTATAAACAATATTATTATTGGCCTAAACTCTCTAGTCTAATATGGAAGAGATGAACATTGTAATGTCTTGTCTTGTCATGTTATGTAAGCATTTTGACTCAGTAAAATTACATATAAAATGAAATTAAAAAATAATTAAAATAAAATTGAAATAAAATAGTCGATTTATTATTAATAATTTTTGAATCTATCAAATTCTCATAGATTTATTAAGTTGCTAACTTTTTTTAGAGTAAATAATTTTAATCCCTCTCAAACACTTATTAAATCCAAAATTAAAATAATAAATAAATATTTATTTTACTATATTTATACAAATAAATAAATATTTATTTTACTATATTTATACAAATAAATAAATCTATAAAATTTGATTTAAAAATAAGTCTATAGATTTTAATTATTTTAAATCGATTTAATACTCCATTAATTACGTAATTTTATATTTTTATTAAAATAATACGGTCACTCTTAAAATATCGATAAAATGAAGAGATAGGAAATAAATGATATCAAACAAAACGAGCATCATTCACCCACTTCAGCGTGCAAAAGATTACGCAATTTTGTATTTTTTAAAAATGTGTATTAAAATTTTATAATTTTTACAATCATTCAATAAAATATTAATAATAAAAAGAAGAGTTAAGACATAACTATATAATGTCAGGTAAGAGCATTTTTCACCAATAAAATTTCAAAATAATAATTTTTAAAATATGATATAAAATAATTTTAATGATAAAATAACATGTGCTATATATATATATATATATATATATATATATATATATATATATATAATTTCAAAATAATAATTTTTAAAATATGATATAAAATAATTTTAATGATAAAATAACATGTATCATGTGCCATATATATAAAATATTTTGAGCAAAATATTTTTAAGGAAATTTGGTTTAAAATCTTTAAAATAAGAGTAATATTTAACTAACTGAATATAAAACAACTATAACATTTAAAATTAAAACTTTAAAATTTTGTCTAGAAACTTTAAACTTTAAACTTTAATTCTATGTATTTATGATATAGAAACAAACACAATAAAACCACATTCATAATTGTCTATTAAGGGAGTCCACTTGGATTAGATAAGAGGGGTTGTTCATTTATTTGGTTTAAAATCTTTAAAATAAGAGTAATATTTAACTAACGGAATATAAAACAACTATAACATTTAAAATTAAAACTTTAAAATTTTGTAATAGTTGTGTGCAATTCTATGTATTTATGATATAGAAACAAACACAATAAAACCACATTCATAATTGTCTATTAAGGGAGTCCACTTGGATTAGGTAAGAGGGGTTGTTCATTTTTTTATGATGTTGTTCATTTTAAGTTTGTCATTAAATATTAAAATTGTGTGGTTTATGTTGTTTATTTGTTGAGATTCATTTCATTTCACTAGCATTTTTCTCAGTATTATTTTTAGTTTCCAATAACATCTATTTTTTGTATATATTGGGTTTGCTTGATACAAATGTTGTCTAGCGAACTGCCCCACTTCTTCTTCCACATATGTATAAGATAAAAACCTTCATTCCACTAATGCTTAATGTTTAGTTGCTTCCAACTGCTCTTGGATTGAGTGATAAGTTCGTTTCCTGTACCTATGGACTAAGGCTTCTATGTTGGATTGAGTTTGTGTGCGAGAATAGGGATCTCATATGTTGGAGCTCTAGGCAGAGGGAGCAGAGACCCTTTGTGACATGGTTGCAGACTTGGTGGAAGAAGGAGAGGGGGAGGTGATTCTACTCATCAAGAATAGAGTAGGGGTTAGGCATGGGAAAAGAATGTGAAGAGAACAAAAGCGGGGTAGAGTATTAATAGGGTTAAAAAGCAAGATGTCCGAAGGAGGCTTAGAAGCCAAGGCCCAAGGGTGTGGCTACAAAGGAGGTCGGTGAGGGGGACCAAAAAGGAGCAAGTAATCGGTTGCAGAAGGGTTGGTCTAACCATGCAAAGAGAAGTGATAGAGGGAGAGGGGTTATGGGTGTTAAGGAGAAAATAGTGGACAAAAGCTAGTGGCAAAGAAGGCCAAAACAAAAAAAAACAAAACAACGGGAATCATACAATAGAGTGTAAGACTAAAAAACGTAGAAACAATAGGGTACATATCTATTTAACCAATAGAGAGTTGTAATTCTTACCTAGTGAAAACTCCCTTGGAAGGAGGGGAGAAATAAACAAATTCTCGTACCAAGAGCTACTGAACTCAATACAACTTCATGCTAGATCATGCATGAAGTCACATTGTTTATTGCAAACTTGACTATAATGAAGAGCTAGTGAAAAATGAAATGACTAACATTCTCTTCATTAATAAAACCCATATCACTCATTCTAATAACCATATATATCTTACTCAATGATTCATGAAAAATTAACATATACTTAACTCTTATTTATGTCATGATATGTTTCAATAATCACTCTAAGTAAAATTAAAAAAATATTATAAAATTCTAAATTATAATTTTTTTTAAACACTTTATTATATATAAAAAATTAATAATAATATATTTATGTGAAAATATTTAAAAATAAATAAATATGATAATACTTAATCCGAGAACCAATGGTACTAGAACCCAAAAAAAACATTCTCAATCACAATTATTCACACGTATCTTTTTCTTAATCATATTTTAGTGAAGTAATGCCAACTATTTTGTGTCGAAGTACATTGTACTATATAATATAAGTACATCATTTTACCATATATTAAAATTTGTAAAAGTTTTATATCTCTTTTCATGGTTACAATAATATAAGTTATTAAGTTCGAAAGTTTGATTTAATTGGTTAAATCATGTGTTTATTATCTATAAAGAAATTCAATTTATTTAGTTCAATCATGTTTTTAATGTCCATGTTTTAAATTTGTTTGAATTATTGTACCTGTCGCTGGCAGGATACTACGCATCAAGTTTTTTCTGATTGTGACATTAATTCACCTTGATTAGATATATGTTTTCAATTTTTTTTTTTTTTTGCCATGGTTCACTATAACATTTATTATTGTTCATTTATTTTAATTATTTTAATTTGAATTATCTGTTATCTAATTGGCCAAAAACTTTCACTTCTTATTGCAAAATGCCTAGATTTTATCGCCATTATTTGTACTGCCATTACAAAAACATTTATATCTATCCTGCAGGTCTTGTACTTTATAATAACGAGACAATGCTGAATGCATTTTCCCCGTACGAGCCGCCCATTGTAGTATGTCAGATAGCACACATATACATAGAGAGAGTCGTTTTCTCTGTATCAATCACCGTTTATGGTCTCTGACAGATTGTTATATACGTAAACTCCTGAGACCCTGTCAAATTGGTTTAACCTTCACGATATAATAATATTCCAACTCTTTTGAAATATTTAAATGGAATAAAGGCTGGGCCATACCTCATTAATTTCCGTGCGTATGCTCATATATCATAGTTGGTGCGCGATATATAAAGGTAGGGTATAATGCATCGTGGGCCCGGCGAGTGGTGTTGGTTTTTAAACCATAGGCAAATGCATAGATTATAATAAATCGAATGGACAGAAGAATTTATTAACCTTGTGGGACCCTCACGAATCGCATCGAAGAAAATCATAACAACGGAACATGTTAATAAAAGTCCCGATGGCGATTGCAGAGCCGATGTGTTTATGGACTGTGATTTATATGTGTTTCAAGTTCGGGCTTAAAAGGCATTAATCGCATCGGAACGTTTGCGAATGCATCAATCGCATCGGAGGAAGGGCATCGCATCAGAACATTGGCAAATGCATTAATCGCAATCAGAAGCATTGAGTTGCGCATATACATAAAGAGAGTCGTTTTCTCTGTATCAGTCACCATTTATGGTCTCTAACAGATTGTTATATACGTAAACTCCTGAGACCCTATCAAATTGGTTTAACCTTCACGATATAATAATATTCCAACTCTTTTGAAATATTTAAATGGAATAAAGGCTGGGCCATACCTCATTAATTTCTGTGCGTATGCTCATATATCATAGTTGGTGCGCGATATATAAAGGTAGGGTATAATGCATCGTGGGCCCGATGAGTGGTGTTGGTTTTTAAACCATAGGCAAATGCATAGATTATAATAAATCGAATGGACAGAAGAATTTGCTAACCTTGTGGGACCCTCATGAATCGCATCGGAGAAAATCATAACAGCGGAACATGTCAATAAAAGTCCCGATGGCAATTGCGGAGCCGATGTGTTTATGGACTGTGATTTATATGTGTTTCAAGTTCAGGCTTAAAAGGCATTAATCGCATCGGAACGTTTGCAAATGCATCAATCGCATCGGAGGAAGGGCATCGCATCGAAACATTGGCAAATGCATTAATCGCAATCGGAAGCATTGAGTTGCGATTAATCGCATCAGCAAATAGAAAAGAAGGGTTTATAAAGTCGTGGCGCCCGAACTTTTCAAAGGTTAGCGTTGGGGTTAGAATATGAGAGCATGTTATATGCGTAGGCAGGTTTGGTGTTAGTTTTTAAACCATTGGAAAATGCATAGATTATAATAAATCAAATGGACAGAAAAATTTATTAACTTTGTGGAGAGTGCGTAGATTTAAGAAATAAAAATGAATACAGTTCGTATATGGACAAAGAGTGTAAGCAGGTAGGCTGAGCACAAAGATTAATTATGAACAAGAGATTGCATAGTTAAAAATAAAATAATAAATTTGAAAAACAAAGAATTAAATATAAAATTAAAGTTATATTTTTTTAAATTAATATAGTAAAGAATAAAATAATAAATCTATAGTGATTTTTTTCAAACAATAAAGTAGATTGGGATATGTATTTTTTAAACTATACATAATAAAACAAGTAAAAGTATTACAAAAGAAAACTTATCAAAGTTCTCCATTGCGTGATAAAGTAAAATGTATCAAATGAACCTTTTGCAACTGAACGTGAAAAAACTTAAACCAAATATGGAAAATCAATTTGCATTATAAAACTTATTGGGTCCGAGACTTGCCATTGCAATCGGCTGAAAACATAAGAACTTGCGATTTGCGATTTTAGAAACTTTCCGATCCGATGAGTTAAAAGACCTTTTAACATATTTTGAACATATTAGAAAAATTTTATACTTAGAAATATGTTAAAATGAATAGTAAATCGCAATTGGAAATTCGGAAAAGTTCTTTTAGGGCGGAAACGTGAAGTTGGGTTACACTTTTGTGAGAATCGGGGCCCGAAATTTTTTTCCAACAATAGTTCGGCCGAACATTTTCAGAAGTTTAAAGTTCGGCCGAACTCTGGATTCCGTTAACAATGACGCCACACTGACGGCGCTGGCAAACAGAATTTTTGCCGGAGTTTGGAAAACCGGCAATTGAAGTTCGGCCGAACTACTAGAAATCGCCCGCGAGTTTGTATGGTTTACAGTTTCATTTTTCGCGCGTTACTATTGCGTTTCTATCGTGTTCGCACTGCTGCTGCCGCCGACGCCCTGGTGCTGTTGTAGCCGCGCTGTTGCTGCTGCCGACACCTTGTTGCTCCTGCCGTCCGGGCGGGTAAGGCTCGAACAAAAATTCCACTGCGGGATTATAATTGTTACTGTCATTGTTTTCTCATTGATAACATTAGAGGATTGCATTTTCTTCCATGGCTTGCAGGATGAATATGATAGAAATCAACACTGTATAATGGCATTGTTTGTTGCACTCATATAAAGTCCATAATATGTAGCGTTGTCCCTTGCCAATAATAGATAACTCTGTAATGAATTTCTTTGCATCATCTAGATTTTGAAAACTGCGTTGAATCACATCTTCTGTAGATTATTTTTGAATTGATTTCTGGGCGGAAACGTTTTTATGGTTTATGGTTTAGATTTATTCCCAGCTATTACTTGCATCTATCACAGTATCTATATGTGCATATGTTATTAGAATAAGTACCCAAAAGAGAAATGCTTTTGACAATATTAGAATCTAACTCCACACAACAGATTGCAATGCAGAGGAAATGGCCTAAAAGCTTATTTTATAATGATCAGAACCCTAGAAAGTAATTAATGAATGGCTACAAACTTCTGCAAACAGTAACAGCATCTCCATCTCACACTGGCACTGTAAATTTCCTTTTCATAATAACGGGTTTGTGGGTACATTCTGAACCCGAAAATACAGCGAAAAAAAGCTCAGAAGAAAGCCCACTAGAGTTATGGCAACAGATATCCTTTGTCTCATAGCAAACTGTCATAAATAGAGCTTGAAATGGAGCAAATTAACTGTACTTAAAAGCTTATACCTTTCAATATGCACCCAACAAGTCTGTGCCAATAAATCTTAATCTTAGTCTCTGCCAATAAAACCTTACCATATAAATTTTAATTTTTAACTGATTATATTGAAAGCTAGCGTTGGCCAAATGTAATCAACAAGCATCACCATCACTTCATAGAACCAAGGGAAGGTTTTCCATTTAAAGTAATGTGTTTGCCACATGCCATAGCTAATCGCTAATCACATTGATAGGCAATATATTGTCTTAATAATTTGATCTAAATATAGTATTTTGGGATATACAAAGAATACTTTTATGGAAACTTCTCATAAATATAAAACAAATATATCATATAGCTCATCACATTGATAGGCAATATATTTTCTTAATAATTTTATCTAAATATAGTATTTTGGGATATACACAGAATACTTTTACGAAAACTTCTCATATAAATATAAAATAAATATATCATATATCATAATCAAGATAATGTTTTAATCATTGATCTAAGTCTAGTTTTTTAGGATATAGAAAAAAAAAAATTACTTTTAAAGAAACTTTTCATTTGGCGTTAAGATAAATATAAAACAAATAACAAATACACATCCATGATTAATTTTAATTGGAATGATTAAATAATTGATGAAATTTTATAAGAATATTAAATATTTAAAATTATATATAAGTAAAATAATTTTTGTTTAAGAATGTTGGAGATGTATTGTTTTTATGTAAATTTATGTGACATAATGTATTATATGACATAATTTTCCTACGTGGAAAAACATACTTACTGAGAGTTCAAAACTCATGCATTTGAATAGAAAGTGGGTATACGAATGAGCAAGTAGATTTTTTCTAGAAATGATTAAGTGAAGGTTGATAGAGAGCCACACAAAATTGCAAATTCATACCTTACCAAAATTGTTAGATCCTTTTAAAGAAAACATATTTAATCAACTTTCATTGAAATATATGATAAACTCAACCCAATTTTATGAAAAGTAGTATACCATTTTTTACATAATTTCACATAATACAAATAGATATAAATTTTAATTAAGTATTGTTATACATATTTATGTGAATATGTCCATGTACTCTTACATATTGGTGTACAAAACCATCAACCAAACACAAGTTGACAAAACATGCCTCTTCAAAAAACTGACTCTTAAGTCAAATAATAGAGCTCATGTACAAATTTCCATATTTGTTGCATTTAAGTGTGTCTAACATAACTCTACTTTCAACATCTTGCTTCATGCAACATGCACCATACTTTGAATTTGCAAAGAAATTCATGAAACATCAAAATACATGCTAGCCCTTAATTGGATAAGAAATCTAACCATCTGTCAGCAAACCATTTCAATGGCGCTTCTTTTTCTTTCAACTATGTTGAATTTAGTTTTTAGTTATATTTTTAATGTTGGAGAAAATAACTATTTATTTAATGTGTAATTAGATTAGTGATTTCATGTGTTAGGGTTGTGGATTCAGGCATTGAAACAACACCATTATATTTCAAATTTAAAAATGATGGTTTGAGTCCTAGGTAGCTTAGAATCCTACTTATTTTCAAAATAAGGATGCACTCCCATTTGATTCTCACGAATAGGTTGTAATCATGAGGCTCTCGCTCAAGAGTGGACCTTCGCAAAATCTTGTGACGTCTTGTCACAAACAAAACCATCAAACTGAAAACACATCATGCAAAAAACATAGCTCGCTGACATATCATTTTTCCCCTTCAAAGAAAAAAAAATTCACATCATGTGAATATGTCCATGTACTCTTACATATTGGTGTACAAAACCATCAACCAAACACAAGTTGACAAAACATGCCTCTTCAAACAACTGACTCTTAAGTCAAATAATAGAGCTCATGTACAAATTTCCATATTTGTTGCATTTAAGTGTGTCAACATAACTTTACTTTCAACATCTTGCTTCATGCAACATGCACCATACTTTGAATTTGCAAAGAAATTCATGAAACATCAAAATACATGCTAGGCCTTAATTGGATAAGAAATCTAACCATCTGTCAGCAAACCATTTCAATGGCGCTTCTTTTACTTTCAACTATGTTGAATTTAGTTTTTAGTTATATTTTTAATGTTGGAGAAACTAACTATTTATTTCATGTGTAATTAGATTAGTGATTTCATGTGTTATGGTTGTGGATTCAGGCATTGAAACAACACACCATGATATTTCAAATTTAAAAATGATGGTTTGAGTCCTAGGTAGCTTAGAATCCTACTTGTTTTCAAAATAAGGATGCACTCCCATTTGATTCTCACGGATAGGTTGTAATCATGAGGCTCTCGCTCAAGAGTGGACCTTCGAAAAATCTTGTGACGTCTTGTCACAAACAAAACCATCAAACTGAAAACACATCATGCAAGAAACATAGCTCGCTGACATATCATTTTTCTCCTTCAAAGAAAACAAAATTCACATCATGTGAATATCTCCATGTACTCTTACATATTGGGGTACAAAACCATCAACCAAACACAAGTCGACAAAACATGCCTCTTCAAACAACTGACTCTCAAGTCAAATAATAGAGCTCATGTAACAACATATTTGTTGCATTTAAGTGTGTCTAACATAACTCTACTTTCAACATCTTGCTTCATGCAACATGCACCATACTTTGAATTTGCAAAGAAATTCATGAAACATCAAAATACATGCTAGGCCTTAATTGGATAAGAAATCTTTAACCATTTGTCAGCAAACCATTTCAATGGCGCTTCTTTTTCTTTCAACTATGTTGAATTTAGTTTTTAGTTATATTTTAATGTTGGAGAAAATAACTATTTATTTCATGTGTAATTAGATTAGTGATTTCATGTGTTAGGGTTGTGGATTTAGGCATTGAAACAACACCATTATATTTCAAATTTAAAAATGATGGTTTGAGTCCTAGGTAGCTTAGAATCCTACTTGTTTTCAAAATAAGGATGAACTCCCATTTGATTCTCACGGATAGGTTGTAATCATGAGGCTCTCGCTCAAGAGTGGACCTTCGCAAAATCTTGTGACGTCTTGTCGCAAACAAAACCATCAAACTGAAAACACATCATTTTTCTCCTTCAAAGAAAAAAAAAATTCACATCATGTGAATATTTCCATGTACTCTTACATATTGGTGTACAAAACCATCAACCAAACACAAGTTGACAAAACATGCCTCTTCAAACAACTGACTCTTAAGTCAAATAATAGAGCTCATGTACAAATTTCCATATTTGTTGCATTTAAGTGTGTCTAATATAACTCTACTTTCAACATCTTGCTTCATGCAACATGCACCATACTTTGAATTTGCAAAGAAATTCATGAAACATCAAAATACATGCTAGGCCTTAATTGGATAAGAAATCTAACCATCTGTCAGCAAACCATTTCAATGGCGCTTCCTTTTCTTTCAACTATGTTGAATTTAGTTTTTAGTTATATTTTTAATGTTGGAGAAAATAACTATTTATTTCATGTGTAATTAGATTAGTGATTTCATGTGTTAGGGTTGTGGATTCAGGCATTGAAACAACACCATTATATTTCAAATTTAAAAATGATGGTTTGAGTCCTAGGTAGCTTAGAATCCTACTTGTTTTCAAAATAAGGATGCACTCCTATTTGATTCTCACGGATAGGTTGTAATCATGAGGCTCTCGCTCAAGAGTGGACCTTCGCAAAATCTTGTGACGTCTTGTCACAAACAAAACCATCAAACTGAAAACACATCATTTTTCTCCTTCAAAGAAAAAAAAATTCACATCATGTGAATATCTCCATGTACTCCTACATATTGGTGTACAAAACCATCAACCAAACACAAGTCGACAAAACATGCCTCTTCAAACAACTGACTCTTAAGTCAAATAATAGAGCTCATGTACAAATTTCCATATTTGTTGCATTTAAGTGTGTCTAACATAACTCTACTTTCAAAATCTTGCTTCATGCAACATGCACCATACTTTGAATTTGCAAATAAATTCATGAAACATCAAAATACATGCTAGGCCTTAATTGGATAAGAAATCTTTAACCATTTGTCAGCAAACCATTTCAATGGCGCTTCTTTTTCTTTCAACTATATTGAATTTAGTTTTTAGTTATATTTTTAATGTTGGAGAAAATAACTATTTATTTCATGTGTAATTAGATTAGTGATTTCATGTGTTAGGGTTGTGGATTCAGGCATTAAAACAACACCATTATATTTCAAATTTAAAAATGATGGTTTGAGTCCTAGGTAGCTTAGAATCCTACTTGTTTTCAAAATAAGGATGCACTCCCATTTGATTCTCACGAATAGGTTGTAATCATGAGGCTCTCACTCAAGAGTGGACCTTCGCAAAATATTGTGACGTCTTGTCACAAACAAAACCATCAAACACATCATGCAAGAAACATAGCTCGCTGACATATCATTTTTCTCCTTCAAAGAAAAAAAAATTCACATCATGTGAATATGTCCATGTACTCTTACATATTGGTGTACAAAACCATCAACCAAACAGAAGTTGACAAAACATGCCTTTTCAAACAACTGACTCTTAAGTCAAATAATAGAACTCATGTACAAATTTCCATATTTGTTGCATTTAAGTGTGTCTAACATAACTCTACTTTCAACATCTTGCTTCATGCAACATGCACCATACTTTGAATTTGCAAACAAATTCATGAAACATCAAAATACATGCTAGGCCTTAATTGGATAAGAAATCTTTAACCATTTGTCAGCAAACCATTTCAATGGCGTTTCTTTTTCTTTCAACTATGTTGAATTTAGTTTTTAGTTATATTTTTAATGTTGGAGAAAATAACTATTTATTTCATGTGTAATTAGATTAGTGATTTCATGTGTTAGGGTTGTGGATTCATGCATTGAAACAACACCATTATATTTCAAATTTAAAAATGATGGTTTGAGTCCTAGGTAGCTTAGAATCCTACTTGTTTTCAAAATAAGGATGCACTCCCATTTGATTCTCACGGATAGGTTGTAATCATGAGGATCTCGCTCAAGAGTGGACCTTCGCAAAATCTTGTGACGTCTTGTCACAAAAAAAACCATCAAACTGAAAACACAGATCATGTAAGAAACATAGCTTGCTGACATATCATTTTTCTCCTTCAAAGAAAAAAAAATTCACATCATGTGAATATGTCCATGTAATCTTACATATTGGTGTACAAAACCATCAACCAAACACAAGTTGACAAAACATGCCTCTTCAAACAACTGAATCTTAAGTCAAATAATAGAGCTCATGTACAAATTTCCATATTTGTTGCATTTAAGTGTGTCAACATAACTCTACTTTCAACATCTTGCTTCATGCAACATGTACCATACTTTGAATTTGCAAAGAAATTCATGAAACATCAAAATACATGCTAGGCCTTAATTGGATAAGAAATCTAACCATTTGTCAGCAAACCATTTCAATGGCGCTTCTTTTTCTTTCAACTATGTTGAATTTAGTTTTTAGTTATAGTTTTAATTTTGGAGAAAATAACTATTTATTTCATGTGTAATTAGATTAGTGATTTCATGTGTTGGGGTTGTGGATTCAGGCATTGAAACAACACCATTATATTTCAAATTTAAAAATGATGGTTTGAGTCCTAGGTATCTTAGAATCCTACTTGTTTTCAAAATAAGGATGCACTCCCATTTGATTCTCACGAATAGGTTGTAATCATGAGGCTCTCGCTCAAGAGTGGACCTTCGCAAAATCTTGTGACGTCTTGTCACAAACAAAACCATCAAACTCAAAACACATCATTTTTCTCCTTCAAAGAAAAAAAAATTCACATCATGTGAATATGTCCATGTACTCTTACATATTGGTGTACAAAACCATCAACCAAACACAAGTTGACAAAACATGCCTCTTCAAACAACCGACTCTTAAGTCAAATAATAGAGCTCATGTACAAATTTCCATATTTGTTGCATTTAAGTGTGTCTAACATAACTCTACTTTCAACATCTTGCTTCATGCAACATGCAACATACTTTGAATTTGCAAAGAAATTCATGAAACATCAAAATACATGCTAGGCCTTAATTGGATAAGAAATCTAACCATCTGTCAGCAAACCATTTCAATGGCGCTTCTTTTAGTTGCACTTCATCATGTGAATCATCTTGACCCTCATCGATTATGAAATCCTCTTTTCCATTCTTCTTTTCATTTTTTATATCCCCTCTTGGATAACCATACTATCTTGAAATGGAGCTAGCCAACTCAAATATAGTATTGCAAATCCTTGGCTAAGTTAGATGAGGATTACATATGGTCTTGAATGAGCATTTGGACTCTTTAGATATGCGTACCAATTATGTTCATATAACACAACAAATAGATGATTTAATTTAAAAATGTCACATAGAAGTCATATTTATCTCATGGGCCTTCAACTTAAATTATATAATCGTTTGACCCCCAGAAATGTCATTTAATACCTCAAAATGACTCCAAAAGGTTTTAGACCTGAATTCTCCACCCCCATTAAAATGACCCTACAAGTTGATTCTTTCAGTTTTTTCACTCTATAAGCATCAACGTACGTTTATGCAGGATGGAGAATCTCTAGTGCTTTCCCTTGTTAATATATTTAATAATCTCAATATTTATTTAAAAGTATCAATAGTATTTTGACCATGAGATTTGAACAATGTGATGTCGTCGAAATACTATTGATACTTTTAAATAAATATTGAGATTATTAAATATATTAACAAGGGAAAGAGCTAGAGATTCTACATCATGCATAATCGTACGTTGGATTTGGTGATAATTGTCTCCATATTTTGGCTTTCTGACCTGCAAAACATAATTATTTTACAAGGGAGGGAAGGAGGGATGATCACATTGACTTGCTTGATGACATGTCTATGAAGATTAACTACCTCAAGAACTATTTTTTTGCGTAGGGAAAGAGACACATTCCCATGTCCGAGCATGAAAACGTTCTTTGATATTGTTAATGCCTCTAGTGTTTACTTCTACAAGTTCTATAGGCAGAGTCTGTAAAGGGCCAGGTAGCCTCTGGATCTCATCTTTTATGAAATGTGACATATCTAGTAAATGCCCCTGCAGTCAATCTCTGGAATGGATCTAAATAGAAGTTCTTCATTTTAATATCCGTAAAACACAACAACTTTAAGGTAAACTATGTACATGTTCCATTCATCATGAACACAAACTTCACAAGCTTGAGGTAATGAACACGAAATAAAATTCCTTCTTGGAATAGCTTCATGTGCCTCCTTGGCTTTGGAGCATTTTCCATGTTTTCCATAACCAAGACCCAAATAATTAGGCCCTTCTTGAAGAACATTTGGCTCAACTATGCCTTGTACATGCTTGCCTTTAAAACCCTTTACTTTCATAGCACATTTTCATAAAAAATTTGGACCTTATTCCTCTAATGTCTCTAATGTCTCTCAAAAGCACGTACACATTCATTTTCAGAGGAAATTGAAGGTAGAAACCAATAGCTAATTCTTCTAACTAACCTTGACTAAAATGAGCTAAATTGTACTTTGATACTAACTTGATTTAAATTGTCCACCCCACATTAGGCACCAATGATTATAACCTTTAATGGGCTAGCACTGGTTTGTAATCATCATCTCAAAATGACCTAGTAGATGAAAAATTACCATGTTTGTAATCATCGTTTCACACCATCTACATATGACCCTTCTACACATTATATGATTGAATTTATGGTAGGTCATCCCCTCTACCTAGACCATGATTGAGTGTGACATTAGGTGAATAAAGGAAATTTGATAAGGAAGGTATCACTATAAGTTTGTCCTCCTCCACCCACTCCATATCCAGTGATAGCCTATTTTTTCTCTTCCAACATTTTATTTTGGAAATTCATTTTAGTGATTAATTCTACTAATAGTCACAACACACACAGAGTCGAAAAAATTGTTATATACACTACTAAACTCAATTAACATTGTTTGTTATTGGACTTTACAATAACAAACAACGTGAGATTCATTAATGTAGTAGTGTATATGATAATTTCTTTAACTTCTAGGTGTGGTCTGGCTATCGATAAAATTAGCTGCTAATGAATTTCGAGAATAGAAAGTTGGAAGTGGAAAATTGAGAAATCACTAGCTATGGGGCGGATGGAGGAGGACAAACTAGAAACTAGCCTCTGCTTATAAATTGTATTTTATTCACCTGTTCTCACAATCATTCATGGGGATAGGTAGAGAGGATGACATGCCAAAAATTCATGCATATAATATGTAGAAGGGGTCATGTATGAGATGGTGTGCAGTGATGATGATTGACATGGTAAATTTTCATCTGCCAGGTCATTTTGAGATGATGATGACAAACCAATACTAGCCATTTTAAGGTTATAATCACTAACAAGGAAATATGGGGAAGGAAATTCAAATGTCTCATCATGGAAATTATAAAAATTGTAAGGATGGGGTTATAAGCGGTATGGAAATTCTAAGTGCCAAATTCTAAGGAACAAGCCATATTTGCTTCTCAAAAACTTTATTTGATATATTCTTAAAAAACCAAGTACAAATTATAGTAATCCTAGAATCATGCTTTACATAAGGTAAAATTGGGGAACTCATGACTTGTACTATAGATAAAAAAAACATTTACCCTTACCAAAAATATATGATAAAAATTGAAAAACTACATAAGCTTAAGCTTAAAGGGATATAATCCTTCTTCCCTTCCATATAGATAATGAAAATGATTGTTCCAAGTCTCATGTTGCTTCTCATGTTATTTTATAAACCTTGATTGGAAAAAGAAAAATAGGAGAGCGAAATGTAGAAATATGAACATATAAAGTTTAACAGCCCCAAACTGGATTTTACTCTAAGGTACTAGAACCTCTACAAAGGTTCGACCTGAAAACATAGTTTTTCCTCAAGTTTCTCCATTGGTTCTATGTCCAACTTGGATAACCTACATTTCAATATCCTTCTTTTCATTTTTTATATCTCCTCTTAGATAACCATAATATCTTGAAATGGAGATAGCCAACTCAAATACAGTATTGCAAATCCCTGGCTAAGTTAGATGAGGATTACATATGGTCTTGAATGAGCATTTGGACTCTTTAGATATATATCTAAAGAGTCCAAAATCTCATTCAAGACCATCGTATCCCATAACCTCCCTCATCTAATATATAAAACTTTAATCCATGTGCTTAACCTTAACATTGACCTAAATGGATATTGAATTTACTCATTGCTTTATGATAGAAAAATATGCAGATGAATATTGCCCACATATCCGAAGTCAAAAGGGATAGATTAAAAGGGGATGCTCCGGTCATCTATAAAAGATAAATTAAAGAAGCATGACATATTAAAGTAATGTAAATTATATATGCGTACTAATTATGTTCATATAAAGGTGACATATCTAGTAAATGCCCCTACATTCAATCTCTGGAATGGATCTAAATAGAATTTCTTCATTTTAATATCCGTAAAACACAACAACTTTAAGGTAAGCTATGTACATGTGTCATTTCTCCCACAAACTAAAGTGTATAAGTAGTAAATTTTATACCAAGTGTGCTCCCACCATGTCAAGCGCAATTTGGTGAATTTATCATTTTTATAATATATTTTTCGATTAAATTTTGTTTCACACATGATAAATTATTGCTTTGAAAGGTGTGTTCTACATAATTTGTGTACACTAAATTACAAATTGATTTTTTGAAATCTATTTTGTGAATGTCGACCAATAGATATATATTATGGAGGATGAAAGATGAAGATCAGCCGAATCCCATATGGAGGTTCAGGGATCGGAGGATGTTCACGGTATTTAAATATAATCTTAAATCTCCATACATGTGTGTGCATATGGAATTGATTTTTTTTATTAACTTTGAGTGAATTTAGTTGTTAATAAGTTTCATTTTTAATTTTAGGAGCGAGAGGAGAAGGAGGGTTTCTCTCCCATCCATGGAGAAGCGTGGCCAGGTTCGAGCGGTCGGTATGAGTGGTAGCGAGGTTGCGGGAAGAGGTGGTATTTATTCCCCGAAGGCAATCAGCAGTTATTTGGTTCTCATCGGGGGTCATGGCCAAGGTCGGTTCTCGGCCCGGCGTCATTACGGGGCTGGTTCTCGGCAAGGTCATGTTGGAGATGATGTTAACCAACAACATCGAGGTTGCCATCAATTTCAATATTTTTTCATTAAATTTGTACAACTTTTTTTACACGTGTTTCTAATATACGAAATTTTATATATATTGATGCGAGGAGAAATTTTGAAAATGTTCGAGCCGAGTGGTCGAAAAGACGCGGGGGTAGCGCGCTACATTGAAGAATAAGGTTGTCAACCCAGCACAACTTATCCGGCTGAGATTACTGATATACCGTGGGAAACGAACATGGCGGAATGCACCTTACAAAGGTGTCAAAGCCTTCATGGAAAATTGCAAAGAGATCTCGAGGCTTTGTCTCTACCTGCTAAGAGTAGACAAAGCCTCGAAATAGTTACACATGCATTGAGTGAAATGGTAAAAGTGTACAAAAATTTGGGGCCAACGACTGATTCGTTTGTAGAACTGATGAGAAAGAGAAAAGAAACAGTGATAAGTCCCGATAAATGGCAGGACATAAAACAAAAAGTTTCAAGAGATGATGCTAAGTCAATGTTTAATTATAAGGAAGGACCAAAAAGAAAAATGTTGAAGGTGCAGTATTTCAAGCACCTAGACAAAGCAAAATATTTGTATGATCAACATCTTATGGCCTTTGGAAGGCTTCCATGGAACGATTAGGTTCTGTTTATTTTGCACAAATGTTTTATGCAGAATTTTTTTTGGGTATGAAACCCGACTACAATGACCTTCCTTCAGAATTTTTTGGCCCGGGGAGAGGTCAATTATATCAATGTAAGGGCACTAAGCGAGATGTGGAGTTGCCTCGCCCTGAGCCGCCATTGGTGAGTCGACCGTTTGAGTCGAAACCCTGCGATCGAGGAGATGGTCGACTTCTCTCAAATAAGTCGTGAAGCAAGAGAGATGTTATGATCGACAATGTTCATAGCGGATTGAGTGGAGGTGATATTTTTTAAAAAACTGAAAATAACGTTCGAAAATGATGTTTAAACACGTGCCAATTTTGTTATCGTACGGATGAGGAGATTTACAACATGAATGTTGAAAAGTCTCCCAGGTATGTATGCAAAAAATTGTCACAATGGTTTTCAAGACCTAATTCTTCGTGAGGAAGAGGGCACGAGAATGATATGTGTTAATGACCTTAGGGTTTGAAATTATTTTAACATACATATACATGTGTACAATTCTTAATAAATACATGTGTATGTACATCTATACATTTATTTGTATGTACATTAATATAACAAAAATGTATGATTATATGTTAAAACACCATTTGCGGTTCTCGGTACATGATGCGTGATGAAAATGTTAATATTACGTTCGGGACCTGCGGTTCAAACGATGCGAGATGGGTCGGCCATCATGATATGTTGGCACATGTATGGTAGTGTTTTTTAAGTGACTCCTAAGACAGAAAATAATTGTTGCCACACATGTACATGCATGTATATATATAATTTGTGATAAAATGTTTTAACGAATCTTAGATTCCGTCGATGTTTTGGGATGGAGGTACCTTCTTCTTCCTTAGGAGATATGCTTGTCTACTTCATTGGGAGATGTACAAGTATGGACAATTTTTCACAAGTTCAAAATTTATGTTTACCTCGAAAAGTTACATTAAAAATTGAGATACATATAGAGAGAGATCTATATTTTGAGTTATTTAATTTTTTTTGAATTTAGGTTCCTATAGAAGATTTCTTTAATCTGCAGACTCTAGCGACGGAGATAGGAACATCCACAACATTTGAACAAGTTGTCTTTAGTTCCTTTTTTTAATATTATTGAAAATAAGTTTATATGTGTACACGTGCATTTTCATTTGAAAGTTTTTAATATATATATATATATATATATATATATATATATATATATATATGTATGTATATATATATATATATATTTAACTGTACATGTATATTGTACAGTTTACTGCTGCAGATGTTCCTATGGGAGAACTTGTTCATCAAATGGAGAGGGAACCTTATGAGGTATTGAATGATTTTTTTGTTATATTTTGTTTTTTATACATGAAGTTCTAGATATATATATTCTCATTCATTTTTAAAACATCAAATTTTAATGTTCAAGTACATGTGCATTGTGTATGTAGGTTTCCTATTCACAGGATAGGGTGCTACCTGAGACCTAGATGCTAGATCCTCCATTTGATGGACAAGATTTACAGTAGATTTGATTTCAAAATTTAGATGGTTTTAAAATTTGTTAAACTTGATACAGTTTGATACTCAAGTGAGATTTACAATTTTTGAACATATTTTATTACAATGTTATTATATAATTTGTTTTATTTAATTTTTGGCTGGTTTTAGTACCTTTAGCATGTGAATGTGAAGTAATGTTGTCATCTGAATTACATTTGACATGTGATATTTAATGTTAAATGTTTTTGTTAGATAGTTGAATTATAATTGGCATGGCATGTGATATTTAATGTTAAATGTTTTTGTTAGATAGTTGAATTAAAATTGGCATGGCATTTGAAGTTTTTAAAACTACATGAATGATGGAATGTGAACCTACATTTGCACATGTGGTAAATTGAAATGTTACTTGTAACAAGACAATCCCCATTGATTTCATTACAGTATATGTTGATTTCTAATTTGATATAATTGCATGTATGATGGTACATTACTTGTAAAGTCATTGGATTAATAGTGTTCATTGATTTCAGTGTAAGCGCAAAAAATTATTGACAATGTAGAACGATTTTTGTGTTATAATAATTAAACCTAATAATATTGGAGAGCAAGAGAGACTTGAGGTATGGTGTTTACTACAAGAGGTCGAGCTAAATATTTAAATGGTTTATGATTTATGATTTTTACTTTCTTTTTAATATAATCGATACGGAAAGATGACAAAACTAATAAGGGTGACAATAAGAATAGAAGAAGAAAATAGTTTAAGATTGATCACAATAAATGCTATTTGTAAGTGATTACATTCTAATTATTCACATTATATCATTCAATATTATTACATTGTCACTTCGCATTCAAAAATTTTATTTGATCATTTTCCATTATTAAAGTTATTCTACAATATTTATCATCTCAACAAATTGAGGTAACTAAGAAAATTTAAAATTAAAATGACTTGATAAATCTCAAACATAGTTAGCATATTTAAAATGGTTTATCGATAGTTTTTTCCTTGGTTTCACACGATCGACTAACCTAGATCCATCTTAACTACGGATCTATCAAGCGCCGAGAAGGGATCAAAGCTCTCGAGGTGCAAACCTTTCCTCAAGTTTTGCACTCAAAAAAAGAGGTTTGCACCTCTAGATATTTGATCCCTCTCGGCGCTGATAGATCCATAGTTATGATGGATCTAGGAAAATAAATTTCTAAAAAATAAGTAAGGGAAAAGCAACATAGGGAACAATTAGGAGTAGATTTAGGGCATAGGGGAACAATTAGGAGTAAATTTAGGAACATGTGATAGTTGGGTGAGATAAAATCATATTTTAATAAAATAATGGGAATTTGTAGGAGAGACAAATAGTGGATATGACATGTATTTTGGTGAATAATAAAATTTATGGAATTAAAAAAATTAATTATTTTTTGTATGTGAAAACAAGATTCACACCTAATCCTCACCTAAAAGACTATATTAAACACATTATTATTAAGGGGACGAGGAGATTTCTAGGTTTTGAGCTCCCCATTGTTATATGAGTGTCGTAATGGCATTCCATGTATTTTTGTGAGAACTTATGATATTGTGATATTCTAACTACGAAATAGTGATCTTGAGTAAATGCTTTGGATAATGTAGTAGATAGGAACTTTTTTGATAAGGGGAGATTAGGGATGTGACCAAATTCCTATCAATGAAAAATTTTTTTCTTCACCTTCCTATAACTCCATTGTAGATTTGGGGGCCAAAGGTAAGAAGAGTACCTTGGAATTTCTTGGGTGAAAAAACCAAGTAGGTCACCAAATTTGGTCTAGTGCATTGGAATTCATTAAAGAATTGGTCATTGGAGCTCGCTTCAAGCTAGGAGTCAAGCATCATCACCAACCTACATTGAATATTTTACACTCCCTAGGGTGAATGATACTTTAAATTGATTGACGAGTCTAAGACTTTCGAATTTTTCCGAATGCCAAATGATCTTACAAAGCTAGTATTTATAATATCCTAGTAGGTCATTTGGTGACAAATTTTACCGGGAAACTTGAAACAAAGAGAATCTATCCTTGGCTAGGACATCATGTAATATGTCCGCCATAAACAGTGAAAATTGTACTTAAAAGATGAGATTCGGGCAAGTGGGGACAACCACTTGTTATACGGTCCCTTGGAGGCTAGGCCATATGGGGACCGAATACGACCTTACAAAATAAAGTGAAATAATTTGTACCATACGGTGGAAAACATATACAAGAACAATTAATTTCATTCTAGAATATATATATATATATATATATATATAACATTTTTCGATCAATGCACATGTATAGAAAAACTACTTTCGATTGATACTAGAGCATGTGCTTGTACCCAAACAATTTGTAACATGTGAAAACCACAAATAACATAAGCGGCTCAATTTTTAGTTGAGTGCGGGAAGTTCTAAAACATATTTAATCCAAAGATAATAAATTGTTGGACACTTCACTCAAAAAATTCTAATGGAATTCCATCCTCAATAATCCGTTCATGATCGGATTTTGACATTTTCCATTTCTTAATTTTCGATTTTTTTCTTTGATTGAACTTCTATCAACTTTATGCGTGCTTTGTACACGACAAGTGACTATATTGACAACTTATGGAATCAGAGTTCATAGTCTTCAAAGTAAACAAAGTCTCCACTTTGATGAGTTTGTTTGAAAAAATAACCTTTCGATCATAATAGAACCTCTGTCATCGCGAAATCGTGATCATTGAAGTCTTGTAATAATTTCATTTTTCATTCGGTGCAACACATCAAATAATACTTCACATTTTCATCGTTGTCCAATAGGTGCAATTACAGACAAAAACATCTCCTCGCACAATAAAATAAATTTAACATTTAATTATGCATATTTAAATTTATTTCTAGATCTTTAAATAATTATAAAGTAATTCAAATGTTACCTTCTCTAACAAGATCGAAACTCGATCACCATCGAATGATATTGTAGTTTCCTCTAATTTCATTTCTTCGAAACATTGCAACGAGACATTTTTTTCCCTTTGTATTTAGCTCGTATGTTTCCAATCGTTCACATACATTTTGTTTTCACAGCGTCATTGGATTTTGTGTTGTCTATGCAAACATCACAAAAACAAGAATATTTTCTTTTATCCAATGCAAACACATTTGTGGACAACTTTTTTTGAATTGAATGCAATTTTCGAGTCCCTTTTATTGTTTCAACGTCATTTCCATTTGATCTATCTACGTCTCCATTTCCAATATGCCGAGAAAAACCTTTATATGGAAAATTAGAAAAAGAATTTGTAAATATGATATCAGAAAATACAATTAAAAATGATCATTGCATATAAATGTACAATGTTTAAAATTATATTTCCAATATAAATTAAATTGAATGTACCTTCGTACTTCTCTTGATGGGTTTTTCTCATGGCTTAGAAGCGTTGATGCACCATTGAAAAACTTCTTCGAGCGTTCACAAGTCGAGGGCGTGCGAGTGGTTCATTTGATATCTTCGATATACTCATTTTATGCATGCTCCTGCACCGTCATGTTCTCCTTTTCCATGGCGAGTCTCAAAGAAATTCCAACGATGTTTAATGCATGTTTTCTTATGAAGGCAACACAACCAAAAGAATGATCGTGCGGATTTGAATTGACACAGTGCATCCATCGACCATATCCAATGTTCATTGAATGTTATTCCACGATCTTTCAATGAATCATAAATTCTTCCAAAACAATGTTGTACAAAACATGTATCATGTGTACGATCGTCACCGATATAAAAGTGATATTCTTTAATTATATGTCGATTTTCACTCGTGCTTTCTATATGATCGACATTTTGTTCAGACATGTCTATATAGAATATGGAAGAGCATGGAGACTTGGTGAGAATGATAGTATTCACTCTGAATTTCTTTTTGTGGAACAAATGTGTAGTTTTCTACAAAATCAATCAACGACAAAATGGTCCCTCGTGGAAAAAATTCACGAGAATTTTTTGAATTTCAAGTCTTGCCATCGAGCTCTATGGGAATGCTTGGTGTATTTGTAAATTTACGCCTCAAACTTTCTCAAAAAGTCTATCATAAAATTTTTTTCTTCTCGTAATTCGATTCTTTTAACACTATTTTCACCTTAAATCGATGTACCAATATATTCATATCTCTTCCATTTCACTTTCATGTTGGACAATGATTGATCATTTATATCAATACGATATTTGTTTTGAAATTTAGTCAAATTTCCAAAATCATCACATTTTTTACCACCACGACAATTTTTTTGTTGTAAAATAGTTCATCGCTTTCTCTTTCACATAGAATTTGAGATATGAATTCATGGATAGTGGAAGGAGGAGGTGAATCCTTCCATAATGTCTCTCGTACGGTGATAGGTTTTACATACCATGGTTTTTGTTGAACAAAAGCACTCGGTGAAACACTGAATTTGTGATTCTCTTTTTTGAACTTGTTGAATAACTCTATCCGAGTGGTTTCCAAGAGATGTTTTTCATGTTCTTCGTATTGATTTCATGCTATTCTTCTTCGCATCACATGTCTTGCGGTTGGTGAAACACGCGCAATTGTTCTTCCAATATTCATATATTATTTTTTTAACATTTTATCCAAGTCTATCTTTGTATGGTTGCCTACAAATAGCTCTCCAACAAGATATTTCATCATTTACATCTATTTGTAGTCGAAATTTTCGATGTTTGTGCGAGTTTTTCATGAGGTTCCCGAGTGCTCGTGCCATAGATGTCATCAAACGATTCTCTTGAGTACTTGGTGAAACTATTGCCATCCGTATTCCTCTACGTATATTTGAAACATCTTTATCTCTAGATCTCTTAATTGACTTTATAGCACTACTCATATTTTTTATCACCTCTTCATTCATTTTTTTTATCTTTGGTTGATTTTTGAATACCCAATAGTGTCGTCACTTCTTTTAATTTCCTTAATGATAGAAACCTTTCAACATTTGAGCATGAGCTGTCATTTGCTCATTTAAAAATACTCTTCAAAAATGCGGTTGACACGATATCGTATAACATGGTCGGGTTTTTATCTCTCCATATGTGTGAGTATCAACATTTTCTAACATCTCATTATCGATAGTGATTTCATCTCTACATATTCGAAAAAAATAGTACATATTCAATAAATAACTAAATTAATAACTATGTCGATAAATATTAGGGAAAATTTTAAATATATCGGTAGATCATAATATTTACATTTATATACCGCTTCAATTTACGTTTGAGGTTGATTTTCTTATTCAATATTTTTGAGGAGTATCTCTATCTGTTTTACATCAAACAAAATATTTTTCAAACTAGTTCATCAAATAAAAATTAAGCTTCACATTTTACATTAGGAAAATTTTAAATATATCAATAGATCATAATATTTACATTTACATACACGCTTTAATTTACGCTGAGGTTGATTTTTTTTCTTCGATATTTTGAGGAGTATCTCTATCTGTTTACATTAAAAAAAATATTTTTCAAACTAGTTCATCAAATAAAAATAAAGCTTTACATTTTACATTGGGAAAATTTTAAAAATATATCAATAGATCATAATATTTACATTTATATACCGTCTCAATTTCTTCTTGAGGTTGATTTTTCCTCCTCAATATTTGAGAGGGCTTCTAACTTTCTTTTGCGAGATTGTCTCGTTTCTTCTCTATGTGCCTCGGGCTCTTTTTTCGATCATATTTTCTCGCATAAGTTCTTCGATTTCCCATGATAATAGGGTATGAAGTTCAAAAAAATTTCCTTCAAAAAAATTAGACAATAACTCAATTACAAAAAAATATCACAAAATATTTAATTTAAAAAAAATTCGGTGTAAATTTTTTGTAAAAAATACATACTCCAATCCAAAACACACTTCAAAAAATTTGAGAGAAAAATGTTTTAGAAAAATGAAACGAAGCTCAAAATATTTACTTCAACTCAGAAAACACGTACATACCTCCAAGAAATGTCTTCCAAAAAATCAATTTGCTTCGAGAAATGTTCTTAAACCCAAACTTTGAAGAAATCTCCAAGAAATGAAACCTCCAAGAAATGTCTTCCAAAAAATCAATTTGCTTCCAAGAAATGTTCTTAAACCCAAACTTTGAAGAAAAGTTTTTTGAACCCAAACCAAAATATTTGTAAAATGAGATGAAGTGTGTGAAATGTACGAAAATTGTGAATAATTTCCACGGCAATTTATATTGACGTGAAATGTGTTTTAGTAGGGGGCTCCGCAAAATTTTACGGCCAATGGAGAGTTATACAATAGTTCGCTGAACTTTTGATCAAAAAGTTCAGCCGAACTATTAAGACGTTAGATTTAACAAGTCTTAAGTGGAAAACATAGTTCGGCAGAACTTGGACTAAAAGTTCGGCCGAGTAACAACGTCACCAATTACGCAAAAACAGAGCTACGAAAAGCGGTTACGCAACTTTGGGCTGATTAAAATCCATGAAAGGTTGTTAATTAACTGTCGGAACCAAGACAAGTATTTTCGAGAATTGAATCTACTTTCGGGAAATATAACTTTTAT
This sequence comes from Pinus albicaulis, assembly GCA_034641835.2. Taxonomy (NCBI): domain Eukaryota; kingdom Viridiplantae; phylum Streptophyta; class Pinopsida; order Pinales; family Pinaceae; genus Pinus; species Pinus albicaulis. Next base: position 996,447,232 of record CM076582.1, read on the forward strand.
GGAATTTCATAAATGTTTATTAATTTTAATTATTTTTCTAATAAAATGGGTGCAAACCATTTTTTGAGGGTCATTATCATTCGGTGAAATCAAAATTTTGTATCTCCCAAAAAAAATTGTAAAAAAAATTGAAAAAAACTATGGGGCATTACATTGGTCCGTCGTCTCTAATGGGTAGCTTTTAGATTTTTTATTTTATAACTTATATGTTAAGAAATTTCTTGCGACGTGAAACATATCCAAAATACGCGTTTTTTGTATTGGACCAGATTCGAAAAATTCTACTAATTATTATATTCATCCATTAGCTTTGTAAATATGACAAAAACAAAGTAGACTCTGTCTAGATTGTTTTAACACATTTTGTTTTCTCAAAAACACAATTTTTCAATGAATAAAACATTGCGTTATAACATGACTTCTTATGAATCCTTTGATTGTTAAGAAACAAACACTCAAAGAAATGTTAAGTTGACATATCAAATATGCATAAAAAGATTTCAAAAAGTAGGTAATAGAAAGCTAACAAAATTTTTCACAACTTTTATTTTTTATCGTAAAATGAAATTCTACACAGAAAAAATTGTTATAGTTTGCGAGAAAGTTGAAGAACCGAAAAAAAATGAAAGTTTTTTTCTCAAAAAAGGGCAAAAGTGTAACCTAGCTTCACATTTCACCTAAAGGCCCTAACATAGTGGTGACTCCACTAGGGGAATTTTTTAACATAAAGGATGAATCACCCTAGTAATATCTTCCCACGATAAAGAATGACAAGAGTATTATATACGAATGTTGATGGTGAACAACAATCGGATGCATATGAAGGTTGAATTTTTCACCTAGCGACTCCAACTTAATGTAAAGACTCCTTTGGAGGACCGACTCTTCTGTAGAAAAATGGAAGGATATTACACAAATTTCAAGTATTCAAAGTGGAATGGTATTCAAGATCTAGTCTCGCTTTCTTGTAAATTACTTCTTTTCTTTTCTTGAAGTTGTCTGAAAGTCTTCGAGAATATCTTTGTATGATAAAGGTGATCGAAATATTCATTCAAATTATCCAAAAAAGTGTAAACACTTGAGTTTTCTTTTGATCTCGGCCTCCACCCTTTTCACAAACACTATGATGAACGTCTTTAGATTGATGAGCCTAAAGAGACCAAGACTAATCCTGTAGCTCTTATATGTACTCCTAGAATTTCCATAGTCCACTGATAGATATAAACCTCTCATCTTACCTCTTATACTCCATGATTTACACCGCAAATTATTACCTTTATTTGCCGAGGTTTGATGGTGAATGTGACAACATCAATGCTAAGAAACATGTGAAAAAAGGTTGAGAATTTCCTAGACCTTTTTGAAGTTGATAAAGAAGATGTTAGTATTAGGCTTTTTTTCTCTTTCTTTGCAAGGCAAATTCAAGATTTGGTTCAAAAACTTGCTTGATGCGAGCATCTTAGATTTCCGACGAGTTTTCAAAGTCTTCCTCAACGAGATGGGTGGTCAAACAAAACCCTTTCCCGATTTTAGAAGAGTATGCCCAGTGAAAAAGGCAGTTAGAGGCGAGACAATACAACAATTTTCTGCCGAGGTTCAATCGAGTCTATTATTCGATACCTACCGGTATAAGACATCCTCCTAGCTCGGCTCTCTTACATTACCCGAGCGCTTTTGATCCGAAATGGAGTTTTAGGCGAGAGAAAGGAACTTAGCAACACTTGAAGAGATACGGAAACGGTCGCGGTAGATGTAGAAGCTAATGCGGTGATCGAGAAGAGCAAAGTCGAAGGAAGAAGAAAAGAAGAATGTTGCGAGAGAACCTAACACCTTCGAGAGGTAAAGCTTCGACCTTTTAGTAAGGGCAGGTGGAAAAAATGATGCGAAAAAATCACTACAAGGAATGAATATGATGTTCAAGAACAAGTGGCTGATCCAAAACATGTTCTTTCTTATCCCGGTTCTCATCTATCTAATAACGGTTGTGTTTTTAGAACATCTCGGAGATGAGAAATATTTTGATATGACTTGTATGCTTGATGATATGCTTTATGTTGATGATTTTCAAAATTTGATCAATAATATGATGATGATCTTTTCCAAACAAAAGCTAGTCTCGCGACACAATCAAATCTTGATTTGTGGGAGGAATTTCTCTGTTTCAATAGCTTGGAAAACGGTAATCATCCGATGCATATCGTCCGGGACGGTGATGATGAAAGTACGGAAAATTGGGAAGTAAGTGAAGGATCTCGCCGCTCTTTTTTACCGCTTCAATTTAGTTCATCCAAGATAACTTTCATGTAATTAGAAATCAACAATCTCTCGGTTCTAATGTTGAGGATGAGACGGAATCTTGAAATTCTGAGAGCTCGTCAATGAGAAATCTTCCACTGAAATGGCGATGAAATCATTTGCGATATAAAAATCCTCCCTAGCTCTAGATTTGACGGCCACCAAATGCAATTGAAGGTCGATTACGAGATGAAGGCTTGGAAGAGTTCGAAACATATGATCTAATGATGCGAGAGGATTTTGTACCCTTGTGTTTTGAAGCATTTCAGTTCATGAAGCAAATTTTCATAATATTTGAAGAGAAAGGATGAAAAAGCCCTGTAGAATGTCATACGATTCTGATGGATACGTCGCAACAATATTTTCAAGTTTTTTATGATCCTATGGCTGATGTGTTAGATGATATTTGTTGTAAAGTCCTTCTCCATTGGGTCGACCATGTGCCGAAGAGAATTAACCATAAATTTTTTTTGACGACCAACTTCATTGTCTTGTTCGTTTGTGATGTTTCATTACAAAGCTCCGTATCGATATTCGCAGATCATATGAGGAGACTAATGAAGAAGATGTTTGGGATCGGCAAGAGAGTTTGATTATTCACAAATTTCGGGATCTTTTTGACGACTCTGCGGTCATCGAGAGAGACGAACGTCGTGAAGGTTAGGAAAATTTTAAGATCAAGGTATGAAGATTACTGGAACGAGCATTAATGTATTAATGGAAATCAATAGCTATTCTTATGAAGACCTTTATTCGGCATTCTTGAGGTTATCCCAGTCAACTCATGCTTTGCAAGTTTATCAAGATTCAATTTTATTCCAAGTTTCCATGGAGTTACCTTTCGGTTCTTCCCTCTACTTGCTCATCGAGTAAAACAACTCGGGAGAATTCAAGTAGCGAGCCCGGGATGCTTACATGGTTGCATTGGTTGTTCCATTTCACGATATAGTAGTGAAATAGAACAATTAGAGTAGGTTTTGATGAATAATTTCAATTATGAGCATCTTTTCCAGATCTGTCAATTTTGTTTTAGTTTTTAGTCTTAGTTTTTGAGTCGATTTCGGTCCTGAAAAGTGAGTCAAGAGTTTTGGTTTTAGTTTGTCGAAGTTATTGAATCCATAGCCCAATGGACAAAGGCACTTCCTACTTTCGCAGGTCTTTAGCTCTTGGCACCTCCAAGGAGCTACCATCCCCATTGGAGCCAATGTTAGTGTCGGGTATCTTCATCCCTCGTCGTCGATGATCAAATTATCTTGTTGCATTGCATGTTGGGTGTCTCGCTCGGTCAACTGCATTCCATTAGGATCATTGATCATCTAACGGTAGTGGCTTGTTGTACATTTTACCTCATGCCCTTTACTCTGTTGGCACATTTCCATTCATCTCAGATCATCTCACAAGAGTCATTTTTTAGATTTCCCTCCGCCTTATTAGGTCTAGGGTTTTGTCAAAAAGGTCTTCAAATTGTTCGATAATAGTTAGCAGGCACATGAGGCAATCGAATAAAGTTTTAGTACCAATAAATTCCATAATCACACGCTCGAGAGACTTGTTACCTCAAAACACCTATTTTGAGAGAAAAATAGAGTATTCTATGTTTTCATGTATAAAATTTGAAGGGTAATTTCCCGCTTTTTTCCTATGTAAGCAACTTCAATGGCAACCCTAGTCACCTTGCAAGCTTCAGCGCCTCCATCTCTACAACGCAAAGCATCTGAAATCATTTCCGCTCGTCAAAGGTGACTAATGAACTGAAAGTCTTTAAAACAGCAGTTGAAAAAGGCAAAGCTAATGCAAACATTTGTAGGAGGTTGGCTTTTGTAGAGTAGAAAAATAAAAAGCTCTTGTATATAAACTCATTGGTCACACTCAAAGAGCTTCATATGCATTCAAAGGAGAAAAATTGAGCAAGATAAGGCTAGTGTTGCAAGGGAGCAAGTTTGAAGCAAAAGCTCGTGCGAAGTTCAAGGGAGCACGGACCATAGAGAAGGTCACAGCATTGGTGGGATTCCCTCCACAATGTAAAAATACACTTTGGTGCGTATGCATATAGAAGGCGTGGTGCCTTTGACTCAGCTCGCACAGAGGTAAAAATACTGCCTGGCATGACGCACAAAGAAGGTACGACGCTTTGGGTTTATGGTGTGGCGCATAGAGCTTTGCCAAGTTTCTCCACTATCACCATAAAATCCCTCAAATTTCCAAATTTTCTCAATCCCATGGTGTGAAAGTAAGTCAAAATTCCTTCCATTGCTAGTGAAAAAGTTTTTTCTTAAAATTTATGGCGTTTAGTGTGATAAAACTCAAAACCTACCTCTTTGCAATTTTGGCTCAAAAACAATCGCTTAGGGTTTGCATTTCGTGTTTTTGCTACCAAGTCCACTCCATCGGTCCCTCACTCTTTGACTCCTCAATTCATTTTTCACTTTCATCCACACTCATTCCCTAATTCCTCATATTCCAAAAATTCCCTAATTCCCATATCTCTAACCTCCCACTATCCCAAACCCTAGTTACAACCTTAAACCCTAATTGTTGGCCTAAGCCTACATACTATTCCCTAAACTATTCCCAAAAAAACTTGTCCATACTCATCTCCCAAAAACTCATACCCTTTCCCTCCCACAATCCCTCATACATTCTTATCCTTGGTAGCAGGAAAAAAATAAAAACACCATAAATCTCTTCATACTCATCAAGAAAACTCACACATTAGAAAATATGGAGTTTGATCCCTCCTATGACCGAGATGAAGAGACACACGAAAGATTCTCCTATAGAAATGCATGCACCAAGGGAGACCTCACAAGTGGTAAACATATACGAGAGGGGTCTAATTCACTTTTGCCCGGGTTGCGAGTTTCGCCCTCTTACTTTGTCACATGCTTTCAACATTTCCAACTCCTGTTATCGAGCTTTTTGTGAGATGGCAGAGAGAGTTCAATACCATCATGAGTTAGCCGAGGTTGTTTGTGCTCCATATTCAAAATGGTCAAGTCACTCGAGCGTGTGTGTGACATTTACCTTGACACCTATGAGTCCATTTCTCTAGCAAACCGCAGCATTCCAAGCATCGAGCTTGCGTGGAAAAAAAGGCGTGATTGATAGAGACAGTAGGAGCCATACATAAAGGTCAGGTTATCGGAAGAAATCTCCACGATTTTTTCCCTTTTCGCATCTGCGAAAGACTCATATGCTCCCTCGATGAGACTCATAATTAAGTGTTCAGCCACGAGGGTCGGTTTTCTCGCCTATATGCTTGTCACATCAGATTGTTGATGCACTTTAATAGGTGTGAGAATGATGAATCTCTACTTTATTTGTCGGAACATTGAGAATATGTGACCACCTTAGTGCACAAGAAGACTCGAAAGAGCGCATAACAACATATATATCATTTTTCACTAATCAGTGTGGTCATGCATTAGCTTGGCTTTTACAGGAGACATCTCATGGGAGGATTTCATTTCACATGAGGTCTTCACCAAGCTCCCCAGCACCTCCAGGCGGCTTTTTCATGAGATAGGTAGGCTCTTCACATCGAAGGAGATTTATGAGACACAAAGCGCATACGTAACAGCGTATTAGTCACCTACCAAAAGGAAAGAACTAGAAGCTTGTTTGCAGCAACGTAAGCGAGGTATTACTATCCACCGCAGTGGTGGAGAGGGGTCTCATTTCCTCCTTCAGACGGAGCGCAGGCACGGGGATAAGGGCTAAGCGGCCACAGCATGATGAGGGGCATCTCATGAGGGTAGGAGACGACATTTCATTCTTATTCAAGATGATGACACTGCGATTTGGGCTCATAAAGCTCAAAGCTTAAAGAAGATCATTCGGGGAGAAACAAGAGGACATCCATGGTTTGTCTCTCTAACCTAGAAAGAGCTAAATGGATAATTAAATATCCGGAGAAAATAAAAAGTATCTGCAAGATCAAAAACCATTATGCCGCTGCAAAACATACAAGAAAGAAAACCGACAAGCGCGCCAGAGGAGGAAAACCAAGTCGACACCACTTGAACAAGAAATTGAAGCTGATCATAAACCTTTGGCTCAAAAGGATAGAAATACATTTGGAAAAGATGTTGGAGAAGGCCAGAGAAAATGTTGAGGCATATAGCCTACCACTACTTGACAAAGAAACAAGGTGTGCAAAATAAGAATCGGGAACTTGAAGGCCAAGTTGAAGAAGGTGTCAAAGAGGCGAAAAGAGCATGATAGACTTTACATCTTGGCCAAGGAATCCTTGGCCCAAAACGGCTCTTGAGGGAGGACACACACGAAATTTCAAAAAATCTGGGACACTTTTTGCACTTTTTGAATTTTTTCGCTCAAAAAAACGAGATCTTTTTCGCCCAATGCGTCGCGCCACCCTCGGCGCTCGCTTTTGATGGAGGCATCCTTTTGGGGAAAACTCAAAATATTTGGATTATTTCATGAAAATCTATGCATGCTCACAAATGGCCAAGAAATCTTTGACGGTTTTGGGCTTCAAAAGGTCGCAAACACAGCATCATCACGTGCCGCCACTTTTTGACACACAGAGAAGCGCCTTGGGAGAACTCGAGTTTTGGAGGGGAAATGGAGGCCAAATTCAAACATTCCACTTCTTCTATAATGTAGAGAGGAAGGAATTTCTAACAAGCACACTTGGAGAAAATTTGGACACCGGAAAGGCCTCCAAAAAGGAAAGGCCGCAAAAAGGCACTACGCATAGAAATCGACGCGGCGCATCGGAGGAACTTTGCTCGGTTTGAGCTCGGCTCAGAGGCGAGGATGATGTCTATATATATATCAGTCATTAGCATGGCTGGATTTTTTGGAAATCTTGGAGCTGATACGTATACTCACTTTTGCCGGCTGTAGCTGAAAGATACACTCGGTGGTTTTGGAAAGCAGTTTATGGGATTCATGTGGCATATCGATTTGGTATTATGTTTTCTTATGTAATTTTTAAGTCTACATGTGTTTTATGTATGCCATATCTCTCTTTATTTCATCTTAACTAAATCAAACAAAGACAAAGGAAAGAATACACTGAAAGTGCGCAGATCTACCTAGGGTTTGCTTAGTTATCTATGTTTTTCGCGATCGAGTGTCCATCCCGAGTTCTTCATGCTCTTTTCAAATCCTCATATATCTAAAACCTCTCCATATCACTCAATTTTAAGTATCAAATCCTCTTCCTACCTTGCCCCATAGATATCTCTCTCGCAAAAATGAGCCTCATTCTCTTGGCCCAAATCTTCCTTTCACATTTGAGACAACAAAACATCATCAAATTAAATCAAACACCTCCGTACACATACCTAGCCCAAAATCATTCATCAAAGTCAGTCATCTCAAGCTTTCATTGGCCATCTTTTACTGGAGTATCGACAAGGAGATAACCCTCCTCGACTCCGGTAGGGCTAGCTACCAAGTTAAGCATGGTATGATGTTATCACTAGATCCTACCTTTCTCGGCTCGAGGTAGATCTAGGCGCTAACACACGTTAAGCCTTAAAAACGACGTAAGTCAAAGTACATTTTTATTATAAGACGGGCTTAGCCCATTTTCGGCGGCCCTCGAGACACTTCCCCCTTCATAAGGCCCGCGCTAGGGACCAAGCGCTGAGTAAAAGAGCGCTAATCGAGGTGGGAGATGTTGCAGAGTGCATTTTTGGTGTTAAAATGAAAATCGATACGATGACTTTGTTCTATAAGTCTTGGGATATTAAATATCCTACCATTGATCTTATTAGATCCTAACGGTCATTACAATTTGTATCGCTGCCCGTAATACTGCTCCTTTTGTTACCCCTACAAATTACGAATCTACGCCGTTGATTCACATTCTAATCCTGACGGTCGAGTGCTAATCGCTTCATCGGCTGATCGAGGATTTTTTATTATGTCACCCCTCCTGTTTCCCTCGATTGCGATCTCCCGGTGAAATCCCGGCTGTTGAATCCATGAGAACCAATGGCCAGGTTCACTTTCACTCCGTCCATCGTGTTCCGGCTAGGGCACCCTCGATCGATCATAGTCGTCAACTGCGGCATCGCGGTCGGCCGATCCGCATGCGTTCGCACCACTTCCGCCCATCGGAGTTTTGGCCCTTCCATCGCTCCCCTCCGAGTTATGCTCGCGGCCCGTCCATCCCTTATGATCGCGATGGCTCATATCACACCCTCCCACCAACCACATCCTCCGCCTTTGTTCTCTCCCCTCCGCATCTCGGCCTAGTCCATTGCATAGTATCGGACGATTCACTATGAAACCACCTTCCACTGGCCCCCACTCTACTATCTCGCACACTTCTCCTCGCATCGCGCTCCTCCGTCACGGATGATCTTCCCACGAGTCCAACGGCCCACAACAATATCTGGCTCGGTTTTGCATCCGATCACACAACAACTCGGATCTCACGCAATATAGGCGAGCTCTAAAGCCACGTGTCGGCTACGGCGACACATATCACATTCAAAAAAGAAAACGACCTTTCCGTGCTCTTTACGTAGGTACGAAAATAATGGTTTTGAAGACGAGCACCACTTCCCACTTCGATGCTTGAAAGCACTACAGATCTCGACCGTTGATCCGTATAGCTCAACGACCATCGTGTGCATCTTGCGCTCCTTCATATCATCGTGTGACCTCGCGATGCATTAGATCATGGCCAGCGTCGATCTCTTCCTAAGATCCGGCGTGTCCATATCGAGATAGCCCTCTTCCCTTGTACCCAGGGTCCCACCATATCGACTCTATTTCATTGCATTCTCATGAATTTCCCAAGGTATTGCATTCAAAGGTCCGAACCTTGTGTTTGCATTAAACATCATATTCTTCCGCCCGCATCAAAATTTTTAAAAATTTTTTACATTATGAAAAAATTATATCATCTACGCTTGCCTAACATTAAAAATTTAATGTTTTCCTTAAAGTTAATCTCATTTCATCCAACCCACCAAAGTCATTCCAGTATTTAATCTCCACCGTCAATCATCGCTACCGGACACGATTGAATGGCCCGTGATGCATGTTCTCCACCAAACCTCCATCGGTACCTTTGCATTTTTCACCATTACTTTCTTGCATCTTTTCCACCGTTTTCCATTTGTGTCCACCTGCTTTCCACCATCGCCGCGCTGCACATCCCTCACAACCTTCCAATACATCCATCCTCCCATGCGCATGGATTCTCTTCACATTTTGTGTCTTTTTGTAGGGTTGCGTTGTGCGATGAAAACCGCCATTTCTCATAGTCACTCTTATAGTGACAACACCCGAGCCCGCAAAAGATCCATTTTAGAGCACACGAGAGATTACGGAAGAAATGCCTAAGAATGTATTATAATGTAATTTTTTCATCAAAGTATATAGTTTAACTCGTATAAGCCTCTCAGACACCATTAAAGCTCAAATTTCGGCAGACGAGAGATAGTAATGAAGTGGAAAAGAGTATCGGTGGATAATCACGCAGGTTTAATACGTAATTAAAGATTTTAAGCTCGATTCGATGTTTGAAAAGCATTGTACAAGATGGAAGACTCTCGTGATTAATACGAGAGGCCTAATGAGGCATAATGCACAAAAACAATATATCGCTTGTTCACACTCGGCCGAGGTTTCCTCCCAAGAAAGGACACAATATCCGCACCTAGTCTTTATTCTACATCGTGTTCCCGAGAAGATTTCCACCCCGACGGAGAGCAGATCCTAACACTGCCAGAAGCATTTTTTACATCATGCTGGCAAACCTAAAAGTAATTTATCTTCCTTTTTGTTTATTCACCGTAGTACTACATATTACTACAACAAAAGTACATCGGAGACATACCCCGAAGTAAATTTCGCCTCTCGGGAGACCACTCTTTCACCCAAAGTGTACTGAGGTTTAATGCATTGATATTAAGATAGAATGGGCCTCCAAAGCCCTCTTCTTCTACCATATTTTAATGTCTCATTTAGTGTTTCATCTACTCTCCTACTCGCCTCTCTTTCAGCTATAAAGGCTCCTTGAAGAAACTCATTGTAAAGGTTGTTGGTCAAGTTGATCTGGATATCCGTGAACTCTAAGTTGTTTCTCTTGAGATATAGTTCTTTGGGTAAAGGGATTGTAAGATAAGTCGAGGAAGATGTTTTCAGCATTGGATATAAAGCATTTCGCAATGTTGTACATGACTGGTGTTGTCTCCTTTAATATGACAAGCACATTTCTTTGGATCTTGATTTAAAAGCAACGGTGATGTTTTTCTCACTTTGTCTCTCGTTTTCCTTTGTAATTCATCACATTTCATTTCTCGGCATGCATCACAAACTCGGCATAGGATACACACTCGCAGTGGTACCCTATGTTTCTTCTCTCCCCACCTTTGATGTTTTCTCGTTGATTATGTTATTTGAGCATGCGATTAAAGCTAATTTAACTAGTGTAGTAGCTATAATTTCACTACTAGGCGATGTATGAATTAATGAATCGCGGTTTCTTAGATGTTCTTGTTGGGTTTTAATTGAATGAATTGGGATACTGGGAGTTTAGAATGCGATTCTATCTCACTTGGGTCTCTTTCAACTCTATTGAACCTTTCTAAGTTCCCTTAAGTTGGATGTCCAGAAGCATTGGAAAGTTCAAATTCTTTTCCATGATCTCGAGTTTCACCTTTGTGTTTAAATATTTAATGTTTCATTGTCTGCGAAGAGGTAACCTTTTAGGAGTTGGACCACGGGTGTCTAATGGCATGTCGTCCCCGGATCCGATTCCCACTGGCCACCTTGAGGTTTCCCTTTGTCATTCACCTTCGGTCCTCGCTATTTCATACCACACTATCATCTTTAAGATCCAATGCTTTAGATGACTAGCCCAATTGAAAGCCTTGAATCTTGAATTATAAAGTAAACACTTTCCCCGACTCCATTGCCTAATGGTCTCAATTTTTATCCGAATTTATCTCTCCTTTGTTGAAAATCCTCTTTTCTCATCCTTGTCTTATACTGAACCCTTCCTTCATGAGTTCCCAACAACCAAACAAGCAATCAAACAAACAAACCTATGCTTATAGCTAGCCTAATATCTTTAAAATTGAACTTCCAAATGCATATACCTTTTCCTATATAGAGAGATCCTCTCTCGACCTAGGAGGGCTAGATCCTCGAGGTCACCGAAAGTGGTTTTGATGTTGTCTCATCTTTTGTTATTGCCAAACTTGCCAAAAGCATGGGAACTCCAACATCGTCAAAGATGAATCTCAAAGGTGTTTTTCAAAACAGGGGCACATATGGGCATTATTGAAGCAGCACACGCTTTGCATATTTCCTTCTCTCATGAAAAAAGTCTCAATGTGGAAAACCCATGAAATATAATTATGTCAACTTTTATCTCGTAATTCTTCCACATTTTTCCAAAAAAACACATTGCCACGTGCTCTTTTTTTCTCATTTTTATAAGCAAGGAAATGGGATCATGTTATTCTATCGATGGTGAAGGTTGTTGTGTCTCGCCTATAGGGTTCCCTACTATGGGTCAGAGGCTTATTACTTCTTTGCCCTTTTCAACCGAAAAACCTCGCAGATAGGTCAATGGAAAATATCAGAGGAAGATGTCCGAAAATCTTTATTTGTAGACTAAGCCGAGAGTTGCTATTTATGGTGTTTAGGCTTCCATAAATATAGCCGAAATTACTTCTTGAATGGATGCATCCCACTATTTATGTAATACAACATGTCAAATATATATTTAATGAGGCCACTTTCGGGATGGTAGCGTCTTTTCTTTTGGAGGTCTTCTTTAAAGAGTAACATGACTCTATTAACATGACAGCTGACTCTTATAAATCCTAATGACATGAAGAAAGAGGTTTATCTACATAGTAAATCTTGCTCATGAAACCCATAGACGCAAGTACATACATTTTATTATCTTTTTTCTTCTTCTTTACATAAATACACAATTACATAGTCAACATGAAGACCGACCAAGTTACACTTTTCAAAGGATAAGACCCTAGACTACCGGAAAAACATTTTTTGGAGGGTCATATTAGTAACTTACCTCGTGGACTTAGCCATCCTTCAAAACCTAAAAGAGCTCGAAACCTTTGAGAAGTGTTGCCTTAGCCCAAGTTTGAGAATATTTTCCTTCAGCGTAGACTTGTAGTTTGTAGTGAAGAACATTAATATATTCATTGGTATGTGGAACACCCACATGGAAGATAACATATCATTTTTCTTTGGTTCATGATGTTAAGTGGCACGCGAAGTAGAATGATGTGGCACACATGTGGTAGATGGTGTATCACCATGGCCATGGCTCATCGGTGGATGTGGTGATGACTGTGGTGAAAACATTGCACTAATGTGGCACTAACATGCGAGAGGAAGTGGAAGGTGATGTGGAGCTAGGCATTAACCTATTGTTATACTAGGATGTCGAGGAATTGATTTTCAGGAAATTTGGAATCCATTATTTGGCTTGTCTCCCGACCACTCATAGAAACTAAAGCTTTTTTCAATTGGACAAAAATCATTGGACTCTATAAAATTTATCTCAGCATCATGGACTCAAGACTTATTATTGGGAAGTTTGAGATGAGCAATATCTTTACTCGAAAACTAATACATTAGAATCTTAAGAATCAACTCTAGGTCCGCTTTCTAGCCTTTTCGAAGACCCTTGGAAGATGAAGATATAGAGGTCACAAAAATTGATTTTCTAGTTAGGTTATCCCTCAGCTGAAGAGACAATATGTATCCCAAGTGCTTGTGCAAACAACTCCTCCGGGTATCTCATCCAAGAATATGTGCATTTGACATCCTTGTCATTGAAGAAATATTTTTAGGATGAAATATTAGTTCCTTAAGATGAGAGGGCTGATCCACCTCAACCCTTGAATAATTTTCCTCAAAGGTCTCAAATGAGATGTAAAGAAGTGCTTCTCCTATATAATTTCACTTGAATCTGAAAAATGGTAGGAATTGCTTGCTTTGAAGGAATACCCACCACAAGAAAAAGCCCTCCACATCCAAAACATTGTTGCTTCCAATTTAATGTCTTGTTGTTAAGTATGAAGCACCTTTAGAAAGGACAATTTGCAAATGGAAGCGATCCATGGGAAAACATTCTATTAGTAGCTACCGCATATTTGTATTCAAAAGTGGCTTTTGTAGGATGCAAAGACACATTCATAACTCGTGATGAATCGACCGAGGCATTCTCTCGTCATATTCTTATCTATAAAAAGGAACCCTTTGTGTTTGCATCTTTATTTATCATTTAAAATTTTTTTAATCCATGTAGGTAATAGATGAAATGTTTATTTCATCTAAAAAAACATAGAAACTTAATAAAAAACTACATAACATGCTATCTCTTTGAATACTACAATGACCACTACGATGAGCCCCTTCCACTACACCTTGTGTCGCTAATTCTACTGAGAAGGAATCCTCTATTTTACCCCATAAAGATATATATAACTTACAAGGTTATATAAAATAGGCTACATATAATCCATACAAAGGATGAATACAGTTTAGTGTCCTCCACTCGTAGTGGTATTCTCACAAAAATTATTAGTCAGTTCTTCCGACGTTATTTTTTAAAATATTATATTGTTAGCGTCGATTACTTACGACACGAGAATTGCTCCGATGGTTTTTTTATAAAATAGTTTATTTCCTTCGATACTCTAAGGTCAATTTATTTTTTAAAAATGGTTGTAGTGTCATCCATATTCCGACCTTTTAGCACCATCGCTCTAGTGACGTTTCCTTTTTCCTCGACAATTTTCGGTTTCGTCGGGCCTCCGACCTTGTAGATCCTCGTTGTTGTGTAAACCGCCTCCAAAAAAAGAAAAAAGAGAATGCATAAACGCCTTTAGAAATGAGCCACTTCTGAGGGGAACCTCCAATACATTACATAAATGCACAATTCTTCGATGATACAAATGAACAAAACCTCCTTTATATATATAGGAGTCCATGGGGCCATAATGTAATCCTGGTGGGCCACAGTATGTAATCCTAGCCGACACTAACAATACTAATTTGAAGGGCACCAATAATAACGAAAATGGGGGTTACAAGGGTTCAATAATAACAATAAGGGGTTACACTAACAATAATAAGGGACTATACTAGTGATATAGGGACCTAACATGCCCCTCTCCCTCGAAAAAAGTGTTGTCCTCAACGCTTGAGTAGCTCCGGTGCATACGTGTAAAATTATCATCCTCCCATGTATAATCTCTACGTAAAGGTAAGTTATTCCACTTGATGAGATATTCCTGAAATTGATCGATTGTCAGAGTCGTCGAGGTCTCGTTTCCACTGGCTTAGATGCTTTTCGTGGTTCCAATATTATTTTTCCTTCCTCATCGAGTTCGCAGCACGTATTATTTTGAGCCGGAAGATTTTCACCTACTCTCAACCTTCTTTGAGCATGAAACATGGAAAAGCTCCCGGATGTACTCGCGAAGAAGCTGAGTGAAGCTCCAATTTGTATGCCATAGTAACCAATCTTTTGCAACACCTCGTAAGGACCATAGTACTTTGGTGATAATTTATTATCCTTCTTAGCTTGCTTGAGGGACATTTGTTTGTATGGTTGCGGCGCAGTAAAAATACCCAGTCTCCTACATCAAAATTTCTCTCGCCGTGATTTTGATCTCGCCTATTCGTTTTCATTCGATTTTGTGCCAAATTTAAGTTATCCTTTAAGAGTTGGAGAACTTCTTTGTCAGTATGCTCGATGTGATCTTCCGCTGCTTGAACCTTCGAATTTTCTCTTACATGATGTGATGGATGGTGGATGATATCCGTAAAGTGCCATAAATGCCGTTTTGCCGCTTACTTGTTATGGAAGGAAGTGTTATAGCCTCACCATTTAGCAAGAGGTAACCACTTCGACCCATTGTGTTTTGCTTTATCGGATACAAAACAACGAAGATATCCTTCCAAACATTTATTTACGATCTCGCGCTTTGACCATCGGGATTGAGGATGATAAGATGAGCTATGAGCTAATTGAGTACCCGAAACAAGAAAATAACTCCGTCCAAAAATTTCCGGTAAATGGGACTCTCCGTCGGCTCATAATAACCCTTGGGCTTCCATGTAGTCTTTGAATTCTATCCATAAATGTAGTAGCAACGACGTGCTACTTTAAATGGATGAGATAATGCACAAAAGTGTGCATACTTGGTAAGTCTATCAACCGGCCACCATGATGACACTCTTTCCTTCTGATTAGGTAGCTGTCGATAAAATCCATTGAAATCTCCTCTCAACATTGACTTGGAATGGATAAAGGTTGTAGAAGTCCCGAGGTCTTAATTGCTTTCCACTTTTATTCTGCCGGCAAACCAAAAATTCGCGCCACAAACTTTTGAATATCAGATTTAAGGCCATCCCAAAAAAATTCTTTTCTTCACCCTCGCGGGTAAGTTTTTAAAAATCCGAGTGTCACTCCTAAAGGAGAAGTGTGCAATTCCGGAAGAATCTTTTGTTTTTGCTGGAGAATTCCCAGCAAAGATATAAGCAATATCTCTGTACCATAAGGAATCACTTTTCCAGCTAAATGCATCGTGGATGTACTAGGATCTGGCCGCAACTTTTTGGAATGAGTGTCCATACATCTTTAGTCCTTCTTCCATTCCATCTCTTGCTTCGGCTTATCCAATCCGTTGGATAATAGAAATGGCACAAAGCAATGCTTCCACCTCTTCATTCTT
The DNA here is from genome assembly GCA_034641835.2 of Pinus albicaulis. NCBI lineage: Eukaryota > Viridiplantae > Streptophyta > Pinopsida > Pinales > Pinaceae > Pinus > Pinus albicaulis. The sequence goes on from CM076582.1 coordinate 996,463,242, forward strand.
TCTTTGAGAGTGTGCATCTCGCAGCAACATTAAGCTTTCCTTTTTTGTAGATTATTTCAAATTCATAACCCAACATATTTGTGACCCATTTTCTGCTGCTCTTTCGATGATAGTCTTTGTTCCAAAAAGTGTTTAAGACTATCATGATCGACTTTTTACTCTCGAAGTGTCTTCTCGTGGTAAGTCCGCCATAGTGCATGTAGTATTGCTAACATTTCCTTTCTCATAAATGAGGTTTTTAACGTAAATACTTTCCCTTGATTGGGCAGAGCTTTCAAAAGAAATGGGTCTTCCTTCCCACGCAGAAAGCTCCAAGACCAATTCCATTTCCCGGGGCATCACATTCCATAATAAAGGTTTTTGGTGAAGTCTAGCATAGCTAAGACCGAGCACGGCACATCGCCTCCTTAAGAGCGTTCAAAGGCCTTAGTTGCTTTTCGGGAGTCCACGAAAATGCATATTTCTTCAATAATATTGTTAGAGGTGCCGTTATTCTCCCATAATTCTTAACAAACTTGCGATAATACCACGTTAGCGAGAAATCCTCGCAACTTCTTTATGGTTGTGGGGAATTTCCATTCCTTAATGGCTTTAATTTTTGTTAGGTCTACTTTAACACCCTCGTGAGATACAATATGACCCAAATATTCCACCTCTTGTACTCCAAAGAAACATTTGGATTTTTTTGCATACATTGTCTCTACGTGATAGTTTGAAGCACCACCGTCAACATGTTCAACATGATCCTCCCAAGACCTCGCTCTGTAGATTAGTATATCATCAAAAAATACTAGCACAAATTTTCTAAGGAAGGGCTTTGAAAAATGGAATTCATCAACCCTTGAAATGTAGAAGGTGCATTGGTAAGACCAAAAGGCATGACCGTAGAATTCATAATGACCTCATGAGTTCGAAATCTTGTCATGGAATATCTTCACTCTTCATTCTAATTTCTGACGATATCCGCGAACGAAGATCCAACTTGGTAAAATAAATTTGCTCCATGTAATTCATCCAATACGATCAATCACGGGAATGGGAAATTTGTCTTTAATGGTGATCTTATTGAGCTCCCTAGAAAATCCGGACACATTCGCCATGATCCATCCTTCTTGTGTACCAAAACTACGAGGCAGCAGAAAAGAACTTTGACTAGGTTGAATTATACCCGCCTCTAGCATTTCACAATCATACGTTCAATTTCCGCTATTTTGGAAGTAAGGATATCTATAAGGTCACGATGTTTGGAGGAACACTTCACGGAATCAAATGAATAGCATGATCATGATCACGGATAGGTGGGAGTCCTTTTGGGAGTTTCAAACACCTTGGAATGATTGTCGAGACTTGACTGGAGATTTGCGAGTGAAACAGATGATTTTGATGTTGGAAGTTCTAGTGAGCATAATCGTGCAATTACGCTTCGTTTGTTCTTTCTTTTAGAAGCTTTCGTCATGACATTAGAGCTTAATATCGTCCACTGCGCTTCCCTTCAATACCGCTTAAGTCAAACTTCCTCTTCCTTCGAAAAAAATTTCAAGAAAAGTTCTTGAAAATTAAAAGCTACCATCCCTCAAAGATTGTAACCATTGTACTCCTAGTACAACATCGCACCTCCTCTATAGGAATGGAAAGCATTGGACTAGTCAATACATATTCCCCCATGGTTAGCTTAATATTATGGCATTTTCCGGAAGCAATTTATAGTTCCTCCATTTGCAACCATCACTTGACATTCTGAAGTCTCGGTATAGGAAACAATTTAATTCCTCGCTACCTTACGATGAATAAAATTATTAGAGCCTACTCGAATCAATCAACACTATTACCTTTTCTTCCTTGATTTGTCCTTGTATCTTGAGAGTTTGAGTATCTTGAGAGTTTGAGGAGTGGTAATTCTCGCCAAACGGTGACGTACACGATATGAAGGTCGAGTTCATTTCTTCCTCTTCTGGGGTTGGTTCCGGTGTATATCACTCTTCTTGTTCATTTTCTTCTTCCTCCTTCACAATCTATGTAAAATAATTCTCTTCTCAGCACACTTATGACCTTTAGTGTATTTGCTATCACTGGCGTAGCAAAGCTCACTTTTGCTCTCTCTTCCAATTGTTGTGGTGTCAACTCTTGTAGGTTGTGGAAATCTAGACATAGCAACACTTCCTTTTTTTATAGAATACTGAGTGGTGAGGCTTCCTTGTCGCCATTATTTTACATTCAACTTTTCTTATGGCAAACTAGATGCCTTCTCCAATGAATCTGGTTCCAAAACACGAACTTCATGATTGGATGTTATCGCTTTAAAGTTCCTATGAAGAGATCGATCCCGTGGTCCTCGCGGGAATATAAGTTACCCTTATATTCAATTTTTGGAAGTCGATGTGTTTCCCTACTAAACCCTTTTGTTTGAGATTTATCAATCGGGTAAAGAAGGTGTTGCTTTTTGTATCCTCATAATGTGCTATCATTTCCTCCGTAAAAATTGACCAAGTGACAATTTTTTTATACGCTAAAGCCATCGATACCATACAAATGTATTTTTGTTCTAAATGTAAAGTTGCAATGCGTGCCTTTTGTGTGTTTTGCACATTATGGAGATCGAAAATATTGCTCCATCTCGCAGTATCCATGTTACGGGATCCTTTCCATTAAACTTCCTCATATCCATTTTTGGAATATGGTGGTTCTTCCCGCCAACATTAGAGGTTATGAAATCACGATTAACATTTATTTTGTTTCTCATCATGACTTTCCTCTACTATCTTTTCAGCATTAGGAAACATTTCTTGTATCAACTTTCCCAAACTTTCGATGTCTACTTTTAGATCTTTCTTCATGTTTTCCATGTTGTCTTTCATTTTTTCATCAATCTTAGCTTCCATGTCATCCATATTAGCTTCCATGCCCACTCTCCATGCCATCCATCTTAGCTTCCAAACCATTAATCTTAGCTTCCACGCTCTTTCTTCAAACCATCCATCATGGTTTCCATGCCCTTCTTCAAAACTTCCATTTCTCATTTGTTGTTCTTTGCGAGAGCGAAACTCTGTCAGCACTTGCCTCTTGTAATTTTGATATGTCATGTTGCCATTCTTCGTCTTCATGAGTCACAAGTAGAGCCTTCTAAAGGCTTAATGGGTGTTGAATTATTTTCTAGGGGCCATTTTAGACTCCAATATTGATATCTATTCTACAATAGGCCCTTTGCGATCAATTCAACTTGATTCTTCAAACAAGACTTGTGCAATTCGGATACACACACACTTTTGCTTTCTTTGAGGAGCTCTATATTGAAATTGTATTATCTCTATGATTGCAGCTCTTCAATATCTGAAATTCAGAATTGGAAAGTAGCCCTTTGAATTTCTCTTTTGAATGCCCCAAAGGTCTGACTCGATTTGGATTCCCCAAGGCAAAGTTGTTTCCAATCTCCCACAATGACCTAATTATGGTACCGGTTTAGTAGAGCGAACTTGTACGACTAGCCAAGTGTCACCGTTTTGTCCTTTGTCTCCTCGAAATTGATAGCCAAGAAACTAAAGCACTGCTGTGCTTGCAAAAAAATTATACAACACTCCAATCCAATGCGAGAGAGAGATTTATTGAAATTTTCCCACGATCACCTCTTTTGAGATGAAATTTTAGGAGCCTCGAAACAGCACTACCTTCCACATATCATATCTCAAAAAATATTACGAAACAAGCTCTGAAATTTTTTGACGAATGTCCTCAGGATTTTAGCTTTGCACCATATGAATTTCAGATTCTAAAATTTCGTAGAAAATTTTCTATAGCGAAAATCCCATGATGACTTGTTTAGGATCTTGAGACCTAACTTCCACTGAGATCATATCTCCGAAAATATTGCGAACCAAGCCATAAAATTTTTAGAAAAAATTCCTCAAGATTTCAGCTTCGCACCCTAAAAATTTCAGCTTCTGGAAGCTTCATAGATTTATAGCGAAAATGCCACGATGACCTCGTTTGGAGCAGCGAAAAACCTCAGAATCCAAACCTCCGATGCAAATGTTGTGTAACCAGACTCCAAAAAGAGAAGAAAAGAGATATAAAAGCCTTAGAAATGAGCCACTTCGAGGGGGAAACCTCCAATACATTACATAAATGCACAATTCTTCGATGATACAAATGAACAAAACCTCCTTTCTATATGCAGGAGTCCATGGGGCCATAATGTAATCCTGAGTGGGCCACGATGTAATCCCAGCCGAGCCTAACAGCACTTAAATTTTAAGGGCACAATAATAACAAAATGGGGGTTACAAGGGTTCAATAATAACAATAAGGGGGTTACACTAACAATAATAAGGGACTATACTAGTGATATAGGGACCCCACGGTACGTCGCTTGTAGCGACAACAGTAAATGTTCGATTCACAGTAAGTATGTCGACGTATGGGACCGCTCGTTCTAGAAACATTTGGCCATGCCGCCTAGTGCAGATCGTTTGAAGCGCCGGACTAGCAACACATTCAGAGCAGGCGACCAACAACATTTGAAGGCGTCGGACTACCGAAAGCTTTTTCGTCGGAATTGCGACGATTCATTAAACATCGGAAAATGAGACACCGATGTGAAAACCATCACACCTCATCTCTGCTATACCAAAGTTTAAGTCAAGTGTCGAATTCCGACATTCGTAGAAACCACATTTTGGCACACTTCAAAATGTCACTCTTGGGATACCTATGTGTTGCAAGAGTGACATTTCCTACCATCGGAGTCGCGGGGCAAATGTGCTGGTGTCAAGACTATGGGCGAAATTCTCAGTAGGCGGAAATAAAAGAGCCAGGAAAATTATAGTCAAACACCAGCCTATGCCTCCCCGAGTTTCCCGAGCCATTTCAACGGAGAAACCTAATTCTGATCTAGTTGATTAAATATCTTGCAAAAGGTGTGCTTTGAAATTCGACTTTTTCAATCCACATGCGAGAGTTTCGCTAGAATTACAACATTGTCGAAGGTTTGGTGATATCCCCTTCACAATGTCGACCCCTAGAAGTGCCACAATCATGTCCATCACAGAGGAAATTACTATTATCAGCTATCGCAGCTATTGATCCTCGGGATTTAAACCTCATTGTCTTTGACCTCGAAAAGTGTACACCAAGAATCCCTCATGAGATGGCCTTCTAGACTCTAGTATTAAGTCAAAATCTAGATGAGTTTTTCGTATTGTACGATGAAGCACCTACATGTATAATTTTGTTAAAATATTGGAAAACCCTTGGTCCTCTCAGCACCCAACCAATCACCAACTATCCTTAAAGCCTTTGATGGAAGAAGAGGATTTCATCCATACGAGCAATACTCCAAGATCTACCTATAGAAGTAGTAAGGGCAACCGGGTAGTCTAGGAGGTGGAAGTTGTCGATATACTCTTTGATTACAACCTTGCCTTTTGGGTCATATTTTTCTTATGCCATGACTTCCTTTCATTTCATAGTATTTTAGGTAATCATTTTTCCTCACACAGGAAATATTGGCAAGAAAATCGATCGAGTTGTCATACTTTCATCTACGTATCCTACTTCTACGGTATCAACATCGACATGTCGACAAAATGGTTATCCCATATGAAGATATTGGTGTAATATTAAGGTGGAAGATTTTTCTCTCATGGGAACTTTATCCATACCTCCACCCAACGTACCACGATTTCCAACATCAATATGGTTTCATCAAGCACCATACCATTTGATGACACATGGGTAGTGCCTTCAAAATCGTAATTGGACTCTTTCAATGGCGAGATGCCTTTGGAGTCATTTTTGAAAAGGAATATGTAGTAGTACAATCGTATGCTAAAACACACTTCCAACTACTAATAAAATGAATGTGATCAGCAAAGAATCATTTTCTCTATCAAGCTCAACCTTGACATCATTTTTCAAGTCCCTTTCAACACGTATTTAACATCGATGAAAGTATTCGAGAAATTTTTCCCTAAAAATGAATTACCTTGGGATGATCGACATCATAGATCATAATTTTTACTTGATCTTAATAAGTTTGAAAATTATTTTTGTCTATTTTTATGATGATTATTTCAAGGAACCACAAAATCCCATATCGATTACACATTCAGACTTCCGAGACTAATTTGGGAAATATTTCTGCAACAATGCCTATAAACATATCAATCAAACCTCGGAATTGTTGAAAACATTAATATAAGTGCTTCTTGTAAGATGGAATATATTAACACTTACAAGTCCTATTCCAATAATTCCGATACATTTTTTCCTAATCTTACGAAGTGATGTGAAGAATATATCCTAAGATCAGTAATTCATGAAATTAAGACATACCCGGATGCGAGGCTATTAGAAAAATATTATGTCCAATACATCCGCAAAGAAATTTGCAACTATCAAAGCCCAAAGCTGAGAAGCTACTATGAGCATGATTTATTTATCCAATTCCACTGATGTATTTGGTATCAAACATAGTTTCCCATCATAAATAAACGACTATAAGAGTATACGTCGAGTATAGGGACATCTAACAAAGCATGTCAAAAATACAATTATCCTACACCCTATATCGACCATATTATTAATGATTGTGCCGGAAGTGAAAATATTCTCATTTATGGATGGTTTTTACGCCTACATAATCAAATAAACATACTCGTCGATGAACCAAAAACAATGTTTATATTTCCTCGACATTTTTCTTATTTCAAATTACCTTTCGAACTATGTTGGTGCATCTTTTCAAAGAGCTGTGTCTTATGACTTTCATGATATCAAACATGTTCTGACAAACTTTATATAGATGATTTACCTCTTTGCTTCATTCTTTACTCGGAAGAAGATCTTGCATACACACTTATGAGCTATTTTCATGAGATGTAGGCATTACAAAATTCCTTTGAATCTCTAGAAATGTGTTCTTTGTGTAAAAATTAGGATGATTACCTAGATTCATCATTTCAAAAGATGTCATTTTGTGTCGACCCGTCGAAGGTCGATTATCGTCAATTTACCTCCTCCTTCCACCTCTTCGCCAACTCCAAAGTTTTGCAAGGGAAAAGAAAATTTTTAAGTAGGTTTATCTCCGAACTATGCCTGAGCTAAAAAAAGGTTTTACCGGGTTGTTGAAAAAAATTGTTCCTCTCATTTGGAATGAGATTGGCCGACAAATATTTTGATGCACTAAAAAATGTGTTGACCCATGCACCATTATCACATCCACCCAATTACCACCAGGATTACTTCCCTATGCTTATGCACCTCTAATTCCACCACTTGGAATGGTCTTGGTTCACGAGATGAATCTCACAATGAACATATGATCTATTATCTAAGTTGGAATCTCAATCCGACGGAAATCAAATATTCACATGTGGAGAAATTGACATTGGTTACATTTCAAGGCAGTCTACACCATTCCGTCACTACCATTCTCGTTAATGCGAAAATAACCGTAATATATAATTGCAACCCGATGATGTATATCTTAAAAAAATAATTACTCTCGAGAAAATACTCCAAATGGATTGTCACCCTGCAAGAGTTTGATTTGGAATTCGAGAAATCAAAGTCATAGAAATTACTAGTGTTTGATGAGATTATGTGTGAGTTTCCCAATCATCGAGATAGAAACCATGGTAGAGAGTTCCATCACCAATGAATCTTTGTTTCTCATCGTTAATTTATATCCATGGTATCGAGATATCAATATATATCTTCAAACCAAAACTTTTCACCCGCATCTTTCCAGATTTAGATTGACGAGAGAATCCGATATCAATCCCAGCAATACAATATTGTTGGAGATACTCTCCATCGAAATCGTGGTGCGAGTTATGTTTTCCGACATTGTATAACTCATGCGACAGGATGAAAATGTTTTAAATTTATTGCCCACTGCTAGAGCGTGTGGTGGTCATACTATGCTTCGGGTTTGCCACAACCCAAAATATATTGCGCACTAGTTATTTTTTGCCATCCTTATTCAAGGATTATATTATTGCGGTCCAAAAATGCCACAAGCTGCCAATTTTTTCGCAGTCAAAAAGATACGTGCACCTCCAACTCCTCTTCACCCAATCATTGTTGTCGGTCCTTTTTGTGAAATGCATCGATCTCATTACATGCAATCCTCACTTCTGGACGTGCATAGGTATATTATTCTTGTCATGGGTGCTATACCAATGGGCCAAGATACCTACAGCCAGCTCTTTTCGATGGAGCCGCAACTAATTTTCGTAGTCAATCATGTAACTCGCTCGCTTTCGATGTATCTCAAGCTATTATCACTGGGCCATGCGAGTCAGCTTTTGAGACTATGATGACTAAAATTTTCGAGTCAACTTGGCCACACACCATGATAATTATACTCTGTGTACCCACATGCTAATGGTAAAGTTGAATCCATCAGCAAAGGTTTTAACAACCATGGTTAAACGGATTGTCGGGACTCATAAATCAAAATGGCATGCCATGCTCGGCACTGACGAATATCGAACCTCTGCAAAAACTACTATAGGGTTCACTCCCTTTTCAACTTGTCCTATGGTTTAGAATTTTTTTGTTACCCATTGAATGTGAAATACCGTCACTCAAATTAGCCATTGAGTACATTGCACCAGCTCTTACCTCCAGAAGAAGGAGAAACACTTTCTATACTTAGGCAAGTAGATGAGACTTGGTGTACCACCGCATTGGCTTTCGCAAGCTCATAAAAAACATGTGAGAAGCTCGGTGATGATAAAAGTGTTAACCCTCACATTTATTTTAGAAGTTTACCTAGTTTTAGCATACGATCAAAGCTAACAATAAACTAGGCGGCGCAAAATTCGAACCGATGTGGCACGGTCCTTATATTTTCCATCGTGTGCTCGAAAAAAGGAGCCTATGAATTAATTGACTATGACGGGAGTTTCTTTGGATAAACCACTATAAATGGTCTTTATCATAATAGATATTATGCTTGATTTCGTGTGAGCCTATCTCTTATACGACAGTTACTTTTTAGTGTGCCTTAGATTAGAAAGAGTGCCTAGATTAGTTTTGTTGTTATTACTATACAGTAACTATCTCGATTACTATTGATATTGCGGATGTTAAAATCCCTTCAAACATACATTGGTTTTGTTGATAGTGCTCGTAATAGTATAGAGTATTATCTCTTCCACGGCTTAGGTTATATTTTCACCTCGCCGATGAGTTAAGTTCTATTCATGGGATATGCCTTAGTCAAACAGGAGAACAATATTGCAGAATATAGATGCGCTCATTGAGTTATTATCTAATTCCATTTAATTTGGTATTCGGCATTTGACTCGCTAGCTTTGGATTCACAACTCATTGTATTACATTTAAAGCTGAGTTTATGCAATTATAAATCCAATGTTATTAAGATTATTTTTTAAGGTCCATATTTTGAACGACAATTTGATTATATTGAATATCAACATATTTCAAGAAATTTAAGCACATTGGCCGATGCATTGGCTAATTGTTTTCCAAATGGACATTTGAAACATTACTACAAATAAAACCAAAAGAACATTCAATCCATGTTTAAAAATATACTTATAGAATGAAAGGAGTAATATCATTTGAATAGATTAGCTTTTGTTCATATTAAATAGTCTATTATTATAGGTTCAAACACCTTATGATCTAATAGATACCGTCTACAGTCGATCTACATTGACCATCAACTATCCGTGATGATAGTCATGGTAATATACTATAGCATGCACCACCTTGCATAGAAATCTCCCGAATAGACCTAGAACACCTGCGCGTGTCTCCGAAGCCTCGCAGGGATATCATCTGTTCATGTCTCAAGAATATATATGGTCAACCTCTCGAGGTTGTGCTCCATGTCTACCAGGATATTTTCTACCCGAAGATCTCTTATGAAGGTGCTATGGGTTTGTGCTTTCTCGCTGTCGAAAGCGACGAAGCGTTGCTATATCGTTGTGGATCGACATATGAATTTAAATATTTACTCGTTAGTATTGGATAGCAGTAAAAATAAAATAAAAAATTATATTAAAAACATCAAAATAATTCACTAACCTATTTCATCCCACTCGTGCCCCTAGAGGCAAATATGTTTCGATATCATACATCGTAATCTATTCCTACATAAGGAAAGTATTCAATGGTAAAGACTTGGTTCATAAGCCACATGAAATATGCCCGCAGCAAACCAAACTGCTAAACCACCCTTTGCCATCATGGTGAGTCATTAGTTCTACCCATCACATCCGAGGTTCCCGAGTCTCGTGATCTGCGAAAACATTTGAGGAGCGAGAAGCAGGATTCTTCTCTAAATCAAATGAAATTAGGAATGGCACCATATCCGAGGTGTTTTTAACTTTGCATTCTTTTCTCTAATTTGTTGTCCTTTCATATTGGCCAATTCTCCTTCGCACTAGTTGAATATGGTTCCTCCAAAACACTTGATTGTTGTTTTCATCTATGATTTAGTAGCCACATGAGGAGTTGAAAACTCCTTGCCGCACATACAGCTACTATAAATTCTATGACTTTAAGTTCACGATATCGCAAGATATTTTTGATATCTATGTGACCATCATTCTAATCTACATCTTTGCTACAATATTGTTATTTTTAGATGGGAGTGGGAAGACCTCCTCGTCCGGCCCCAAATAAGGATATTCTTCTCCCTCTTTGGGACAATCCCGCTAAGGGAAATATATGTCATCTAGCTCAATCTCAAGCCTGGTGGTCACCGGTGTGAAGCATTGGGTTTGAAAGTCCAATTTAATTACAAGTCGTGTCATTAACTCCACTTTTTCCCTTCATCACTCGAGAGCCAAGAATTTATATAAACCACAGCTTCTTCAAAGTGCACGCAGATAATCGCATGGTCATCTATGGCTTCATTATTTATGAGCTCGTGGCTCACGTATCACCCCTCCAACATGGTTAAACAATCGAAAAATAAACAAATTTAGCAATTAAAACCATTTGGAAGAAAAATTGAACCATTTTTAAAAGAGAAATTTTAGTTTTTAAAATGTTCCACCGACACTCCGTACGAGGCGTGTGTGTAGACAAGCAGTCTATACGCATGGGATCCAAGGAAGAACCCATGCAAGCGGGCCGGATAATTTTCCTCTTTAAAAATTGCCTGGGAGTCCGTGGATTATCACATGGATTGCACGTGGACCCTCGAAGGCGTATTTTTAAATGTACAGGTATCCTATATATAAACGTGAAATAAAGGATCAAAATAAAATTAAACGGAGCAAAAATATAGCTAAGGATGATGTGGATTACCCGGTTCTAATGATTTCAAATAGAAAATGGATGGACAATTCTCCCTATATCTTCTCTGAAAGTTTTTTGGCCAAAAGCTCTCTATACACTATTCTAAACAAAAAAGGTGAAAATTACTTGCTTTAATCACTTATTATAGTTGTTAATGAATAAAATATTATTATTTTATTTGTTTTTCACTTTAAAAAGGTTATTTTTTAAATATTTTTATTTTTTTGGAAATATATATATGTAATCTTTTGACTTTTGTGTAAGATACGGGATTTTTAGTGAAGATAATTATTTGGACATCGAGCCTGCTTTTATCAGCTAGGTTGTGGCAAAATTACAAAAAATTGAAACCCTAGAGGAGTTCTCTTTTAATCCCTCTTTCGGACTCTCTAAATATGAAAAGATCGTTGAGTACTTGACTATTTCGAACTCGCTAAAGTAAATGAACGGTACTGCCCTTTGCGCATAAGTTTACCACTTTTTATGCGATCGAAATGGACTAATTACAAAATGTATAAAGTTGACTAATCATAGTCAATAGGGTTCTCTCTCCTTCATTATTTTACTCCTTTTTCGGGCATAATAGACTAAATTTACGAGCACAGCAACCATGGATTTTACTTATGTTTTCCTTCTAACTCCCTAAAATGGAAAAACTAACGAGTTTCTCCATAATCTTGGACTCATTTAAAATTTAATATTAAAGGACTCCGTCGATTACACACGGACCGAAACAATCCTTTGTGAAGGGTTCAATTTTAATACTAATATGGACTCATCCGAAGGACGAGGCCTGAGCACAAACAAGCAAGTTTTATCCTCCTCAATCTTGGCAAAAATAAAGAGGCACTTTCCGTAGTGGTGCGGGAAAAAGAGAGAAAAAGAATCCAATTGTCACTCTTTTTTAAAAGAAGCATGCCACTCTTGAACATGACACTTTCTCCACACTTGTACCGGGGTTGAATCCTTTGTCTAAAAGTTTATCAAACCACATTGAAAGTCTTCGCCTAGTTTCTCGGGTATGAGATTTGGCCGTATGTTTCCAATCCATATGTAGTGTCACTATGTGTTCAAGGGAGAGTTGAAATAAACCATTCATTGCAAAAATTTATCTCCATTTACGTCGACCATCCCCGAGTCAATGTTCCAAAAAGCTATTTCTTCAAAACTCGATCTAATGGTTTTTTGTCATGGGATTTCCTACGACGGATCACTTTCTATCGACATCACCTCATTATCCTCGAAATTTGATCTAGAATCCTATCCAATACCTATGGGATCCGCATTCCCCTAATAGCGGAGCCTACGGCCTTCGATGACAAGTTTCATCATTGGACTTTGATCAAACGATTCTATGAGTGTTCAAGCGAAAATAATTCATTCACACTTCATAGATTGTATTGGAGTACTTTGAGGTCCATTTTTCGTTATTGTTGGTTTCTCTCGCACTTGTTAATGGTTCCTCATACTGTCGACCGATAATCAAGTGGCTTTCTACGTGTTCGGCTTCGACACAATCAATCACATGGATAGAATCGTGCTAGTTCGGGAAGTCGACCGAAGACCCCGGATCTGGTTTCCACCGGTCCAGTGCTATGAGGAGTTTTATTATTCATGATACATTAGACTAATCATGGAAGATGGCTGTGCTTATCATACCGTGATTTACTTTTGATGAAATATTGCAACCATATATGTACCAGAAACATTTAGTTAGTTTCCATATAGAGTATGGGAACTGCCTCACCTCAACGATGATATGTGTGTGTGTGTGTGTGTGTTTTCATTTGATTTTTTCTACTAGTGGCCAGAAGCGTCTCTAATCCAATCCTAGGAATGATAAAGCACTTCACTCTAACCCTCAGCTTCGCGCTTTAGGGAATATTTTACACATCATTTTGTCACTTTGTGACATTTGATTTTTCATATGTCTCTATCACCACTTATATAATGCTCCCTTATAGGTCAAAACACACGATGTTCCTAAAGTCGAGTCTCTTGGAATTGGAGAAAAGCTTTTGTAAAACCCTTAAAAGTCTGCTTCGTTCGGTTTTATATTTGCCTCCCCGTGTGGTTTTATCGCCTCTTCGGTCCATAAAGCGCGTGGAAAATCCCCCACTTCTTACCACTATTACATGCGCACCCCCATGAAAATCCAAATAAAATAAAAAAGTAAAATTCTAGAAGCCTCAGATGGCCAGATATTCTCCCAAGCGCAGCGTTCTCGAGTCGCGATTGGTTTGAGCTTTATCTCTCCACTCATGGAGCTTATCCGTTGCTCCATGGAGCTCAAATCCCTTCAAGGAGAGGAATCCATCCTCACCATGCACTCGAAAGCTCTCTCCAGCTCCCTATAAAGTCAAGTCGACTTTCGGCTGAAGGGTAGACACACACTGAGCAGATTCGTCTAGAAAGATAATTCATAAGAGTGCATACTATGTACACTGCGCGAGTTGTTGTTGGCATGAAAATTATCACTGCTTGTGCCTATAGATCCATTCTAGTATTCAAAGAGGAAGGCTTATCAAAGGCGAAGGAGAAATGATTGTTCGAAGACCACTCGGGATAAATCACGTACGACATCAAGGCATCAAGTAGTAAGATTATCGTTTTTATTCAAGATAATACATATGGATATATTTTTTCTCATTGAGTTTTTTCTATGCTGTATACGAATAAACATCAATGCTTAGACTCCTTGATCACTCCAGCTGTATTAGAATTCCTTGATTATTATATGTTGCAAATGCTTTCGATTCTTTGTCTTGTCTTTGATTACGAGCTCTACTTATTGGAGAGAGCACTTTGGAGCGATCGGGACAAAGGCTTCCCATCGAACATTTGGATTTCCAAGGTAGGGGCATGTCCTCTCTACTTTATTATAATAGTCCGAAAGTGCGGGTAGTCTAAAGGAAAAGGTTTCCAAATGGATGTTTGTTTCTAGCTACTTGTTGAGTACTAGAGATCGCTCTCTGTCCACAAGAGGGATTAATCCGCGTAACACTAGTGAGTTACCTAACTTTTGGAGAAAAACAATAATTAGAGGTGTTATATTCCTTGGTATATATATATATATATATATATATATATGAAAGCAAGTATTTGTTGTGTTAGAACTCTTCCAAAAGAAGAAGAGAAAAACATGTCTCTCGCATGCATTATTGAATTAGATTCTTGGAGAGGAAAACCGTGCAATCACATGCTTTATTATGTTAATATTTCTTTGGAATATTCTTTAGAGAAATATATACACTTGCATGCATGGAAAAATACTCTCATTTTGGTGTTATATTTCTAGATTAAAGGAAGGTGAAATCACATAATATTGATTGTGTTAGCCTCTATTTTGGGAAAATAATACGCGTCACACTCTAAAGGGATTAGCTATGGTATTAGCTTCTTTTGGAGGAAATAATATGCATGTAGTTATTGGGCTCGATGACTTTGGTAAGAGGGAAAATGTTTCTTTTCATGGAAATAATCAATGTTACATGATTTTGAACCCTTTGAAAAGAAATGTGGTTTATTTTTTCCATCGCAAAGATTTTGTTAGTTCTCTTTGGAAAGATACATATCTTTCTGCTATGCAAAGAAGTGCAAAGAAGCTATCATGTTATTGACTGAGGAACACAAGTAGTTGCATGCATGAAATTATAACTATATAATGTTAGCTTTGTTCGAATTAGAGCTTTGCATTTATATACATATAGTCATTGTGAATATCTCTTATGTAGGAAAATTTATTTTTGTAAAATAAAATGGATAAGTATAGTAAATCTATTCCGTTAATCCCTTTCAAAATAAAAGAGTAGTAGTAGGGACAAAGAAAATTTGTTGTTTGTGCTAGTTCTCTTGAAAGCTTGTTATGCATTTGCATGCACCAAAACAATATCCTAGTATACTAGTTTTCCTTTCCGGGAATAATGTGAAAGTGCATGAAAGATTATGTTAGAGATTTTTTGGACGCTTGATAATGGTTTGATTTGCTACTAATGCATGTGAAAATGATGTTAAAGAAGGAATTTTGTGACATTATGTTTATGTTTTATGCATGATAGATGTTGAAGTGACACTAACAAAAATTGATTATCCGTTTACTAATAGTTTACACTTATCATGATATCGAGTGTGCCGAGAAACAAGAATGGAAAGAAAATATAGTGACTTGTGTAAAGGACAAGCTCAAGCTAACATCAGTGGCATATAAATATGGTCCATGCGAGATTGAGGAATTCCAACTACAAGACGAGTCCATCGAAGGAAAACTACACAAAGGCCACAGAAAACATAGAGATTGAGGATTCATGGCAATGATATGATGCTTCGTAATGGCTTATAGCATAGTTATGTTGCATTTAATATGATTTTTATATTTAATATTTTATGAAAATGCTCAAGGGATGAAATCCCTTATAACCGATTGAATGACTCGGTGAACACCCCTCACAAGCATTTAACAATAAAATTAAATGTTTGTTGGTTTTCACCCTATAAGGTTTGCATATAGATGTCTAATGATGTGATTGTTTGTTGTGCCATTTTTTATGATGCAAATTCCTTTCATGAGGTGCAGTTTTTATGCTATCAAGCATGTAATTTAATAAATATGTTAAAATAGTCATGGAATCGATGCGTAGTTATAACTGTGGAATTTAAGGGAATATGCTACAACAATGGTAGTTAATGGTTTTGTAACTCACTATGATTTTACTAGATATTTATATATGTAATGATGGTGGTTATTCTAATGCCCATTGAGGGAATATATAGAATTAATTTCAAGAAAAGTTACACATAGGTAAATGAAAAAAATAAATCCCAAATCCATGCATTTTTGTGCAAGGTTACTTGTGAATGTTACAATTTCATTAGTTTTTCCCAAAATTTAAAGGAGAGATTTGCAAGAGATACATACTTGGAGACCTTTGTGAAACATTGAAATAATTTAGAACAAAAAAATTATTTATAGGTACGAGCTTTCGAACGTATAGTGATTCACTAAAAAACCCACATACTAAAATTTTACGCTTTATTGTTGATTTTACTTTAATACAATTTCGAGCAGGTTTAATTAAAAGATAGATTGTTTTCAAGAGAGACATATTGGGAGAGCTAAGAACAGGAGAAAATCTTGAAAACCACATAAATATCGAAATTTGAATGGTGTGGTGATTCATTAAAAATCTCGCATATAAAAAAATATAATTTTTACTATTGATTTTAATAATTAAAATTTTTATACCGCTTATGTTAGATTTATTCAAAATTGAGAAAATAATTAAAAAATGTGCATACAATAAAAAATTTTCTATTGATTTTACTAGTGAATGTCTTTGTGATATTTGTTCCAATTTAGGTTTGAGTTAAAAATCAAATATTTGGATTAATCCCTTACTTATTCTCGCTTATGTGAGTGAGCACTTTACCCTAGGTTTTAATTTCCCTCCTACCGCTTCACAACAAGGGGTTTTTAATATTAGGAGATTTTATATTGAATGAGTTTTTGTACTTACTATATATGCGTTGGACATGTAACGTAGGGGGACCACTTATTGAATTAGATCCAAGCCTCGCACGTCCCTATCTATAAATGACGTCTATTTCGTAATGTTGAGCTATGTAGCCATAACACACGGTCGCTCATAGTGGTTTTATCTATTCACATATCACAAAAAAATTGCCATCCCAAATCAATTTTTAAAAAAGCTTCATCTATTTGTTGGTGCGCCCTATGTAATACAAGACGTTGGCTCGCCTCTGCCAAATAATATCACTCTTGTATATATTTTTATGTTTTTATTACTTACTATGATGATGATGCTTTTATCATTACAAATCGCTGCATCATAATTTAAATTTAATTTATATTCATTGTTGGTGCTTGAAAATTTAAAATCTCTATGCATTTAATAGGAATAAACACACCACCTTGTTTATTCAAATAACCACATCGATTACTAGAAATCTTTTTTCGGCTGAAAATTATTTGATTTATGGTTGTAGAATGTATTTAATGGCCTATGTATTGAATGGTGTAGGTTGTACATTGATAAAATATATCTCGGGAAGTCACTTCATAACAAAAATATTGATCGACACAATGGTAGTACATCTAAAAAAAGGAGAAAAAGAGAAGTTATTTGTAAATTGTTTACAAATTTATTATGTTTAAACTATATGCCAGTTTAACTAATAAGTATTGGTTATTTTGGGTCATGCGCCACAAAATGAAGAAATTTGATAATATTATTTCTAATCTAAGTGCAAAAAGAGCGTAAAAGCCCAATGTGAAAAAGTTTGTCAGGATGGACGCAATTAGTGTGAATGAAAAAATATTGTTCAATATCGAGCTTTTATTTATATTTATATTTTTATTAATAATACAATTAAGAATCGCCGGGATGCGGCCGCGGATGCGAATTAATGAGCCGAGGGCTCGCGCGCGCGACCTCCAACGCTGCCCACACGCCGTGCCCACATGGCTCATGGCACTCATGCCCGCCGGAGACACTGACGCCCTCGATCGCACCGCAGAGGTAGTTGTCGCATCAACGTTCTTGGGTATACGTGCCGGTTTTGAACGTCCAGTGCATGGAGGGAGATGCCGCACGCTGAGAGCCATGGCGGACCTCTCGAACCCGCTCGATGCTCGTTTGTCCGCTCGGTGTGCCAATTCCGCCTGCAAAACGCAAAGTCGGGACGCCGCGCGCAAAGCATTTACGCTGTCCGGGAGGTCGCCCCGGGTGCTCATGGCTTTCTCCACCGCCTCCCTTCGCGGTGCTTCGGCCCTCAGTCGGGAGCCGCGGCAGAATTTGCTTTGCGGTGTCCAGGCTCTCTACTGGCCTCAATTTCCCGTTCCTCGGACAATTACTCCGCTAGCAATTGTATCGCCGGACTATGCTCGTCTCCCGAGTCCGGTTACATCGCTTCTCCGCTTCGCCCTTACCAGCCCAGCTACCGGTACGGTTATATTGCTTCTCCGGCTCGATTTATATAGCTTCTCGCTCCCGTTGGCCTCACACGGTATCCTCCTCACTAATCCCCATACTATCGCCCTCCCTCCTCTGCGCCCTCGCGAGGCGCCACCCCTCGTTAGCCATGCCACGCCCTCGGGCGGCAGCATGCGGCACGCAGAGGGGCACTAGTCGAGGGTACGGCCATGGAAAAATCCACCCCTCGATTTACTCGAGCTCGGCCGCGTCCTGCGAGGATGATGCCCACACGCCCCCGCCCATCGCTCTCGAGGTGGTGGAGCCGCAGGAAAGAGGCCGGGGGTCGACGTGCCGCCAATTATGTTCGTACGACAGCGAGAGGGGAGGGTCGTGCTCGCGCCAGGGAGTTCTTAGTGACTTTCTCAGTGTCGCCCACTCCTCTCGCCCTCGAGCTTCACCGGCCCTCCCGAAACTGCGGCTCATACCCGCCAACCCCTCCTTCGACTTCCCCTACCCCTCCCGGGCCAGCCCATTCCCCGGAAAGTCACATTCGAGGAGCCACGATCACGTCGAAACTACTCAAAATGCGCGAATTCCGTTTCTCTCGCGCACCTCCTTCGACTCCATCATCACCGCCCCTCATCTGCGGCGTCTCGCTCGCAGTGAGGAAATTCCGCCTTGTGCCTCCCCTTCCCTCCCCATTGACCATCGCCCCTCTCCTCCACCCACGGAGTTGCGTTCTGGGCCGCAACAAAGATTTGCGGATCGATATGCCATGCGTGGAAAGGAGGGACGGCGAGCGAGAATGAATATGCATGCGGGGTGAAGAGGAACCAATGTCTTCGAGCACGAGGAGCTAAAATCGGCTCATTCACTTCTCCGGTGCTTTTTCGAGTTTTCGTATGTTTCAATCGCTCCACTTTGATGAGCGGTATGTTGTTTCTAGCTTTTCCATCGCTCGTTTACATTTTATGTATAATCCTCGCGCTCTGTTTCCTTCTAAGGGCGGCTCGGCATACTGCAGCAATGGGTTGGTTTCCCACTCCGGGCAACCCAAAACAATCCGTGTACGAAAGGATGTTAATCGGTCCCGGTACTCGGCCGGCCTCACACAAAGCAATGAAGCAAGGGTAGTTTTGTAGCGATGCTAAATTAATAGATTAGTCTCGATTTAGAGATAATACAATTAAGAATATTAGATAACATGTTCGAAAACACTATATTAATGGGTATATATTTAATGTTCTATAGGGAGCAAATGACAATGAAGGAAAACTATCAATATCGATCTAAGAAAAGAAAATTGTAGAACATGTGAATGGTGATGAAATGGTCCTTAGATCATCCTGGAGTGGTCGCCGGAGGCTAATGCAGAGATATTTACAAAACTATGGGGACATAAGTGGAATGAACATATAAACGTAGTTTCCACTCTTACAATACAAAAAAATAAATCCAATGATTTCAAGGACCAAGTTATATATAAAGTACAAGAAGTGTTTCTAGAACAATGGTCGATGAGACGTGTGAGACTTGCTTGATAGGAAAAAACATACAAAATCAATAAAGTATCATTCAAAATATAATATTCACTTAATTAAAATGATTTTCTAGAATTATATGTATATAACACTACAAAACCGCCATTTATTAATATTAATTTTTTTATATTTAGTTTTCATATATCAATATAAAAATAATTTATGACTTTTTCGGAATATTATGAAAATAACAACGGATTAACAATCCCATATGAGAAACATGCCGGTAGGAATGTTCCAAAAAGTGTGGAAGGAGATGTTCAAAGAAAATGGCATAATTCCATGACAGAGGGAGGCCATCTCAAAAACAAATGCTTCACATGTATGTAACCATTGAATTTGTACATATAAACAAATAATTTAGCATTAAATATTAATTTCTCAAGTATTTTCATGCATAAAAAGATGGAACTCATTCAACACATAAAACATGGTGACAAGGAAGAAAAGATTGTTATCAAAGTTTATGATTAATTGTTAATATTTCCCTATAACACCTAGAATGTTCCATTTTAGTATATTTTAAAGTCGTTTTATAGCGACTTCATACTTGAAATGTCATAAAATAGGTGCTAACATAAAAAAAGAGCCATTAGAAGAATTGATTGACATTGGGTTAAAGTATGGAGTTGTGAGTATATGTTGGAATATCAAAAATTAATTCGTGGAATATGTATGTACCTATGTTGCTTTACTTCTCTAAATTTGTAATTAAGATAAGAAAAGAATCCCTTTATATTAAATCTATTATTTATAATGGGGTATAAAAATTACAACAAACAAAGTATGGAATTATGCTAATACAAGAGTTGTGGCTTGTGAGGCATGAAACTTGGTTTTGGATACCATTTGTATAGTTTATGAGTCATTTATTTTCTATGGTACATTATTATTCAATTTACATTGACGTATGTTATTTATTTCAGTTTTAATTATTCTCACCAGTGTAGATACACTCATTACATTTTATTTTTATGTTTGCGGATGGAAAAAGATTAAGAAGAAGATAATAATCGATGCGGTAGATTTGTCCAATTAACCCAAGTCTTGAAAATAGCTCGAGACCTTACATTAGTTCCAACAAATACGTATGATCTATTTGGATATTAATTCAAGTTGTCTGATTTGGAAATACCTATGTGAAAATCAAACATTTTGTTTAATGTAATGGACATAGTGTCTCAATTGAAAGGCAATGTATTACCAATAAATATCCCATTTTACGACATATCCCTTTATCAATATATAATAAATGTATTTTAATCTATTATATTGTGTTATCCAATATTGTTCTGGTGTTATGACACAAGACGTGAAATCTAATAATATAAAAAATTAATCCAAAATTCATATACAAATGGACTAATAGAAATATAATTTATATGGATATTATTATAATACATATTTTGATGCCATGAATAATAGATTTGAAAATCCCAATAATTTCACTATCACAAGTCGATGTTTCTAGAAAAGAGAAAATATCAAACACAACACCGGTGTATCTATAAAATAAACATACACTGGTGCCTTATTATATCTAAAAGAATTTTTAATATTGGGTCAGCTTTTTTGTACAGATGGTGCCTTTTATGAAAACAACAACGCCGAGACTTTACATTCAAGCACCGGTATTGTTTTCATTTAATTCCCTAGTACAATGTAATTTCTAAAGAATTAGTGCTTTCATAGATCTAACCCACCTGGCAATAAAAATTATTTCACCCTTGATGCATTATTCAAATTAATGGCACCGATTCTTTTATACCGCAGTGCATCAGCTTCTTTTATACGAATCACATGTATCATATCCGTGAGTTTAAATAAATAAACATCATGTCCGCAATAGATTTTTCAGCACCACTATCATTCCCCGAAAAGAGAACCCCGTAAATATATATATATATATATATATATATATATATATATATATATATATATATATATATATATATATATATATATATATATATATATATATATATATATATATATATATATATATATATATATATATATATTCACCCCAAGTTGATATACATTTAATGCACCGATATTATTTGCATTCAATACCTCGATGCTTTTAGTTATGTATATAGACATGCCGTTTTTATATATTTAGCAACAATGTTATTTTTGCATGAAGAAAATAATTAAAAAAACATCTACTAAATCCTATGTTCACCTAGATTCTTCCATTTGTGATAAATTTCATTATAATCTTCGTAGAACATCCGCTAGAAAAAACAAATGTTTTAGCGAAGGTTTTTTTGAAATTTTTTTCCAAATTTATAACACTAAAAACCTTCGTTATACCGTTAGAAGGTATTTTTCCTTGTATTTTGACATTACTAAGTGATTTAACCTCTCGAATTTTTTGTTATACCCCGTAATCCATTGTAAGTGGGTTTGAAAGGTTATGAAGAAGTCTCACATAGCCCTCGAACCACAACACCACCTTCCCATTAAACCTCTCGCACTATTGTTCTCATAAACATGGGGACAGCCTTCCAACCACCATCGTTGCACTAGCTAGTCTCTAGCTAAATAACCACACCCAAAATATACACCCAATCTACAACACTAAAACATAAATATCTATCAATATATGAAACAAAAAGGGTTGGGACAGGGTTTTGAAAATTGAATTCATAGAAAACACTTCCCACTCCCATAAAACATCACAAAAACACTAGAAATTATAAAATCATGTAATTCCCAAATCCCACATAGTGCCAATGAAGGGAAATATCGCATGGAAAATTTTCTAGATAAAGAGTAGGAAACAACTATGAAATAGACTAGAAAAAAAATATAAACAAGAGATAATGCCACACATCTCTTCTCGCATAACGAGACCAACACCAACATATATCCTAGAGAGAGGAATAAGAATCCCAATACCCAATAGGAAATGTATTGTTGAATCCTAAATCATATTTTCACCAATTCTTAGAGTACTAAAAATTACTTAATTTGGCTGTAGAGTTAGGCCACATGGCTATTAGATTTCTTACAAAATAGCCTCAATTATCATGAATGACCTATCACTAAATTTTCCACTTTAATACAAATTGATTTTTTCCTGCCACTCCCATCTTCTCCATCATGTGATGTTTGGTAACTCCTCGTAAGAAACAAAAATTGTATCCAGGTGGCTTATACTCATGTATTTCCACACGAACTCGACATAACATGTGCATTATTGGCATACCAAAACAATACTTGGATTTTACTAAATATTGGCAACACCTTCTAAAAATCACTTTATTTAACCCTACAAATACGAACCCAATACATTTTTCTCTAATTTAAAAACGCCTACTTTCACTAGAAATTGAAAATTCATTTTTTTCATCAACATTTCTTATACTAGTTTATATTTATATCCCTAGCATAATGAAGTTATGACTTTATGACCCCACATGAATTCTAAAATTCACCTTTATTTTGATATACATAGGAGACACATATTAGTTCTCCCACATCGTGATTAGTAATCTCACACTCAAGCATATCTCACAAAGATTTGTGGCATTTAATGGTCTAAGGAATACAAAGATCGAATGCTCTAGCAATATTTATTATGTGCATGTATATAAAATGACATATAAATTGATCGATATGGTGATGAAAACTCAATTGATGAATCTTTATGAATACATTTTCACCAAATAAGGTGTTGACACACAAGTGTAGGCACTTCTAGATTCAAGGCCACTACATACAACCAAGGTTAGGGCCCCAAATATAAAAATCCATATAAAGTGTTGGGTTATATCCCCCATAACTCAATTAATCACTCACTCGATATCTCTCAAGCAAGGGATATTATTAAACATATTTGGTCTGAGAGGAATAAAGAGAGAAACCTCCTTGTGTGTTATTGTAATTCATATGTAA
This sequence comes from Pinus albicaulis, assembly GCA_034641835.2. Classification (NCBI taxonomy): domain Eukaryota; kingdom Viridiplantae; phylum Streptophyta; class Pinopsida; order Pinales; family Pinaceae; genus Pinus; species Pinus albicaulis. The sequence goes on from CM076582.1 coordinate 996,486,895, forward strand.
TAATTTTTCCATATTCATGCATTCTTGGTGAATTATAATGGACATGAAAAAATACCATTATCTATAAGAAACATCATTTATTTCTCGTATTATTTAGAAATTATCAAGAATAGATGAGCACTTTTCTATTTTTTTGGCAAATGTTGTATATATTAATATGGTATAGGAGCACTAAACTAGATGAAAGATTGTATAGTGTCTACAATGTTGAGATGTGCTCCTTTTTAAATTTTCAATAAGATAAATATTTTCTTTTATTTACCCAAAAAAAATTTTAATGGGGTCCAAATTTCCAAGTCAAATAATTGTGTCATATTTATAAGCATGCGTACTTGATTGAGTATTGTATTTTACAATGTGATTGGTAGTTCACTAATAAAGAAATGAAAATCTCTAACACATATTGAATGTGTAGTCACACTCAACAAGATATAAAAATAAAAGATATAGCGAATTCTAATGAAAAATTACACTCACATAGAGAATACTCTACTTGAGGTTACACTCAACCTTCAATTATTTTCCCTCATGTTAGCACTCCATCGACCCTAAAGTCCGAGAAGGAGACCGACAAAGGTAACCACATACCACTTTGACCTAATAGTTAGCCCTACTAAAGCCGAGAGGGCTCTATAATTTTTGGAATTTATAAGGGCTCTATAAATTAGATTCACAACTTATTTGACCGGGAGCATGGATATTTTAGGCTAGATATGCAGATTAGGGTTTGGTTGATTTGGATTTTTGTGCTGGATGAAAATTGGACCTTCAAAGCTAGGAATGAAAACTCTATTAAGGTTATAGAGAAACAATTGTAGGGGAATGAAGGGGAAAGGTAGGCCGTATAAAATGACCAAAAATTTTGTATTATTATGGTGTAGGATGAAAACAAAGATCAAGAACAAGTATATAAATACGAATTCATTCATTAAGAAGAAAATAAACACAACATCATCATCTCATCAAAATAGGGCATGTATTCTATGAAGGCTTAAAAATTGTAAAGACAAGAGTGAAATAAGTATATATTTAATGGAAAGAGAAAGAATTCAATGGAGTGACTTAAAAAAATAAACATAGCCATACAATCTCACCATATGAATCCCTAAATTTAAGTCGCAAATTTTCTTCCGTATTGACTATATTACTTGGATCAAAATGAAATATAGTAGTTCAATGTCCAATGTTCCAACCGTTGGAAATGATTAAAAAAAAAAGAATAATATAGCTATTGAGGTCAAAATCCTCCCTTGGAGGTTTGATTTTCCAAAGAAAAAGTCAAATACATGCATATATATGGAGTTAGCTACACACTAGGGATGTTGCACAACAAATTCCTCCTTTCTCCTTACCACTAGAGACATATCCTCAAAGAAATAAATGAGGATAAGACACCTATTCAACTCCATTTTTACCATTTAAATTTATATTTTAAATTTTAAATTCATCCATATTCACCTTTTGACGTTCACAAAAAGTAAAAAATAGGAGTTTTTAAAAAATTACACAGTTGAAAATTGATTAAAATATAAGAAAAATGAAAAAAGTGCATCATTGGAGGCCATTTTTAGGGCACATTCTTGAATTCAAAATTGAAATAAGGATAGAATGGTAAATAGAAATATATGTATAGTTTCAACATCTTTAATGTTTTAAAATGACCCATGGGAAGGCCTTTCAAAATCTCATTCTCCCAAGATCGGTCAAAAAGTGTAGCGTGGCCTCAAAAAACAAGGAAGAAAGGTTTACTTTTAGGTGGTTTTTGACCATATTATCCCCGTAGAAGCTAGTAACTGGCTTCAGTGTCCAAAAATTGATATATATGTCATAATATATCGAACCATGTAGAGTTTGTGCTATTTGAGCTCTACAAAAAACACGTAACGTGGCCCACGCCACGCTTTTGAAAGGTGATCGGGCCAAAAATTTGCCAAATTTATGGGTTTTCCGGAAAATTAAAACTCAACGATGGAGTGATATCTCACTAAACATAAATTTTTTTTCCAAAAAGAGAGGTTTTTTTTCTCTTTGGAATGTTTGGAATAAAAATTGACTCTCGTTTCCTAAAATTTTCCTCTGCATTTTCAACAATATTCTCGCAACAAGGTGGCCTTCCAAACAGATATCGTGTCGAAAGTGTCAGTTATGAATATATGAATGGATATCTCATTTTGTAATACATGTGTAAACTATAAAGTAGGTTATCGTAGTTTGATATCTTAGGAAAAACAAAAATCCTCCAAAATCTTTAAAATTCACCTTTTTGGCCACAATATGTCCCGCAAAGATGGCTAAATAGACATTTTCGGAAAATGTTCCTTCAAAGATTTTTTCAAATTTCCAAAATTTTCTCCAAATTTCCTCAAAACTCGCTCCCGTACATGGGGAATGGAGACCTGATATCGTATGATACACTATCATGGATGCACAAATAACGAAATGAAACTTATCCTTCTCCTTTTGACTAATTAGGGTTTTGTACCGTGATTTGAAGTAGGATTTCAGACTTCTCAAGGTCTAGGTTCATGCCTTTGAGCCAATAGTCACCATGTTTTGGTATCCCTATGCGATGAGATATGGTATCTACTAAGAATATTAAATGAACCCCTGCAATTTTTGACATTTTCTCCTTTGGAAGTAGGAAACATATCTCAGGAACTACCCATGTAAACCTACCCCTCCTCCACCCTTTCGACAAAACCATAAAAAATTGAAATATTCAAAGCAATTTCTGATGTATGGTGAGGAGGTGATTTCATTACATTTTTAGGGCTCAAACCTTTAATATATTTCCCCATTTGGTTACTCTTATTTTCTTTAATGGTGATGAATCACCTTCCATGATGAAATCCTAGATGATAGAGGGAAAAACATGGAAGGGAGTAAAGCGATAAAATGAGAGAGTTAAGGAAGGGGGATGGGAGTAGTAATATTTAGGGAGATGGGTAAGGATGTTAGGTACCTTAGGGAAGTGTATGGAGATTAAAAGGATAACGTAATAGGATTAGGGAATTTTTACATAGGCCTACTCTCGACTTTCGATGGCATGCCTACTCACTAAATCTACTTTTTCAACCTTTCTATGCATATAAAAATGCATCTCCTAGTTCATATTTCGAAATAATCTCAAAGAATCGAAACTCACAATATTTTGTCTTCTAGATCGGCAATTTAAATAGGAAAGTACGGAATCACTTTTATAATTCATTTCACTTCATGATTTATAAAGCCATACAACCAAACACATGAGCGGAACTTTTAATTTTCAACCAATGGTCAAACCTACGACCAAAATACTTCCTAACATTCAATTCTTATGTGGAAGCTTATATCTTAATTACCCTATGGTTTAAACCTAAATACAAAAACTTTATAGTTTTAAGCATATCCTTCTTCGACCCAAAGTTAACCATATGCTTAAGACCTATAAACTTATCGAATAAATATTCGATATTACATAAAATGTATATGCGCACCCAAATTTGCAAATAATCTAAGGCTAAACCATATATCTGATATGGTTCATATTTTTATCAATCACAACTTATCAATTCGAATGCTAAACAACATTACCATACATTCGCCCTCAATGAATAAATATCAATGTATTAACCCTTTTCGTAAACTATATGTGCTCATTCAAATAATTGCTTTTGGTTATTAAACTCCGACCCATTTAACATTTAAACCTCAACAAAATGTATTCAAAGCCCCACAACACATCATGACATACAAACCTCACCCTTGCATTAAACCCTTTGCAACTTCACAATGCGAAAACCCTCGCATCTACTTCCCTCAAGATCGGACGAGAACCGCATTAATTTCCCCATAGGATTTTAATGTCGTAAAAGTGTGAAATGGGTGGTTTCCAAAACCACTCCAAGACACGTGTTGGCGCCGGACAGCATCACATTTTTATTTGTGAAACATCTTACTACCAAATAAAAGTGCGAAAACCGCTAGTTTCGATTCTCGAATGAAATTTTTACTATTCGTGCCTTTTGGTTCGCTCGCTTCCCCGCTCAAGGTTTCACACCATTGATTTTAATGGTTCCTCCATGTTATAACTTAAGACTCCTCGCTCCTTTTTTTACACATAGCTTATCTACTACATCGCTCCCTTAAACACGAATAGAGCTAAACAATCTCTGTGCACAATAGATATTTTCTTCGCCTCAAACCTACAATATTCAACTCCTTATATCACTTCTCACAAGGAATAAACACACATGGAAATTAACTCTTAATATAGAGGCTAACACAATAATCGGTCTTTATATGATTTCTCATTGAACTCAAGCTCATTCGCATAGAAATAAAATCAATAATAGATGCAGTATTAGAAATCGACTTACCTCGTGACCGATTCCTTACGTAAATTTACAATCACCACTTCAACCTTTAACATAGAACTTTTGCATGCACTTCTTATACACTCTCTCACAGACTTAAGGCACTCCTCATGCATACCATTCATATATCAAATCCTTAACACAGGATTTTAACCATACATAAATTAATCAATGCACATATAATACCAAACAAGTTCCTTCATATAAATGAATTTACTTGCCAGAGGTCTTTGGTCCTCGCCGTATCTTCTCAATTCAATGGCATTTTACCACACTACTCTACCTCTCCACTTCCTAAACTCTACAGTTCAATGTACCGTCCATTAATGCCTTTGAGCTTATTTTTATACAAAATCGCTAGTGAATCAATTTAGATTCTTCAATGACTCAACAAACCTGATTTCCCAAATTTGTAAATTTAGCCTAATCCCTAGATAAAATGAGACCGAATATCTCTTCATATTCCCAACTAATCGACTTCCCCTCATGTTCTCCAATGATTTGGGAACATTTACAATTTCTCACTAAATTTATTTAAAACTAATTAAATATTAACAATTACCCAAGAAAGAAAAACATGAGACCCCCCTATGCCTATTTATATACAAATTATTGTCTTGAGCCTAATGCCCCCGCATCGACCTTTGTGTTGTACGTATCTATGATCTCCCGATCAACCGTAATATCTTTCTTTTGTACTTCTCCAAAGCCCATATCTTATGCCGTATCTTTCCACTTATTGCTTTTGCTACCATGACCGCCTTTTCCTTTGCCGCTATTGTTTCTCTCGCTTTCTTGTTGTTGCCTTCTTCTCGCATGCGCCTCACCGACCGCCTTCTCATAAATTCAATTTCTCTCCGTCTAATATGCCCTCTCGACCGCTCTTGGATACCGGCCCATCTCTTACCGGCTGAATTTCTACCTCCTCGCCTCTCGCTTGCCGAGTTCTTATTTGCAAGTAAATACACCGGCTTCTTTGCTCTCAGCTCTAACTCTCCGAAATCCGTGGCTGCTGCTCGGTCGCTCTAACCGCCACCCAATCATCCATACCCTCTTGTTTTCCTAGTCAAGAAACTCTCCTTGAGCTGTCATCCATGACAATTTCTTCAATATCTAACTTTTGGGGTAATTCTCCTGGACCGGTATTTAAATTTCCAACACGTCATCATCTCTTTCCTTCTCCCGGGACAAAACATCCCTTAGTCCTTCTACCAAGACATGTAGTCATAAAACAAACACCAAAATCACAAAATCCTTATGTCTCTTCCTCTTCTCGGCAACATTTCAATTTGTTGCTCTAACATTTCCTCCTCGAAACACTTCAATCTACCGTCTTCCGCTATTTCATTCTCTTCTAAATGTTTCGCAAACAATTTAGCTTCTTGTTTTCTACTTGTCTCACATCATCACCGCATGTTGCAATTTGAATTCAAGATCTTCTTTTCTTACTTCGACAATCTTCAACAATTGTCTTCCTTCTTCCTCTTGATCGATTCTAGAAATTAAATCAAGTCCTTCAAGCTCTTTCATTTTCGTCTTCTATCGAATAAAATTTTATTCTCCACTGCCATAGTAGTCCAAAAATTTTGTCCTCCTCGTCTTCTCTTTTGTCCATCGTAAAATTGCTCCTTCTTGTCATTAGTAGCAGTAATAATAAGTTCTATCATATGAGACATGATAGTCTCACCTTTCCTTTTCTACAATATTTCACCTTTCATCCAACACAACTCCAAAAGATGGATTTTCTTTTACCATACCTCGTGAACACAAACAAATTATCAATTTCAAAACCACAATACCCAATGGTTCAATGATGATTCAATCACCAATTCTTCCTCTCAGCCCCAATTATTTTTCAAGACTCAAAAAATATTCACTTTCCTCATTCCCTTGCATCTTCACACTCGCAATCCCCCAATTTTGTAATTGAGGTTCTCCTCTCTCTCGCATTGAATCCCTTCGGTTTTTAGCATACAATTCGTTAACTTAATTTCCTTCATTCCATGGATTAAGATCTTCTTCCACAAAATTTTCCTCCTCTTTTAATTGACTCCTCAATGGTGTCAATTTATCTTCATCATCAACATGATCCGTATTCACAAAAAAATTGTTAAAATAGAAAATCGTAAGGCCCCGCTTCTTTCTTTTCCTCTCGCCAAAGATTTCGCATGTTGTCCCGAAAGTCCTCTCTCTATCACACGCATGTTGATCCAAACTTTCCAAATAATTCTCTCAAGAATTCCTAAGACTCGTTAACTAGTCTTCCATTCACCTCATCTGGGCTCAGATGTTTTTTGGTTCCTCGGTAGTGAACTCTCGCCTTCGTAACTTCCTTTCATACTCGAATTCTCCAACAAAATATTCCAGCAATGAAATTTCACTGCATTGCCGAAGCATTTCATCATCACTTACATTCCCTACATTCACACACACAAACTTTTAGTTTGGTAGACTAGAGCTCCGTAGCCTCAATCGGGTGTTTCACATATCGTTCTTCAAACCGATCCTCTCCTTCTTCATCCACAAGAATTTCTCCTTTCTACAACATTTTCAATCGCATCATTTCCTCCTTCACCAAGAGACATTATCCAACATTGCATTTCTCTTTAGAGTATTCACCATTGAGGGGTACTTTTATAGACTTCATAGGATAGCTTCACAAGATTGCTCATCCCTCCTTCTCAACAAGCTTTAATCTTGTTCATTCCTCGTGATGTACCTCGCAAACATGCACAACTCTTTATTTTTAAAACTACAATACTAAAAAAGGCGTAGTGGTTGCTTTATCAAGCACTTCCCTTTTAAACATGTCTACATGTGGAATCTTCAAATTCTATCCTTGGCTCAAGAAATTTGAGTCCCTCTTCCTCTCGTAGAACCCGTAATCACCTCACAATTATTAGTCAAAAAAATACAAGGTTCTACATCATCCAAACCTAATCTAGACTTGTCCAATAACTCCTAGAAATCATCAAAGATTTCCTCTTCAACAAGACAAACTTGTTGTTGTCCTAAGCCTTCACCATGGTACACAAGATCTTTGGAGATCTCCATCCTTCATCCGTACTCCGTTCCGCATCACAAACAAAAACCTTTCTTTCCTCAACTCAACAAGCCTCGAGTTCCGTACACATCATCTCCGTACATCCATCCCCTATACAAGCTTTCTCACTTCCGCAATCACAAAATCATTATATGTAAATTCCTTTGAACTCTTGGTCTCACTTGAAGCTTCGCTCGAGTCCTTCTCCAAATACTCAATTATTCCGAGAAATCTTCTTTCAACCGAGCATTTATCATTTGCTTCCCTTCATCTATAGCCTTTAATTTCTTCTTCCATGAGCCAACAAACTCTCTCCGGCTTTCCTTTATCTTCGGGCCCAATTTGTTGAACTTATCCCGCATCTCAGCCTAACTCTTTCTCATATTCTTCATCAAGAATTTCTTCCTCATGCCATTTTCTTTGGCATCTTCCTTCACTCTTCGTTGTGGCCTCCTTCAAAACCTCTCCGCAATCTTTGCTATGGCTATCGCATCCATTTTCTCCTCCATGATTTCTCTACCTCACAAGCCGCACTAAGCCTCCGCAACAACAAGCTCTCTTGCCGCAACTCACCTCACCAATCCTTTCCTCCGCATCCGGCTTTTGGCATGTAACGTCCCCTTTTGCCGACGGGATCTCGAGCACTCTCTTATGCTCTCTCTAGGCTTCACTCTACAACTTATCTCAAGAACACATCTCGTTCTTATTTCATCCAACTCGTTTGGAATTATCCAAGTTCTCACACACTTTCTTCACCTTAGAATCCTCTCGTTCGACTCTTTCATCACCGCTTTCAAAGCTATGATCTCGCTCTTGCCGAGATTTCTTCCTCAATTTCGCACCCTCGAATTTTCGCAAACAAATCCTTCAAACTAGAGTTTAGATAATGCTCATCAACTCACCTTCCAAGATCCCCGAATGATCTTTTTGTTCCTCCTCACCCGCATTGCATCTTCCGTGTGCCGCAATCTTCAAACACTCTATCTTCAACTCAAAGATTTCCTGCAAATCTAAATACCTTCATCGCACACCTAATCAAATCAGTAATTTTTGTTAAACAGATTAAAAACCCAAACTTCCTCTTTACCTGCTTTAGTACATATGCATTTCAAAATTACTTCTCGTAGAGCTTATCTAGCTCGATACCACTTGATGGCATGCCTACTCGTTAAATCCACTTTTTCAACCTTCTATGCATATAAAAATGCATCTCCTAGTTCATGTCCCAAATAATCTCGCAATCTAGAAACTCACAATATTTTTTTCCGTTGGATCGGAAATTTAAATAGGCAAGTGCAGACACTTTTATAATTCATTTCACTATGAATTATAAAGCCATAAAACCAAACACATGAGCAACTTAACTTTACTTTTCAACCAATGGTCGAATCCATGACCAAAATACTTCCCAACATTCAATTCTTATGGAAGTTTATCTTAATTACCCTATGATTTAAACCCAAATACAACAACTTTATAAAAGTATAATCATATCCTTCTTTGACCGGTTAACCATATGTAGAAGACCCCTTTTTTAACTTTTCAAATAAATATTCGATATTGCTAATAAATGTATATGCGCACCCAAATTTGCAATTAATCTAAGGCTAAACCATATATTTGTCATGGTTCATATTTTATCAATCATCACAACTTATCAATTCGAATGCTAAACAAAATTACCATAAATTCGCCCCTCAATGATTAAATATCAACATATTAACCCTTTTCGTAAATTATATGCGCTCATTCAAATAGTTCCTTTGGTTACGAAACTCCAACCCATTTAACATTTAAACCTAAAACATAATTTAGTCCGGCCTCACAACAAATCATGACATACATACCTCACCCTTGCATTAAACCCCTAGCAACCTGCGAATGCGAAACCCTTGAATCTCGTCTCTCAAGATCGAACGAGAATGACATTAATTTCCCCGCAGGACTTTAATGTTCAGAAAAAGTGCGAAATGGGTGGTTTGCAAAAGCCACTCTAGGGCACGTGTTGGGCACCGATCGCATCGCATTGTTAATTGTGAAATAACTTACCGCCAAATAAAAGGTAAAATCGCCTAGCGTTTTCGATTCTCGAACCACTTTTAATGTCTATGCCTTTCGGTTCCACCTTGCTTCCCCGCTCGAGGTTCCGTACCATTCATTTTAATATTGTTCCTCCACATTATAACTTAACACGCCCTGTCTCTTGTTTACACATAAATTATCTACCGTAAACCGCTCCCTTAAACACGAACAGAGTTGGTAATCCCATGTACAATAGATCTCGTATTCGCCTCAAACCTATAGTCTTCAACCTTATATCACTTCACAAGGAATAAACACATGGACATTAACTCTTAATATAGAGGCTTAACATGCAATGGTCTTTATATGATTTCTCATCAACTTCAAGCTCATTCACATATAAATTAAATCAATAATAGATGCAGATTAGAAAATCGATCAATTATGTGATCGATTCAAAGAAATTTACAATCACCACTTCAACCTTTAACATAGAAATTTTCATGCACTTCTTATACACTCTCTCATAGAGACTTTCATGTACCTCATGCATACCATTCATATATCAAATCCTTAACACAGATTTTAACCATACATAAATTAATCAATGCACATATAATATCAAACAAAGTTCCTTCATATAAATTAATTTACTCATAGAGGTCTCCTTGGTCTTGGCTAGATCTTCAATTTGATGGCCTTTTACCACACTACTCTACCTCCCCACTTCCTAAACTCTATGTGTCTACCAAGCCTTTTCCATTAAAGCCTTTGAGGCTTATTTTTATACAAAAATTGCTAGTGAATCGATCTGCATTCTTCAATGACTCAAAAAACTCTTGGATTTCCCAAAGTCGTAAATTTAGCCTAATCCCTAGATAAATTGAATCCGACACCCTTTCATATTCCCAGTTAATCGACTTTCATGTTCTCAAATGATTTGGGAACATTTAAAAAATTTCTCACTAAATTTATTTAAAAACCACTCAAATATTAAAAATTACCTAAGAAAGAAAACATGAGACCCCCCTATGTCTATTTATATACATAGTATTGTCTTGAGCCTAATTCCCCTACATCACTTCCCAAAAAACACAATGCATAGGGATAGGTTTTGGGCATAGGTATTTGGAAATGAAAGTGAGAGGTGCTTAGGTTTTAGGTAAGAGCTCAAGTATGTAGGAGGTTAGGGCATAGCAAAAAGAGAGTGTATTTTAGGTTTTGAAAATTTAAAAAAACATAGTATTTAGGAAAATCGTAGAGTAGGAAGAAAATTGGCAACTTTTCCACCATAGAATGAAGAAACTGAGAAAGAGGTGGGAGGTTTCCAAATTAGTTTTTTTACCTTGTGAAAGATTTTTCTCAGGGCTTGGAGACCTTTTTCAACCCATTATAAGCTCTCCAATATAAAGTGTAGCTCCTCTATAGAAAACGTAGCGCTAGAAGGAAAAGCTAGCCGTGTAAAGTAAAATGCAGCCTATGAAGAAAGCGTAGTGCTAAGTTATAGGCCACTTTTGGAGGCACATTAAATGATAAATTGAGCTCATGATATCTCAATGGTAATATGTCTCTCTGCCTAATAATCAATGGACCGCCAAGTACTGAAAAATGATCAAGTATAGCGCTCACAAACCAATTCACCGCAGGCCGGTAAAAACAACGCAACATGGATGAGGAAAGTGCAGCATGAGATTTCATACCACCATTGGAGGCCTTATTGAACTCCAAATTGAGTTAGGATATTCTTTATTGGGAAGTCTAATGAATGTCTAGTTATCATTTGAATCATAGATAAGGTCATTTGGAACCTATGAGATAGAGAATGCATTTTCCCCAAGAGTACTCCTACATAGCAACTCTGTAGCAACTATACTTTGGTCATTTCTCCTAAAATAACACCTTTGTAAAAAATTAAGGAGGTTATTTTAATTCCTTTTTCTATTATTCACAAACCCTTCATTTTTGTCAAACTCATCTCCATTTGGCTCTAAACATACTTTCAAGCATAATTGTTTCTATGTGCAACAAATGACCTCTTAATTATTTTGTGAGGAATTGATCTCTTTGATGTTATATGGCTCAAATCTTGAGGAATATACTCCATTATTGTATTTTTTCTTGTCATTTTATGTGGTCTCTACTTCCATGGATAAATCTTATCTTACTAGGAGGAAAAATTAGTGCTTGATCTTGGGAAAAGAAGGATTTGGCCGGTATTGATGACCTTGAAAGCCTAACGACCAAATGGAGACATCGTAACTAATGAAATAATTATGGTGATGACTGAAATGATGATGACATTATTCGATCGATGGTACACTCGCTGAGTGATGAGAGTGACCAACATGTGAAATTCTAGAGAGAGTGGAAATAACTCCTAGACACATTAGCCAAGAAAATTTATATTTGAAGACTCTCTCAAATGAAAAAAATTAAATTCAAACCATAAGAAAAACCTTGTAAGAGAATATTTGATGACTGCATGTGCTAAAAGTATTGACACGAACATTGGCTCCAACTAGGGATGGCAACTCCTTGGAGGTGTCAAGAAAACTATAGAACAAGTAGCCCAACCATTGGGCATGGAGTCAAAATCAAAAGAGTACCCTCAAAATAGGAAACCAAATGACAAAATTAACCGAAAATGACTATAAAAAAAACTCGAAAACTTATCGATGACAACATCATCCGTACTTGAGGGCTTCAAATCCTAATGACAACTACTTGCTCCGTCAAGGTATATGTACAACCATGTGATGTGATCCTTCGAGTGTAACCAATCCAAAAAATGGATAATTATTTTCAATTCAGCTCTCACTCTCCTCGAGCAAGAAAAAAGAAAAGGATATAACTCCGACCGTCCACCGAAAATTCCCTCATGATCCATAAATTCAATAAAATATATCATCGCTATCAAGTCGAACAAATCAATGTAAGGATCTTCAATAATTTGAAATGTTACCTTGTCTCAAATTCGTTGAAAACACAATCACACCCCCTTCATTATGATTTGAAAGAAACTTGGTTTTTGATCCATAGGAAGGCATAGGGAAGTATGAATTTCTGCTATCCGTGTGTTGGATGTAAAGTCCTCACATGATAAAATCTAACTCTATCTCTCGCACATTGTCTATCTTAGAATCATACTCCTCCAATTCATATTCTAAATCATCCTTGAACAAAAAACATTCTTCAATATTTTCAAACATGACAACCCTATCCTCTTCATGAAAGACACTAGTATCGGTTAATCGATCTCTTTACATGAAATCATCATCACAAATTGGCTTACTCAACACAAATTATTTATATTTTCATCAATATCATATCGTCATTATTTAAAGTCGATTTTCATTTTAAATAATGGGAGAATTTTCACTTAACCCATTCTTGACTATGTAACATTTGTAACCAAGACAGCTCAAAGTTTCAAGATGACTTTAGGAGATGATATATCTCATCTTTCGTACAGAGGAGAAAACCGAGTTTTATAGTAGTAATTATTATCTTGATGATTTTCATTTTTAGGTCGGGAATAGACATTTTTCTTCTTTTCTCGTCCGACTGTTTATCCAATGAGGAAACTAGCGCTTTCTTTTTGGAGGAAAAAATCATGAAGGGATTCATACCGTTTCAGACACTCTTCATCCCCATAAATTTTTTCGAAAAGAAAACTCATTGAAAATTTCAGAAGCCATCACAAAAACTATCACTATCGACAAGGCACTACAACTTGATAATGTTTTTTTGAAATAAAACTAAACGAATGTCCTTTAGAGAATAAAAACTAGCGTAATGGTAGAATTTCATACCGTGATCTCTTGTTCCTCTAAGGTAGCCATGAGCATCTTTACCGACAATCTTCGTGAAAACTCAATCTTTAGTTTGTGAATATGAGAATGGAATGAATGTGCAAACTAGCATCTTCTTTGTCGTGACCTTTAAACTTTGGTACCTTGTTTCCCGAATCTACAAGGAATATGATTCGTAAAACCAAGAATATGAGCCCAACTCATAGGAGCATACCTTCTAGTAGTTGAATCCATTTTGACAACAAAGAGGTAACCAAGAATATCTTCAAACTATCGGTTCTCGAACATTGGAGTCACCATGAAAATTAAGAACCTTTTGCATTCGTCTACACTCCCCGAGTCATGAGGTGAATCTATTTCATCTTTGTGTGTCCAAAAATATTCACCATCATTAATCATATATGATCCTTTTCTTTATTTCCCAGGAACATTTGTCACTTCGTTCCCCGACAACAAGGCCAAGATGTTAGCACTTAGCCTGACCTCTCAAGGTTGAGAAGGAGACCAAAGAAAGGTAACCACACACCACATCACCCTAATACCGAGCCCTACTAGGCTGAGAGGGTTTCTCAATGAGAATCACAACCGATTTGACTAAATCATGGAGATTCTAGGCTAGATATGAAGATTAGGGTTTCGTTGATTTGGATTTTTGTGTTAAAGAAAATGGACCTTTAGAGCTAGGCTTGAAAACACTCTTAAGGTTCCAAGAGAAAAATTGATGGGGAATGAAGGGGCAAGGTAGGAAATCTCAAAATGAGCAAATATGTTGTATGATTATGCTATAGGACGAAAAGAAATATCAGAACACACAAATAAATATGAATTCATTCCTTTAAGAAGAAAATAAACACAACATCTTCATCTCATCGAACAGTGAATGTATTCCCCATGAATCCTATTTTGAAACCTGTGAAAAAACAATGGATTTGAAAGTAGCAGATATGTAATGGAAAGAGAAAGCATTCAATGGAGTGACTTACAAAAAGAAACATACCCATACAATCTCACCATGAATCCCAAATTTAAGTTGCAACTTTTCTCTCGTATTCACTATATTACTTCGATCGAAACGAAATACACTAGTTCAATGCCCAATGTTCCAACCCCTTGGAAATGATTACAAAAAGGCCCCACATAGCTACCGAGGTCAAAATACTCCCTTGGAGGTCTAATTTTCAAGAAAAAAAGTCAAATGCATGCATCTATATGAAGTCACTTACACACTAGGAGATTTCAAAACAAATTCCTCCTTTTCCTAACCACTAGGAGACATATCCTCAAAAAAATTAATGATAATAAGACACTTATCTACTAATAATATATAAATCAACCCCTATAGTGATGGCATTTTATCCTTTTAAAGTGATGGAAAAAAATATCTATGATCTTCTCTATGAAAACATACCTTCACTCTTTGACAAACCCTAGAATCAGAATATTCCCAATTAGCAAGAACTTATTGGAAATATTAATTTTTGACTATTTTTTCCTTTATAAAGTTAAAATATAAACAAAGTGGTGAAGGAGCACTTAGCTCACACTTAGGATAAAAGCATTCCCAAAGTCACTAAGGAGACATGTCGAATTATCAAGGTGGGGCCTAGTGGCCAAGTGGCAACACAGAATTGGTGGGCCCAGTAGGTGAGGGAGAGTGTCTACCAAGCATAAAAGGAGGGGAATTAATAATTCTCATTCATTCCGATTATTAATTTTAAGAATCGTCTCTCTCTTAACATCGAGAATGCTTTATATTTAGCAAAGTATGCATGTACTCTGCTCAAGACACCGAGTGTCTCCGTTCGAAGATCCCAACTAGCCCTAAGGGAATTCAAGTGCTTTCGGTGAGAAGTTCCATCCTTATTTTGTCATGGGAGTTGTAGCTTACGGGGAGGAGCACCCACGCAGAGACAAGCAATGGCTAGAGGGAGGATGCAAGCCTGTGGAGAGGTTGTTCTGGATTGGGAGTTGAGGTGGATTCACTGGGAAAGTGGATAAAGGGCCACCCCTTTACTATTCCGGGGGCCATGGAGTTAACACTAGATTTGGAGCCGTTCATTCAGAGCCAACACTCCTCCTCGAGGAGCAAATACGTAGCCTCAAGGGGAGCTATTTTTAGGGTCGGCCATTTCGAAAATATTTCCTATTTTTCTCGGGTTTTGGGAGTAGAGGCCATTCCAAAATTTTCAGAATTTTCTAAGGTGGGGAGCAGCCTCAAATATTCAATCCATTCCAGTAGTGAGTAGTAGCAATAGCATGGAAAATGAAGATCAATGCCTTGGAACTTACACAATGCCATTGAGGGAGCAAACGTATTTCAAGATATATTCTAGAGTATTCCTACGCTTCTAGCAAGACATGGTACCATCATTCTTATCACCTTTGTATTCATTTTATCTTTGAATACTTAATAAAATGGCTCGTTGTTCTCCATATCGTGTCTAGTTCATGTGGATGCCTCTATAGTTATCGTAGTTTCTCGTTTATGTGCTTTATATTACCGTTCATTTATATTCAAAATATTACAGCAGTATCAAAGCTCATTCTTGGCTCAACCATGGGAATATTTTCCTATGAACAAAGAGGGCAGTATTTAATCTTACCCACCAAAATGTAGTAGAGGTGGAAGATATGGGGACTCACAACAATGTGACCAAGATTTAACAACATTTAGTAGGCCAACCAGGATCCGATGCCTAAATTCTTACCCGTAGCACCGAGTGATAAAGATAGGCGAAATGATCATATACCCATGGAAGATTATTTCCGAGAATGGTAATCCATGGGGAAAACTTCAAAGCGGTTATGTCCTTCGCAGATTACCGCCATCTTAGGTGGGATGAAGAAGGAAGGAACAATGGGGGGTCTAGCACAAAGAGTTTAGATTTCCAGTAGCGTACCATTGGGAGGACACCTTTTCCCATGTATTATGGATCCATCGATTGCACGGCCCGTAATCGAGGAGTGGGGGTTGGGGGGGGGGGGGGGAGTTGGATACCTCCTAGCTTAACCGAATAACAAAGGGGGAAGTCATCAAAATGGCTACCTCGCACTCGGGGGATGAGGGCACAAAGGATCATGGTGAGCATGTGGATACACCCAAGACAGATGCAGGGGCCACCCGTGTTGGAGACTTCTTTGATCATTACTATCAGATTTTGGAGCCGTTCATCCGTATTACCACCCTCCTCGTGAGCAAATACGCAGCCCCGAAGGGAGCCATTTTTGGCCGGGCCATTTCTCGAAAATACTTCGGGTTTTTCCGGGTTTTCAGAGTAGAGTATTCCAAAATTTTCAGAATTTTCTAAAGGTGGGGAGCAGCCCCAAATATTCAATCCATTCCAAGAGTAGTAGTAGTAGCAATAGCATGGAAACAGCATCAGCACTTTGGAACTTACACAAATAATGAGGGACAAACATTTCAAGATATATTCCGAGAGTATTCCTACGCTTCCAAGGCAAGACAGTAGCATCATTTTTATCACCTTTGTATTCATTTTATCTTTGAATACTTAATAAAATGGCTCAAGTGTTCTCCATATTGTGTCTAGTTCATGTGATGCTCTATAGTTGCTGTAGTTTCTTGTTTATGTGCTTTATATTACCGTTCATTTATATTCAAAATATTACATTGGTATCAAAGCCTCATTCTCGTTCAACCATGGGAATATTTTCCTATGAACAAAGAGGGTAGACAAAAATCTTACCCACCAAATGTAGTAGAGGTGGAAGATATGGGGGACTCACAACAAAGGTGACCAGCATTTAACAACATTTAGTAGGCCAACCAGGATCCCGATGCCTAAATTCTTACCTCTAGCACCGAGTGATAAAGATAGGCGAAATGATCATATACCCATGGAAGATTATTTCGAGAATGGTAATCCATGGGGGAAAACTTCAAAGCTGCTATGTCCTTCCGTAGATCATCGCCATCTTAGGTGGGATGAAGAAGGAAGGAACAATGGGGGTCTAGCACAAAGAGTTTAGATTTGTACGTACCATTGGGAGGACACCTTTTCCCATGTATTATGGATCCACCGATTGCACGGCCCGTAATCGAGGAGTGGGGGTTGGGGGGGGAGTTGGATACCTCCTCCTAGCTTAACCGAATAACAAAGGGGAAGTCATCAAATGGCTACCTTGCACTTGGGGGATGAGGGCACAAAGGATCATGGGGAGTATGTGGATACACCCAGTATGATGCAGGGGCCACCCGTGTTGGAGACTTCTTCGATCATATCGCCTCGACATCTACAGAGTAGAGCTTACCCCTCGTAGTGCCACCCATTAAGGCATGACCGAGGTAGTGTCCGAGTCTTTGGGTGGTAGCAATAAGGCGACAGATGGGTGAGGTGCGAGGAGATGTATCCACCTTCGATGAGGCACTAGGATATACAGAGGTATTGCACGATGGTCACACACTACGTTGTCATCGCCTTCGAGCCGACCTTCTTGTTTTGAAAGGTAAAGCGTACGTACGAGAGGCTATTTCTTAAGAGAACGAGGAGCAGAGGGCATGATAGTGGTTTGTGCCGAGTTAGTAGCTGTTACTCCACATTGGGGAATGGCCGGGATTCCCCAATGGTATGGCTAGAGGGCACATTGGAGTGTCATAATAGCCCCCTTCGTGCATGCATCGATGGGGCTAGCAGCGCATTGTTGGGTCACTTCTTTCCATTGGAAAGAGAGAGGCAAAGCCACCTAGTTAGATCTCATATGTTGACTTAGATAATCTGGATGAGATGATCGAAGTTGCATAGGGTGCAACATCCACATGTTGAGGTTGGATGGCAAGAGATTTTGAGTTGGTACCCAAATGGAAGTGGGTAATGGAGATAGTGGTGGACCCGAGTCTAGTTCAACAGAGTTTCCAAAGGCCGGGAATACGGTGCACACCAAATTGGCATTGGGATCTAAGCGGGACTACCTCGTCATTTCTTGTGCAGTCAGTTGACTATGTTTTTTAGGGTAAATTTGTCCTAGCAAGACGACATGCATCTTTGATAGGGGAGTTTCGGGCCGCCCCATGGCCAACCAATTTATGCGTACCTCAGGTTATCTTCGTACGACATTTATACACGAGGTCGTCGTGGTGATCAACATACCTTGAAGGAGCTTATCGAAGGAGGTGGCATTGGCAAGCCACTAGATGGTTCCTTGTATGGATCCAAGGATTCTTCACCTTTGTGTGGGGCACATAGGTCACAACGGAGCCGAGAAGCGATGGTATCACTACTAAAAACATAGGAAGATTCACTTCTCGACTCCCTCGGGGAGGGTTTGGAGTGATGATCCATTCAGTTTACGTTTATAGCGATGTGACAAAGGAGGTGATAATATCGATTGGGGGGTGGTCTGACATTTAGAGACATAATCCTTTGGCCATCACATCCAAGGATGTGTGGGAGCTCTACCATTGAGCCGCGTACTACCGTAAGGACATGGAGTTGCATGGTGGTGTACCATAGTGTGAGACTGAATTGTGGAGTAGGAGTGTCCTACATCACATTGAGAACATGCGAGGAGTGACCGATGCTTTGATATAGACAAGGCACCTAGATAGCATAAGGTGGTACAACAAAGAGTAGGGGTATCCCAGAGGCTGTGGGTATGCCTCACAGGGCAAAGGGTATGTCGAGGAGTACATGGATGACTGGGCAGAGACACAGGGTGTACAAAGGCTGGGTACGCAGCCTTAGAGTATTGCCTCCAGTGGAGACTCATGGACAGGGACAACGTGGTTACCTTTGGGGGTAGTTCACCTAGGATCGATGGGGAGATGGGGGATGAGAGATACTGAGGGTATCTATGGGGACTCACACACCGACCCTCTCTTTCTCTACATCACTCATGGGCACAAGAGCTTTTTTTGCTGCTCTGTCACTTTGGGCATGAGAAGTGTGGTACGTGAGGCTCACCCAAGATATTTGGATGACACTTATCACACTAGGGAGAGACTTCTCGCAGTGGCACCGGGCCTGGCACTAGTCGATAGCCACAGTGGGTGCCAGGGGATGAGATGATCATAGGTGCACACGCTCATCGCCGAGCCTACGCTTGGGGAGCGGGTCATGACAGACATGAATCACTCTTTCCCCTCGTGGCATGTCGAGACCATGCATGAGAAGAGGATACTGCATACCGTAGGTAAGATCCTAGTATGTGTCCGGGTTCCGTAAAATGTATCGACACATTATGAAGAGGGTGGATGCAAGGATCCAAAGTGGGGATATGGTTGGCAGCGATAGGAGGGATCCACATACCTTGAGTCAATTGCGAGTATCAGATATCTATCTATTGATTGCATTTAGGGGGTGGCTATTTGTCACATATGGCTTCCATGGTCACCGCACTACGAAGCCGATTACGTGCGGTGTTACCATGCATCATATTTTCCCATGATATATGGACTGATATTGGTCACGATCAAGGACTAGAGATGAGGCATGAAGGATTCACGCGCTAGCAGAGCTGGTGGTGTAGCAGGTCCGACTATGGGATGCATAGATTCAATTGATTTATACCCCATTCTATCCCATGATGGCCGAAGTCAAGATAAAGAGTGATCTATTTCACCGTTGGGTTGGCACATGGGGGTACACAAAGGCCTTCATCGTATGGCAAGGAAAACTTTCTCTATTGTCGCACAGATTCAAATCGCATTCGCAGGGGTAGGTGTTGGCATCATGGCGATTCCTAGTCCGGATGAGCTTGTCTCTCATAGATCTCCGCCACCGGGTCTCAAGAGAGGAGGACATACCGCCTGGGCGTACGTGAGTATCTCATGATCGTAGTAGCACAACATCAAAGATGGTGATACCAATAAGAGATTAGTAGTACACTTGAGCATTGCAAAATAAGCACATGTACTTGGATAAACTCTCGTGGTGAGATGTATACTACATGGGGAGATCATGTATATCTTCCATCAGGCTTTGAAGAAGTCATTGATGAAGTGGTGGACTCATTAGGTAAGGTGATGGTGACCGGAGCAGGTGGAGCTTCATGTTGGATAGGATCGCTGGGATCCCCGCATTGAGAGATCCCTCCATATCGGGGGGGTGATGTGAGGACAAGGAAGATTCAAAGGCATCTAGGACCCAGGAACATTTTACGTTGATGGTGGGGACATCATCTAGAGAGGAAGCTTGTTTAGGAATCGCTTTCGAGGGACAAGCAATTTTTTGCTAGGGAGAGATTAATTTTGACTAATTTTTTCCTTTATAAAGTTAAAATATAAATAAAGTGGGTGAAGGATAATTTATCTCACACTTAGGATAAATTCATTCCTAAAGTCACTAAGGAGACATATCGAATTAGCAAGGTGGGGCCTAGTGGCCAAGTGGTAGCGTAGGGTGGGGCCAGGGTGAGGGAGAGGCTTACCAAGCATAAAAGGAGGAAGGGTCTCCTCATTCTCATTCATTCTGATTATGCATTTGAGAATTTATTCTTGACATTGAGCACGTTGTTGTTTAGCAAAGTCTACACATACTATTCAAGACACCATGTGTCTCCGTTCGGAGATCCCACCTCACTTCGGGGGATTTTGAGTGCCTACTTCCTGTGAGGCATTCCATCCTTATTTTTTAGTGGGATTTGCGCTATCATGAGGAGCACCTACGCAGAGACAACACAAATAATGATAGGGAGGATGGAGTATTGTGAGAGGCTATTCCTGACTGGGAGTTTCGAGGTGGTGGATTCAACTTCGGAATAGTGGAGGCACACCCTTTTCCTATTCCAAAGGTTTTGGTGGAGTTAAGGACTGCATTTTGGAGCCTTTCATTCAGAGTTGAAGGTCCCTCCGAGGAGCAACGTAGAGCCAAGGGAGCTATTTCGAGGGGAAGGCTATTTCTAAAAGTGTCTCCGGGCTTTTCCGGGGGTTTTGGGAGTAGAGACCATTCCAAAAATTTATTAGGACTTTCGAGGTGGGGAGCAAACCCAAAGATTTAAATTATCTCAAGAAAGAGCGTAGGTAGCATCAAAGACGACAAAAAACACCGCATTCGTATATTTCGCAATGGTTGAGGGAGTACCATTTCACAATATATTGTGAGAGTATTTCTACGCTTGCTCAGTGCAAGCAAAGGTGCCATCATTTCCGATCACCTTTGTATTCATTTTACCTTTTCAATACTTAATAAAATGGCTTAGCGTTCTCCATATTATGTCTCACCATGTGATGCCTCTCTAGTAGTTGTAGTTTCTTGTTTATGTGCTTTATATTACCTATTATTTTCTATTTTGAATATTACAGCGTTGTGTAATATCCATGTTTAGGGAAGACCTATCAGGTGGGCCCCGCCACGTGTCTCGGGGTCTACGTAATGAGGGGTTATTAGCCGCCGCCCGCATTCTTCGCGTCTTAAGACCCCACCCCAATGTACCGGGATGCCACCACTACCGTCCGGGATTTTGGTGTAGTGGTTGGGCCTTTTGGTTTCAAAGCAGAGGCCTCGAGGTCAAGATTCGCGAGCGTGGTGGGCCGTAATATCTCCGTTTAGGCAGCCCTATTTAGGGTGGGCCTACCACATGTCCAGGGTTTGCGTAGTGAGGGGTTGTTTAGCCGCTTACCCCTCGCATGCGCCAGGCCTTAAGACCACCCTTAACACCCTCGGGATGTCGCCCTCACCACGCTTGGGTTTTCGTCGCAGTGGCCGTCTTGTTCTATCGTAGTGCGGCAGGCTCCGAGGCCGAAGACTCGAAGTGAGATGGTGGGCTATAATATCCTCGTTTTTTAGGGCACTCGTTTAGTGTGGGCTCCGCCACGTGTCCGTGTCCGGCGTAATGAGGGGTTTTTTAGCTGCCGCCTTTAGATGCTTTCGATGGGCCTTAAGACCCCACCCTAACACCCCCGGGGGATGTCTCCCTCACTAATAGTCTAGGATTTCGGTGTAGTGTCACTTTGACCTCAAACTCTTTTTGCAAATCCTTTATTTTCTCTAGCCGTAGGATGGCATGTATCCCCTTTAAAAATGGTTTGTTGTTTTGTTTTTCTCTTTTCATCCAAGAAATCATCAGAGTCTAACCACTCGTGCAAGTGATTTTTCAAACTCCGTAGTTGGTGTACTCGAATTTTTTCTAAGTCATTAAAGACTTTTTCTAAGATTTTTCACAAATTGGGCTTTAGCAAAATACTTTTTCACAAAAAGATGAATTCATCCTAGAAAATCAATCTAAACAATATTAGGTGAGAAAAATGTTACCCCGTATGCAAGGAAATGATGTCTCCTAAAGCTCTACGTTGACTCTAGAAATTCCGCAACTACTAGCCGGAAGGGACCCTTGCTTGAGCCTCCAAAAGTTCTCATAAAATTTCGCCAAATTAATCTTAGGCTCTCCACCACAAACCCGTAAAACCAAGAAATTATTTTTTCGAAATCATGATTAACTTCAATAGAAAGTCCCTCCAAAATCTATGTCGCTACTCCATGACTACAAGGCCGCATGACTTCGGCCCCCGATTTACCCACCGAAAACTACTCGTAAAATTATAGGAATTTGAGAAGGTGATCCTTGCCCAAAACACAAGAAAACCCGCAAGGGTTTATTCTAATTCTAAACTTGAAAATCGTCCTTTGCTCGACCTTCTTCCACGATTTTCCGAAAATCGTAGCTACTTACCGTCAATCATTGCTCTCCGAAATCCCGCAAACTCTCATATGGCTCTCCTATGAATTTCCCAACACCCCAACTCTAAAATCCCACCAATGAAGCTCCCACAAATGAGCCTCCTCCAATGATCGCATAGGCCCTTCTAACGAAAATAGCCAAAATAGCTATAACTAAAAACCGGAAACCCACAAAGCTGGGATCCAATATTGAAGCTTTGATACTCTCAAAGGCCTTAACCACTACACCAAAAGACCGTACTTTTAGTGAGGGCGTATCCTGTGGTGTTAAGGGTGGGGTCTAAGGCCCACCGAAGCATCCGAGTGTGGAATATAAACAACCCCTCATTACGCGTACCCAGGGACATGTGGCAAGGACCACTCTAAATAGGTTTCCCTAAACAAGGCTACCCTAAATAGTATATTACATCCCACCACGCTTCTCGCGAGTCTCGACCTCGAGACCTCTACTCTAATACCACAAAGGCCCAACCACTACGCCAAAACTTCTAGACTATTAGTGAGGGCAAGACATGTGTGAAGGGTGGGTCTTAAGGCCCACCGAAGCATCCGAGGGTAGTGGCTAAACAACCCTCATTACGTAGGACTACGTACACGTGGTAGGGCCCACCCTAAACAAAAGAGACCTTAAACAGGATATTACATAAAAAATTAACATCTTCAAAGCTCTTTCCGATGAATGGTGAGGAGGTGATTTCATTATGCTTGGAGGTCTAAAACCTTAGTATATTTCCCCATTTTTTGTATTTTCTTTCTACTGTGATGAACTGCCCATGATGAAACCCTAAAGCATAGGAGGGAAAAATAGAGAAGGGAGTAAATGGATTGAGAGAGTTAGGGAAGGGTGATGGGAGTGGGAAAATTTAGGGAGATGGAAAGGGGATGTGAGGTACCTTAGGGAAGTATAGGGATATTAAAAGGATAAGGAATAGGGCTAGAGAATTTATACATAGGCATATACTCTTGGCTGCCCAAAAAATGCAATGTGGTAGGGATAGGTCTGAGAACAAAAGTGAGAGGTTATTAGCATTCTAGGGATGTATTTTTGTGTTTAAGAGGTTAGTGTAGCAAGAGAGGGAGAATAGGTTTTTCAAATTAAAAAAGATATAGTCTTCAAGAATAGCGTATTTAGGGAAGAAATTAGCAAGTTTTGCACCACGGGAATGAAGAAACTAAATCGAAAGAGGGTGTGGAGTGCTTCAACTTACTTGTTTTACCCTTTGAAAGTCCGTGTGGAGCTTGGAGAGATTTTGCAACCCTTTAGAAGCTTTTTAAATACAAAGTGTAGCTCCCACAAAATACGTAGAGCCGTAATGAAAAGTATAGTGTGTGAAGGAAAATGGTAGCATGTGAAGGAAAACTCAGCATTGCCAAGTTGCGTACTCGAACTCAAAATTTAGTTGTAGATAGCTCATTCAAAAAAAGATTGGTAAAAAAAAACACAAACATGACCGAGGAAAAGTGCAACATGAGATCAAGATTGCTTTCTGGAGGCCTCATGAACTCCAACCGAGCTCATGATAGCTCATTCGAAGCTATTTCTATCTAGTTATCATTTGAATCATCAAAAAGGTCATTTTGATAGTTCATGATAGAGAAAATTCATTTTTCCAAGAATTATCTAGAAGTATAACAACTCTCGTAGCAACTATATTTTGGGAATTTCTCCCAAATCATAACACCTTTGTATAAACTCCAAGGAGTTTTTTTGTTCCTTAATTTATTATTTACAAAAAAAAAAAACGTTTCATTTTTTTCAAATTCATCTTCTTTGGTCGAAACATACTTTGAATCATAAATGTTCTTATGTGTAGCAAATGAACTCGAAGGAGTTTGTGAGGAATTGATCTCGTTCGATGTTATATGGCTTAACCCTTGAGGTATTTTATTATTGCATTTCGTCTTGTTAGTGTACGTGGTCTCTATCTAATGGTGGATATTATATTACTAGGGAGGAACAATTAGGGTGTCTCTTGGGAAAACATTGGATTTGGGGCGCTTTTGGTGACCTTGAAACCCTAATGACCTAATGGAGATATTGAACTAAATGAAATGATGATGGTGATGAATGAAATGATGATGATAATATTTGAATGATGATACACTCGCCTGATCGATGAGAGTGACCGACATGTTAAATTATTGAGAGAGTGAAAATAACCCTAGACACACTAGCCACAAATTTTTACTCAAGACACTATGAAATGACCAAAAATTCGCTGACACCCTAAGAAACCTTATAAGAGCATATTTCGATCACCGGTGGATAAAGCCGAAAAGACTAACACAACATGGCTCCATCTAGGGATGGTAGCTCTGGTGGTGTCAAGAACATCAGACCAAGTAGCCTAACCGTTGGGCATGGAGTTAAAATCAAAAGGCTAACCTCAAAACAAGAAACCATCCGACAAACTTAACTAAAATCGACTAAAAACAAAAAAATACAAAAATTATTGATGGTAGCCAACCATCGAGACGTGATGGATTCAAATACCGATTTCAACTACCTTCTTGTAGAAGATATATGCACAATAATGTGAAGTGATCCCTCGAATGTAATCAATCCGTAGATGGCTACTTATTTGAATTTTTCTCTCACTTTCCCGAGTAGGAAGGAAAACAAAAGATAAACAACTCAAAGTGTCCAATGAAAATGTCCTAATGATCCATAAATTCAAGAAAATATATCATCCCTATTTCCTCGCAACAAATCAATGTAACAATCTTTGATAATTTGAAATGTTACCTTGTCTCGAGATTTAGGAAAAAGAAAAGCACACCCTTAATCGTATCCGAAATAACGCTGGTTGCTGATCCATAGGAAGGCATAGGGAGGTATGGATTTTCGTTATCCTTGTTGTTGGCCGTAAATTCCAAAGAATGAGAAAATCGACTTCCATTTCTCACATATTGTCTATCTTAGGCTCATACTCCTCCAATTCATAGTCTAAATCATCCTTGAACAAAAACATTATTCAAGATTATCAAACATGACAACCCTATCCTCTTCATGAAAGACAATAGTACCTCGTTAGCTCGATTCTCATAGAAAAAAAATCATAAAAAATTGGCTTACCACCACAACTTATTGTATAGTTTCATCAGCTTTGTTATCGCAATCATTTAAACTCAAATTTTCATTTTCAATAATTGAAGAAGATTCACTAACACATTCTCGACTATGTGGACTTTGCAAACCTACATTAGGTTGGGTTGTAACATGAATTTTTAGGAGATAATCTATCTTACATTTAGACAAAGAGGGAAAAAAACAAGTTTTATAGAAGTAATTATTTGCTTGATGATTTTAATTTTCTTGATTGGGAATAGGCATTTCTCTTTTTTGGTATGAGTCTATTTCATCCAAGGAGGAAACTACCGTTTATTTTTGGGAGAAAAAAATCATAAAGGCTCTCTACGATCTCAATTATCTTATATTCTTCATCCCCATACAAATTTTCAATAAACTCAATGATATTTTTTGAAATCTCACAAACCTATTAATCATCAACAAGGAAGAATTAGATCTTTGGTAATGTTGAAAGAAAATTGAATGAAAGTCCTTTAGAGAATACAAACTAGCATATGGTAGACTCTCATACCATGATCTCTCTTATTTCTCTAAGGTAGCCATGAACATATCATCACACAATCTTCAGAAACTCAATATTTAGTCCGTGAATATGAGAATGAAATTCGACTCAAATGCAAACTAGCATCTTCTCCGTCCTGACCTTAAACCTTTGCAATCATGTTTGCAAATCTATGCAAGGAATATGGTTCTAAAACCAATGAAATAGAGCTCGATTCATAGGAGCTTACCTTCTAGTAGTTGAATCCATTTTGACAACAGCTAGGTCACCAAGAATATCTTCAACCACGGCTCTGAAAAGTGGAGTCGCTAGTGAATGATTTCTGTACTCTTTGCATGTTCGATCATTGTTCACCATCAAAAATAAAATTTTATCCTTTTCGTTCTTTCCAAGGGAATATCTAACACTTGACCTCAAAGACGACACCAAGATGTTAGCACTCCACCGAATGTACGAAGGCCGAGAAGAAGACCAACAAAGGTAACTACGTAATTAATTTTGACCTAATAGCTATCCCTACTAGGTTGAGGTGGCTCTCCCAATGAGATTCACAACCGGATTTGAGATCATGGATATTTTAGGCTACATATGAATATTAGAGTTTGGTTGATTTGAAATTTTGTGGTGGATGAAAATGGACCTTTAGAGTTAGGCTTGGAAAACGCTTTTAATGTTATAAGAGAAAAAATCGTAGGGGAATGAAGAGGCAAGGTGAAAAAGCTCAAATGACAGTCAGGTTGTACGATTATGGTGTAGGATGAAAAGGAAGACTAAGAACAAGAATATAAAATATGAATTCATTCCTTAAGAAGAAACAAACAAGAATCCCTAAATTTAAGGTGCAACTTTTCTCTTTATTCATTGTATTACTTCGATCAAAATGATATACATCGTTCAACTTCCAATGTTCCAACCCTTCAAAATGATTACAAAGGCCTAATATAGCTACTAAGGTCGAAATCCTTCCTTGGAGGTCAAATTTTCAAGAAAAAAATTCCAAATACATGGATCTATCCGAAGTTAGCTACAAACTAGGAGGTTGCACAATAAATTCCTCCTTTTCCCAACCAGAGACATATCTCAAAGCAAGAAATGGAGGATAAGACACATATTCAAGATTTAGTTTTACCATTTAAATTTACATTTTTACTTTTCATTCATCCATATTCACCTTTTACTTTCAAAAAATTCAAACTAGGATTTGTAAAAAATTACGCAATGAAAAGTTAATTAAAATATAAAAAAACTCCTCGAAAAAGCGCAGTTGCTCAATTGGAGGCCATTTTTAGGCACCTTCGAAGTCAAAATTGAAATATGAGAGAACATTAAAATATCCATGTATATCTAGTTTCCCGTAACATAATTATTATTTTAACAACCCATGGAAGGCCTTCCAAATCTCATTCTCCCAATATCGACAAAGAGCATAACATGGCCTCAAAAAACAAGGTAGAAAGGTGTTTTTTAGGTGGGTTTTCACCATTTTATCCCCCTAAAAGTCGATGAATTGGGAAAACAAGGTGTCCAAAGCTGATGTAGGATTCAAAAGCTATCTAACCATGTAGATTTTATGCCATTTGGATATCTCCATAAAACTGAGGTGGCCCATGATACACTTTTCGCAAGGTGATCGTGCCAAAAATTTACCAAATTTCTGGGTTCTACGGAAAATTAGGCCTCAAAGATGGAGCGATATCTCATTAACCATGATTTTTTTCCAAACTCGACATATTTTTATGCCTGTCACCTTATAAACAAAAAAATCCTCCCGTTTCCAAAGATGCTTCTCTAATTGTCCACAATATTCTCTCGCAAAAAGGTGAAAGTTAAACAAGACATTACATAGTCGAATATAGGTTGTGAAGATGTGAATGGATATCTCATTCGTAATAATTGTGTAAAATCTAAAGTAGGTTATTGCATTGGATATATTAGGAATATTTGACTCCTCTAGTTTCCAAAAATCATCTTTTTTTTTGCCACAAAATGTTTTGCAAAAAGATGACTAACAGACATTTATGGAAAATTTGCCTTCAAAGATTTTTCAAATTTCCAAATTTTCCAAATTTCAAAAATTGCTATAGACTTGCTTCATGGAGACTTGAGATGGTATGATATTCTATCATAAATGCTTCACGAAGAAAATCCAACTTATCCTTCTCCTTTTGACTAATTAGGGTTTACTTTTGCATTTCAGATTTAAAGTAGGCTCAGACTTCTCCGTGTCTATGTTCATGCCTTGAACCAATACTCACCATATTTTGGTATCCCTATCACATGAGATATGGTACCTACAAGAATATGAAATCAACCCCCGCAATGATGGCCTTTTTCTCCTTTCGATGTTGTTATAAGTCAATTTGGGCACCATTCCCAACGACTGCTAATCGGACATCATATCCAGGACCAATGATCAAGGGTCTATCATTCCCTATCATTTTAGTTGCTACATGCCCTAAGACAAGAAAACAAGACAAATCAAGAAATAATTTCATCAAGCAAAGGTTTCCATGGTTTGAAGCTTATTATTTAGCATATGAGAGCTCACCAACACAGCTCTAAGGGGCCTAAGTACAGATATGCAGTAGCCCCATGCAAGGCCGGCCTGCAGCACCTCCCCGACATTCACAGTGCGTTGGTCACATTGGGAGAGAAATTTTCATTGTTCCGGGAATCTCCACTTGGCCAAAGGCTTCCTTTCAGAAGAGTTCACATATGTCAAGCTTTGGATCCAAGTGTCCATTTGACATCTACATGACCTGAAACATGTTTTTCCTATTTTTAGTAAGCTATTGATTCCAAAACAACCTACAAGCTCATCTATAAATGAAACACGTATCTAAGTGTTTGAGAAGGAAGAATTTGAGTAGAGGATTGCTGAGAATTTTTCAATATAGATCTTGGTTTGTGAAGCTATTGTTGGAGAGATTTATTCGTGATGAGGATGGTTCTTTTTTCGTGTCAACCTCATTAAAAAATGAAACAAATTTATGAGGATGGTTCTTTTATGTGTCAACCTCATTAAAAAATGAAACAGTTATGAGGATGGTTCTTTTTCTTGTGTCAACCTCGTTTAAAAAATGAAACAAGTACTTTTGAGGACAGCTCTTTTTCTTGGGTCCACCTCGTTAAAAAAATGAAACAAGTACCTATGAGGATAGTTATTTTTTCGTGTCAACCTCGTTAAAAATGAAACAAGTACCTATGAGAATAGTTATTTTTCTGTGTCAACCTCGTTAAAATGAAACAAGTACATGTGAGGATAGTTCTTTTACCGTGTCAACCTCATTTAAAATGAAACAAATCATGAGCATAGTTATTTTCCTGTCAGCTCGTTAAAAAATGAAACAAATCCTCCCCTACCTTCATTCCATTCAACTATCGCAACTAATATACTTAGTGAATGAAATGAAGCTTGGGGGGCATCTTCTCTGTGGGGTATTCAAAATATTCTTACCACTACGTAATCAATCACGAAGTTCGGGGGCAAAATCGTATTCAGAGCTCCAAAATGCAAATCGTAACTATGGAAGGGTAAAAAATGAATAGTGAATCTACTTGTAATAGTCATTTCTAATTATTTTCAAATTACATTTATTGCTATGAGTATAGTTTTATTATTTTTTTATCATGAAACATGTATTTTTAATCCATTTGATGTTGCTCTCCGAAATGAGTTTTACAACTAATGAACAGATTAGTCATGTAGATTTATTTCAAGAATGATTTACCAAAGCACATTTTTTCTCCTTATTTTTCGAGCTTTTAGTAAATGTTGAAAAAGAACCCTCGGAGTCTTCTTTTAGCTCTTTCGACTCGATAATGTGAAAAGATCATGGAGTTAATTTGTCATTTCGAGCTTGTTAAAGTAAATGAATTGATATCTACTAAGTATGTTTAACTCTTTTCCTACCGAGATGGATTATTTGCGAAAAGGAACACCTTGGTTAAACATGACCAAAGAGGTTCTCTCGTATATTATTTTACACTTTTTCAGATCCGAGCAAAAATTTTACGAAAAAGTACTTTGGTGTTCTCTTCGTCCTCTTTTTTAGACTCTCTAAATATGAAAAAGGACCTGGCTATCACTACCTAAGCTCTTAAACATAAAATAGCGACCAGCTTGTCATGGCAAGAATCTGGGGCCTTCATTCATCGCTAGACTCGTTAAATTAGTAAATAGCGATACTTTCTTCACCCGAAGGGTTGAATTTTAGATCAAGCAAATGTTATCCTCCTAAAGCTTGCTAAAAAATAAAAAGAGGCACTGTCGAAAAATGACTGAAATTTACAAAGTAGAAAAGTTTCTTTTTGGTAGCAAGTCACTTTTGAACATGACACTTCTTTCACTCCATGCCCATGATTGTTTGGGTTGGGTAACACCTGACGCAGTTCATTCACACCTATGGTTCATCATACCTTCACTGCCTTGATTCAATGCTACCAACTCATCAGTGTCGCCGATATACCAAGAGAAATCATCCAAGATAAAAACTCATCCATATGCAATACTCGTAAACCTTCATTTTCATGACCGTCATCCCAAAATTGCTATATCAAGTCATACCCTTGTCTCCTGAACTTAGTAACCCACGTTTGTGTCAAGGGTGACTTTGTCGACAAAAATCAATATCTAGGAATTTCACTTACAAACATTAGATTCCAATACCATGTGACCTGTTACAAGATCGACAACTGCCTGACTGAACATTTGTTTGGCGTTCGACATCAAATCATATATTCACGCCTTACGAAATGTACCGCAAGAATTTGAGGGCCATTGATATTAATGGTGGCTCTCCCGTATTTTAACAACTCACATAATTACCGGTAATCAAACGATGTCTTTCCATGTTCAACAATAAATTATATATTCACATGGCTAGACTGTACTCCGAATGATCGAATGAACGAGATAAGAAGATCGCTGATCTAGTTTCATCCATCCGAGCTATGATTTCGGGATTTTTTTTACACGGCTATCTATAAGATGACCTTACATACATATTGTCATCCAAACATGGGCCTATATCTATGTGCATGTCCGCATATAAGCAACATTCTAATGTAGATTACCACTGCTAGATTGTTTTATGTGCCGAATACAACGTTCTTACCTCGTAATTATGATCAATAGAGGATATATCATGATTAAATGTATTTTAATATTGATGCATGTGACCATTCTACTTCATTTGTGCTCATCATAGTAAAGAATCTCAATAAAATGTTCTTATTATTGGATCTCTGCGTTTTAGGGGCAGGTCAATTTCACCATTCCTGAAGGGGACTGCTAATTGGACATCATCTCCAGGACCAATGATAAAGGGTCTATTATTCCCTATCATTTCAGCTTCTACATGCCCTAAGACAAGAAATAAGACAAATCAGCAAGATCATTAAGCAAAGGTTTCCATGGTTTGAAGCTTATTATTTAGCATATGAGAGTTCACCAACACTGCACATAAAGGGCCTATGCGCTGCATATGTAGGCAGCCCATACTGATTTTCAAAGAACTTCCCTACATTCATAAGTGTGTTGGTCACATCGGGGAGCACTCATTGCTCCTAATCGACTTGGATGTTGCCTTCTAGAAGAGTTCACATATGTCGTCGGATCCAAGTGTCCATTTGACATCTACATGATCGGAAATACGTCTTGCCTATTTTTTAAAGCTACGATCGCAAAAAAGCCTACATTTCATCTATAAATTGAACACAGATGTAAGTGTTTGAGAAGGAAGAATTCGAGCAAAGAAATGCCGGCGAATTTTCAATTGAGAGCTTCGTTTGTGAAGCTATTGGCCGAAGAGATTTATGCTCGTGATGAGATTTGGGAAATTCCATCGGAAGGTCACTTCAAATCAATCACTATGTTGTAACCTCTCCTTCTATCATCAATAAATATTACATCTTATTTTTCCCTACATGCATCTATGTTAACTTTGATTTTCCATATTGTAAGATCTTGCCGATGAATGTAGTTTATAATTTATTGATTTAGCTAACTAGCTTGAATAGATATCTATATTATTGCATCTTCGTTGTTTCAATTTTCTGTAGGAATAATTCAACTCACAAACCACTTGAATTTGAAGTTGCAAATGTACATCGAAGGAGCCATTTGGAAATGACCTAACAAGTAAGCCTCTAATCCTCTTTGTATTTGTTCTAATTTAGGAGAAATGGTAGTATAGTCTTTCAAATATTTTTATATAATAACACGCATCTAGGGAAGAAAATTCATCCGTAGATTACACCCGCCCAACAAAAGTGATGGAAACAATATCCGTGGAGTCAAGCCAGTGAAACCTGGGGCCTCCACTCTTTCACCAAATCCTAAAAAAAATCGATATTGAAAGCAATTTCCGATGAATGTCGAGGAGGTTATTTCATTATATTTGGAGGGGATCAAACCTCAATATATGTCCCCTTTTACTTCTTATTTTCTTTGATGGTGATGAATCAACTTCCATGATGAAACCCTAGATGATAGCAGTGGAAAACAGTGGAAGGAAGTAAAGGGATAAAATGAGAGAGTTAGGAAGGGGATGGAGTAGGAAAATTTAGGGATATGAGCATGTATGTTAGGGGCCTTAGGGAAGTGGAGGGACATTAAAATGTTGAGGGAATTGGGTAGGGAACTTTTACAAGGGCCTATACTCTTTGTCATTCAAAACGCAAGTGAGTAGGCATAGGTTTTGGGGATAGGTCTTAGGGAATGAAAGGACAAGAGATTAGGTTTCCGTAGATTCATTTGGGTGTGTAGGATAGGGGTATAACACTAGAGGGAGTATATGTTTTTAAATTAAAAAAAAAAAAAAACATAGTCTTTAAGAAAAAGCGTAGCATAGGAAGAAATTGGGATGTTTTCCACTACAGAATGAAGAAAACAGAGTGAAAGAGGGTGTGGAGTGCTTCAACCACCGATTTACCCTTGTAAAATCTTGTTATGAGCTTGGATATATTTTTCAAGAATTTAGAAGCTTTTCACTAAAAAAAGTGTAGCTCCTCTTATAAAATACGCAATGATAGAAGGAAAAGTGCAAGATTCGAAGGAGAAGTGTTGTGCCAAGTCAGAAATACTCTTTGAGGCTTTTATGAACTCAAAATTGAGCTCATGATAGCTATATGGAAATATACCTCTTTCTCATCAAATGGATCCCTCATGAGCTGAAAAAGATCAAGTATAGCCCCTCAAAAATAAATTCTCCCAAGATCGCTAAAACAATACGGAGTATAGTCGAGAAAAAGCACAATGAGATTGAAAACCACTTTGGAGGCCTTATCAACTCCAACTTGAACTCATGATAGCTCATTGGAAATTTTTTCTATCTATTTATTATTGGAATCATAAAGAAGCTGATTTTGACACTTTATTACGTAGAAAATGGATTTTCCCAAGGGTACGCCAAAGTATAGCAACAATATTTTGGGAATTTCTCCCAAATAATAGCAATTTTTGTATAAATTAAAGGAGGTTTCCTTGTTCTATTATTCACAAAAATTCTTTCATTTTTCAAATTCATCTCCATTTGGTCGAAACATACATTGAAGCATACTTGTTCCTATGTGCAAAGAATGACCTCGATGAGTTTGTGAGGAATCGATATAATTGATATTAGATGCATTCAAAGTTGAGGAATTTCCTCCATTATTGTATTCAGTCTTGTCGCTGTATGGTCTCTCGCTTCCATGGTGAAATATTATCTTACTAGGAGTAAAAATTAGGTTTTCTCTTTGGAAAAAAGGGGATTTTGTGGCAGATTGGTGACCTAGAAACCCTAAATACCTAATGGATACATTGAACTAAATGAAAGAATGATGGTGATGACTGAAATGATGATTATAATCTTCTAAATTATGGTACACTCGCTTGAATTACGAGAGTGACCAAGATGAGAAATTCTTGAGAGAGTGGAAATAACCCTGTACAAACTAGCTAGTCACCAAATTTTTATTTGAAGACTCTCTAAATGAAAAAAATTTGACTTGACACCATAAGAAAACTTTGTAAGATCATATTTGATCACCTCCGCATTGGGTGAAAATACCGACACTAACACCCCCTTCTTTAATCCTCTACCATGGATTATTCCTTCAATGTGAAATATTTTTCTAATGTTGATCTTTAGATGATGTGACTATGTCATATCCATCTCAAAAACATATATTATTTCATGGAATTATGAAAAAAATGTTTTCTCTACTTCTATTAAGCTCAAGGATTATTTTATGCAAGGATGAATGGGTGGCTATATTTTTCCAAGATCGCTGGCTTCGTTCATCGTTTGTATTTCCAAGACCTGTGTATTATTCAATAAAATGAAATAAACTCATATTTAATGGCAAAAGAATAAAAACTCTATCAAGTTAAAAAACCTACAATTTAATTTTTAATGTACATTCATAGAACTTCACCCATTCCTCCCCTCATTCACGTATAACTAATTGATGAACAATTGTCTCTCATTAAATTAATGGGATTACTTCCGAAAAAATGTTTGCACAAAACACATGGATGTGATTATGATGCCACGTATCAATGATCTAATGTTATAGGAAAAACATACCAACATTAATTTAATTGAAGAGACCACTTGCAACTTGGGTGATTTATACTTTGGGCAATGTCTAGCCTTTAGGGAAAAACGCTAGCTAACTTCATCGGATATTCCATTCTAGCCTCTTCTGATATTGTGCACATTATCGATTTTTTCTCCATTATTAGGATAATTCTATACAAATGTTCCTCTTTAAAACCCTAAACTTTGAATGGAAGAATTTCCAATTTTCCCCAAATATTATTCCATCTTGAATCCATTCTATATTGGTTGAATTTAATAACGTGTTAGGATTATTTTTTAATGAAAAGAAGTTTATTTTTTTCTTTGTTTTTTATTTTTTTTTTATTTTAGAAGTCTAGTTCACCCAAGTTCTAATAATACAAGTATTTTCTTATTTATTGTCTTATAAAGAGTTTTAGGACCATGACATCAAATCTCATTCCTATTTAATGCAAGAGACCTGAAGAAGAACATATATATCTTTACCTATGTTATGCTCAAAAAGGTACTTTCATGATACTATTTGATTCTTTAGACATGAGACATTTTCATTGAATAATATTATGAGCGGTGATGTTTCAAACTATAATAATACTTATTAAGTGCACAGAGGCTTCCTTGAGACCCCCCTATTTGAATATGCTTTATGTTCCCCTTGTTGCAAAAGTCTTCGATCCATTCTTCATTTGCCTCTAATATATTTAAACTTTATATTAGTGTATAATTCTTCATTTTCCTATAAAATTTATTTAATATTTATATTATTATGTGTTCAATTAATTTTTCTTCTCCCCGAGTCCTTAGCATTATTTTGTTATCAATGGTATAGCTCACACCTCTAACTTCAAGCTCCTCGTCATTTCTCCCAATTATATGATTCAATACTATTTTTAGTCATTATATTTTATCTCCTCATTTCCTACAACATTCAAACATTTAACTTATTCTCCATTATTCTAAGGATGATATCTATTCTCGATATTCTCTAATATTAATCTTGAATTTAGCCTTTAATTGTCCCTAGTATAAATTTTACCTATAAAGTTTTCATAAATTAATTTGTTTCATTTCCAAAATATAGTGAAAATTTTGTACGTGATCATCCAATAATTTTCCACATTAAATTCTAACTTTTTCTTTGTTTTCTTTCTTAAAACATGTATTTTATGGGAAAAATAACTATCTTCAAATGTGAAAAAACTACAAATTTTAGTCCCATAGACTTTCCAACATATTTGAAAATCCAATGTTTGAGGGAAAAATAACAATTAGAAAGAGGCATAATCAAATCAAAAAAATGCAATGTGACAAAAGCCAATTGTACAACACTATGAAAAAAATAGCAATGAAAAAAATCTATTAGTTTAGGAAAATTTTGTTTTGCGTCAAGTTAATAATTAATATGTTAATATTACCATGGTTATTTTACTATAAAAGGAGTCAGTAAATATGTAGAAACATGGATTCTTCTTCTATAAAAATACTAATTTGGTTTTTTCATTTATATCATAGGCAATGAAAATAACATTGCAACAACAAGTCATGGGGCTCAACCTTCTACGAATTCACTATATTCCCATGTTGCTCAACCTTTCTTCAAATTCCGCTATCTCTTCATGTTGCTCAATATTTTGTTGGATAGTGCCGATATCACTAAATATGGTTATCTCAACACTATACAACAAAAGGTTGAGCTACATTAAGAGATAACGCATTTGAAGGAAGGTTGAGAACCTCAAGAGTTGTTGTTGTAATATTATGTACATTTTCCGTATTATAAATGACAAAAGTGAATTAGTAAGATCGTCATCCACTTTTGTCATTTATAATACAAAATAAAATGCACATAATATTACAACAACAACTCTTGAGGTTCTCAACCTTCCTTCAACAAGTGCTATCTCTTAATGTAGCTCAACCTTTGTTGTATAGTGTTGAGATAGCCATATTTAGTGATATCGCACTATCCAACAAAATAT
Organism: Pinus albicaulis; assembly: GCA_034641835.2. Classification (NCBI taxonomy): domain Eukaryota; kingdom Viridiplantae; phylum Streptophyta; class Pinopsida; order Pinales; family Pinaceae; genus Pinus; species Pinus albicaulis. The sequence goes on from CM076582.1 coordinate 996,523,901, forward strand.
TGAGCAACATGAAGAGATAGCTTAATTTGAAGAAAGGTTGAGCAACATGAAGATATAGTGAATTCGTAGAAAGGTTGAGCCCCATGATTTGTTGTTGCAATGTTATTTTCATTGCCTATGATATAAATGAAAAAACCAAATTAGTATTTTATAGAGAAGAGAATCCATGTTTCTACATATTTGTTTGACTCCTTTTTATAGTAAAATAACCATGGTAATATTAACATATTAATTATTAACTACTGCTAAACAAAATTTTCCTAAACTAATAGATTTTTTTCTACTTCTGCTATTTTTTTCTGGTGTACCGTACAATTGGCTTTTGTCCCCGTTGCATTTTTTTTGATTTGATTATGCCTCTTTCTAATTGTTATTTTTTCCTCAAACATTGGATTTTTTTCAAATATGTCGAGAAGTTCATGTGACTAAAATTTGTAGTTTTTTCACATTTGAAAGATAAGTTATTTTCACCAAAATACATGTTTTAAGAAAGAAAACAAAGAAAAGTTGGGAATTTATATTAATGTGGAAAATTATTGGATGATCACATTACAAAAAAAATTTTCACTATATTTTGAAATGAAAAAGTAAATTAATTTTATGAAAACTTTATAGGTAAAATTTATACTAGGGACAATTAAAGGCTAGAATTCAAGATTAATATTAGAGAATAACATCGTAGAATAGATATCATCCTTAGAATAATGGAGAATAAGTTAAATGTTTGAATATCATTGTAGGAATGAGGAGATAAAATATAACACTAAATGAAGTATTGAATCAATATAATCGTGGGAGAAATGACGAGGAGCTTGAAGTTAGGGAGGTGTGAGCTATACCATTGATAACAAAATAATGCTAAGGACTCAGAGAAGAAAAATTAATTGAACACATAATAATATAAATATTAAATAAATTTTATAGGAATGAAGAATTATACACTAATATAAAGTTTAAATATATTAGAGGCAAATGAAGAATGGATCAAGACTTTTGCAACAAGGGGAACATAAAGCATATTCAAATAAAGGGGTCTCAAGGAAGCCTCTCGTGCACTTAATAAGTATTATTATAGTTTGAAACATCACTACTATAATATTATTCAATGAAAATGTCTCATGTCTAAAGAATCAAATAGTATCATGAAAGTACCTTTTGAGCATAACATAGGTAAAGATATATATGTTCTTCTTTGGGTCTCTTGCATTAAATAGGGACAAGGATTTGATGTCATGGTCCTAAAACTCTTATAAGACAATAAATAAGAAAAATACTTGTATTATTAGAACTTGGGTGAACTAGACTTCTAAAATAAAAAAATAAAAACAAAGAAAAAAATAAACTTCTTTTCATTAAAAATAATCCTAACACGTTATTAAATTCAACCAATATAGAATGGATTCAAGATGGAATAATATTTGGGGAAAATTGGAAATTCTTCCATTCAAAGTTTAGGGTTTTAAAGAGGAACATTTGTATAGAGATTATCCTAATAATGGAGAAAAAAAATCGATAATGTGCACAATATCCAAGAAGAAACTAATGAAATATCCAATGAGATGTAAATGTTTTTTCCTAAAGGTTGCATATACATCGCCCAAAGTATAAATCACCTGTTACTATGGTCTCTTCAATTAAATTAATGTTGGTATGTTTCCTATAACATTAGATCATTATTCGTGGCATCATATCAATCTACATCCATGTGTTTTGTGCAAACATTTTTTCGAGTAATCCCATTAATTTAATGAGAGACAATTGTTCATCAATTAGTTATACTCGTGAATGAGGAGGAATGGAGTGAAGTTCTATGAATGTACATTAAAAATTAGACCTAAGTTTTTTAACTTAACACAATAGAGTTTTTTATTCTTTTGCCATTAAATATAGGTTTATTTCTCATTTATTGAATAATACCCTGGCCTTGGAAATACAAGCAAAGGAACGAAGCCAACTAGTCTTGGAAAAATATAGCCACCCATTCATCCTTGCTATAAAATAATCCTTGAGCTTAACTTGATAGAGAAAACATTTTTCATGAATTCCATGAAATAATATATGTTTTTGAGATGGATATGACATAGTCACATCATCTAAAGATCAACATTAAAAATATTTCACATCAAGAAGGAATAATCCATGGTAGAGATTAAAGAAGTGGGGTGTTAGTGTCGCATTTTCAATTTCGTCACCGTTGATCAAATATGATCTTACAAAGTTTTCTTATGGTGTCAAGTCAAATTTTTTTCATTTTAGAGAGTCTTCAAATAAAAATTTGGTGACTAGCTAGTTTGTCTAGGGTTATTTCCACTCTCTCAAGAATTTCTCATGCCGGTCACTCTTGTAATTCAACCGAGTGTACCATAATTTAGAGATTATAATCATCATTTCAGTCATCACCATCATTCTTTCATTTAGTTCAATGTGTCCATTAGGTATTTAGGGTTTCCTTGAAGGCCCAAATCGCTACAAAATCCCCTTTTTTTCCAAAGAGAAACCCTAATTTTTACTCCTAGTAAGATAATATTTCACCATGGAAGCGTAGACCACATACACCGACAAGACTGAATACAATAATGGAGGAAATTCCTCAATATTTGAGTCATCTAATATCAATTATATCAATTCCTCACAAACTCATCAAGAGGTCATTTGCCGCACATAGGAACAAGTATGCTTCAATGTATGTTTCGATCAAATGGAGATGAATTTGAAAAAATGAAAGAATTTTTTGTGAATAATAGAACAAGGAAACTCTTAATTTATACAAAAGTGCTATTATTTGGGAGAAATTCTAAAATATTGTTGCTATACTTTTGGCGTACTCCTTTGGGAAAATCCATTTTCTTCGTAATAAAGTGTCAAAATCAGCTTCTTTATGATTCCAATAATAAATAGATAGAAAAAATTTCAATGAGCTATCATGAGTTCAAGTTGGAGTTCAATAAGGCCTCCAAAAGTGGTTTTCAATCTCACATTGTGCTTTTTCTCGCCTATAATTCGTATTGCTTCTTAGCAGCCTTGGGAGAATTTATTTTCGAGGGGCTATACTTGATCTTTTCAGCTCATGAGGGATCCATTATACAAGAGAAAGAGGTATATTTCCATATAGCTATCATGAGCTCAATTTTGAGTTCATAAAAGCCTCCAAGAGTGGCCTACAACTTGGCACAACACTTCTCCTTCGTATGCCGCACTTTTCCTTCTATCATTGCGTATTTTATAGAGGAGCTACACTTTTTATTTAAGTTTCCTGCAAATTCAGAAAAACATAGACCTGTATCTTTCCACAACAAGATTTCACAAGGGTAACCGTGTTACACTCCACACCCTCTTTCACTCGTTTCTCTCATTCCTATGGTGGAAAACATCCCAATTTCTTCCTATGCTACGCTTTTCTTAAAGACTATGTTTTTTTTTTTTTTAATTTAAAAAACATATACTCCCTCTAGTGTTATACCCTAACCTCCTACACACCCAAATGAATCTCTCGAAACCCTAATCCTCCTCGTCACTTTCATTCCCTAAGACCTATCCCCAAAACCTATGCCTACTCACTCCGTTTTTGGACAAAGAAAGAGTATAGGCCCTTGTAAAAGTTCCCTACCCCACCTCAACATTTTAATGTCCCTCCACTTCCCTAAGGCCCCTAACATACATGCTCATATCCCCAAATTTTCCTACTCCCATCCCCCTTCCCTAACTCTCTCATTTTATCCCTTTACTTCCTTCCCCTCGTTTCCCCCGCTATCATCTATGGTTTCATCATGGAAGTTGATTCATCACCATCAAAGAAAATAAAATGCTGCAAAAGGGGACATATACTTCGAGGTTTGATCCTCCAATATAATGAACAACTCTCCTCAACATTCATCGAAATTACTTTCAATATGTCAATTTTTTAGGATTTGGTGAAAGAGTGAGAGGAGCTAGGTTTTCCCGAGCAACTCACAGATATTGTTTCCATCACTTTTGTTAGCTGCACTGTAATCTACAGATGAATTTTTCTTCCCTAGATGCGTGTTATTATATAAAAAATATTTGAAAGACTATACTACCATTTCTCCTAAATTAGAATAAATACACAAAGAGGATTAGAGGCTTACTTGTTCAAATACTTCAAATGGCTCGATGCTTCCGTTGCAACTTCAAATTCATGGTTTGTGAGTTGAATTATTCTACAAGAAAGAAAATTGAAACAACAAGGATGCAATAATATAGATATCTATTCAAGCTAGTTAGCTAAATCAATAAATTATAAACTGACCATCAACCAAGATCTTACAATATGGAAAATCAAAGTTAACATTAAATATGCATGTAGGGGAAAAATAAGATGTAATATTTATTGATGATAGAAGGAGAGGTTACAACATAGTGATTGATTTGAAGTGACCTTCCAAAGAATTTCCCAAATCTCATCACAAAGATAAATCTCTTTTCAAATAGCTTCACAAACGAAGCTCTCAATTGAAAATTCGCCGCATTTCTTTTGCTCAAATTCTTCCTTCTCAAACACTTCACATCCGTGTTCAATTTATACATGAAATGTAGGCTTTTTTGCAATCAATAGCTTTCAAAAAATAGGCAAGACATGTTTCCATCATGTAGATGTCAAATGGACACTGGATCCGAAGCTTGACATATGTGAACTCTTCTAAGGCACCGTCCAAGGAGATTCCGAACAATGAGAATTTCGCTCTCAATGTGACCAACACACTTATGAATGTCGGGAAGTTCTTTGAAAATCAGTATTGCATGGGGGCTACCTACATATGCAACGCACTTAGGCCCTTTATATTCGTGTTGGTGAACTCTCATATGCTAAATAATAAGCTTCAAAACCATGGAAACCTTTGCTTAATGAAAGTCTTGCTTGATTTGTTCTGCTTTCGTCTTAGGGCATGTAGAAAACCGAAATGATAGGGAATAATAGACCCTTTATCATTGGTCCCGGAGATGATGTCCAATTAACTGTGTCACCGGGAATGGTGCCCAAATTGACCTATAACAATTTCCCCCTAAAGCATGAGATCCAATAATAAGAACATTTTATTGAGATTCTTTACACTATGATGAGCCCGGAAATGAAGTAGAATGGTCACCGCATCAATATTAAAATACATTTAATCATGATATATCCTCTATTGATCATACTCATCGAGGGTAGGCATTCCCATGTTCACATACATAAACAATCTAATAACAAGTACATAATTCGTAAAGTCGTCTACATTAGAATGTTGCCCATATGCGTACATGCCTATAGATATGCCCATGTTTAATGACATATGTAAGGTCATCTTATAGATGACGTGTAAAAACTCGAAATCATAGTTTGATGGATGAAACTAGATCAGCCTCTCTTTATCTCGTTCATTCGATCATTCGGCACAAGTCTAGCCGCGTGAATATATAATTTATCGTTGAACATGGAAAGACATCGTTTGATTACCAACCAATTATGTGAGTTGTTAAAAACTGGGAGAGCCACCATTAATATCAATGGCCCTCAAGTTACTCAGTGACATTTCGTAAGGCGTGAATATATGATTTGATGTCGAACGCCAAACAAATATTTCGATCAAAGGTCCAGCGAGATCTTGTCGATGCCGTAACAAGTCAAGTATGGTATTGGAATCTAATGTTTGTAAGTGAAATTCCTAGATATTGATTTTTTGTCGACAAGAAGTCACCATATTGAAACGTGAGTTACTGATTTCGTAGACAAGGGTATGATTTGATATAGCAATTTTCAGTGATGATCGTCATGAAAATGAAGGTTTACGAGCATTGCATATGGATGAGTTTTTTATCACCGGATGATTTCTCTTGAACATATCGCCGACACTATGATGAGTTGGTAGCATTGAATCAAAACTGAAGTACAGATGAACCATAGGTGTGAATGAACCGTCAAGATGATTACCCAACCCAAACAATCATGGGCATGGAGTGAAAGAAGTGTCATGTTCAAAAGTGACTTGCTACCAAAAAGAAACTTTTCTTACTTTACCCAAATTTTTCTCCTATCATTTTTCTTCGACTTGGGTTGCCTCTTTTATTTTTTAGCAAGCTTTTTAGGAGGATAACATTTGCTTGATCTATAATTCAACCCTTCGGGTGAAGAAAGTATCGTCATTTACTAATTTAACGAGTCTAGCGATGAATGAAACCGGATTCTTGCCATAGACCGACAAGCTGGTCGCTATTTTATGTTTTAACGAGTTTAACGATAGTGATAGCCCAAGCCCATATTTAGAGAGTCTAAAAAAGAGGACGAAAGAGAACACCAAAAGTACTTTTTCGTAAAATTTTTACCGCATCTGAAAAAGTGTAAAATAATATCTCAGAGAACCTCTTTGGTCATGTTTAACCAAGGTATTCCTTTTCGCAAATAATCCATCTCGACCGGAAAAGAGTTAAACTTATACTTAGTAGATATCAATTCATTTACTTTAACAAGCTCGAAATGACAAGTGCTCAACAATCTTTTCACATTATCGTAGTCTCAAAAGAGCCAAAAGAAGACCTGTGGGTTCTTTTCACCGTTACTAAAGCTCGAAAAATAAGGAGAAAGTATGCTTTTTGGTAAAATCATTCTTGAAATAAATCTACATGACTAACTGCTCATTAGTTGTAAGGCCTCGTTTCGCAGCAACATCAAATGGATTAAAATACATGTTTCATGATAAAAAAATAATAAAACTATACTCATAGCAATAAATGTAATTTGAAAATAATTAAATGACTATTACAAGTAGATTCACTATTCATTTTTACCCTTCCATAGTTACGATTCGTATTTTGGAGCTCAATCTCGATTTTGCCCCGAACTTCAACAGTTTCTGATTACGTGAAATTGGTAAGAATGTTTTGAATGCCCCCCGCAAGAGAAGATGCCCCCAAGCTTCATTTCACCACCTAAGTATAATATTAGTTAATGAGAAGTTGAATGAAATGAAGGTCTACTATAGGGGAGGATTTGTTTCATTTTTTAACGAGCTTGACACAAAAGAAAATAACTATGCTCATGACTGTTTCATTTTAAATGAGGTTGACACAAAGAAAAGAACTATCTCACATGTACTTGTTTCATTTTTTAACGAGGTTGACACAAGAAAAAATAACTATTCTCATAGGTACTTGTTTCATTTTTTAACGAGGTTGACACAAGAAAAATAACCATCCTCATAGGTACTTGTTTCATTTTTTAATCGAGGTGGACCCAAGAAAAAGAACCGTCCCTCAAAAGTACTTGTTTCATTTTTTAAACGAGGTTGACACAAGAAAAAGAACCATCCCCATAACCTCGGTTTACTTTTTAATGAGGTTGACAATGCTAAAAGAACCATCCTCATAAATTTGTTTCATTTTTTGAATGAGGTTGACACGTAAAAAGAACCATCCTCATCACGTAATAAATCTCTCCAACAATAGCTTCACAAACCAAGATCTATATTGAAAATTCTCCAGCAATCCTCTACTCAAATTCTTCCTTCTCAAACACTTAGATCCGTGTTTCATTTATAGATGAACTCGTAGGTTGTTTTGGAATCAATAGCTTTTCAAAATAGGAAAAACATGTTTCAAATATGTAGATGTCAAATGGACACTCGGATCCAAAGCTTGACATATGTGAACTCTTCTAGAAGGCACCGGCCATGGAGATTCCAACAATGAAAATTTCTCTCCCAATGTAATCAACCCACTCCGTGAATGCTCTGGGGAGTGCTTACAAGAGTGTACCCCTTGCATGGGGCTACCTCGCATATGCAACGCACTTAGGCCCCTGTATTCGTGTCAGGAGAGTTTCACATGCTAAATAATAAGCTTCAAACCATGGAAACCTTTGCTTGATGAAATTAGTTTTCTGATTTGTCTTGTTTCTGTCTTAGGGCATGTAGCAACTAAAATGACAGGAACATTGCACTTTTGATCATCGTCCCTTGATATGATGTCCGCTAACTGTGTCATCGGGAATGGTGCCCCAAATTGACTTATAAATAAATATCGAAAGGAGAAAAGGCCATCATTGGTGGGTTGATTTCATATTCTTTGTAGGTACCATATCTCATGTGATAGGGATACCAAAATGTGTGAGTATTGCCCAAAGGCATGAACATAGACTCGGAGGAGTACAAACCCTACTTTAAATCATAAGACAAAGTAAACCCTAATTAGTCAAAAGGAGAAGGATAAGTTGGATTTTCTTATTGAAGCATTTATGATAGAATATCATACCATCTCAAGTCTCCATGAAGCAAGTCTATAGCAATTTTGAGGAAATTTGGAGAAAATTTGGGAAATTTGAAAAAAATCTTTGAAGGTACCCTTTCCATAAATGTCCTATTTAGTCATCTTTTTGCAAAACATTTTCATGGGCAAAAAAAAGATGATTTTTTTGGAAACTAGAGGAGGTCAATGTTCCTAATATATCCAAGTACAATAACCTACTTTAGATTTTACACAATTATTACAGAATGAGATATCCATTCACATCTTCACAACCTATATTTCCGACTATGTAATGTCTTGCTTAACCTAATTGGCAGAATATCAGGACAATTAGAGAAGCATCTTTGGAAACAGGAGGATTTTTTTGTTTATAAGGTGACAAAGAACATAAAATAAGGCCGCTTTGGAAAACTGCGGTTAATGAGATATCGCTCCATCTTTGAGGCCTAATTTTCCATAGAACCCAGAAATTTGGTAAATTTTTGGCACAATCACCCGCAAAAGTGTATCATAAAATACACTACGATTTTTATGGAGATATCCAAAATGGCATAAAATCTACATGGTTGATAGCTTTGAATCCTACATCAATTTTGGACACCTTGTTTCCCAATTCATCAAATTTTTAGGGATAAATGGTTTAAACCCACCTAAAAAACACCTTTCTACCTTGTTTTTTGAGGCCATGTTATGCTCTTTGTCCAAATATTGGGAGAATGAGATTTGGAAGGCCTTCCCATGGGTTATTTAAAAAATAATAATTATGTTCGAAACTAGATATACATGGATATTTTAATGTTCTCTCATATTTCAATTTTGACTTCAGAAGGTGCCTAAAAATGGCCTCCAATTGAGCACTCGCGCTTTTTCGAGTTTTTTTTTATATTTTAATTAACTTTTCATTGCGTAATTTTTTACAAATCCTAGTTTGAATTTTTTGAAAGTAAAAGGTGAATATGGATGAATGAAAAAGTAAAATGTAAATTTAAATGGTAAAAATGATATCGAATATGTGTCTTATCCTCCATTTCTTGCTTTGAGGATATGTCTCTAATGGTTGGGAAAAGGAGAATTTATTGTGCAACCTCCCTAGTTTGTAGCTAACTTCGCATAGATCCATGTATTTGAATTTTTTTTCTTGAAAATTTGACCTCCAAGGAAGGATTTCGACCTTAGTAGCTATATTAGGCTTTTTGTAATCATTTTAAAGGGTTGAACACAAGTTGAACCACTGTATACATCATTTTGATCAAGTAATACAATGAATAAAGAGAAAAGTCGCACCTTAAATTTAGGATTCTTGTTTGTTTTCTTCTTAAGGAATGAATTCATATTTATATTCTTGTTCTTGATCTTCCCTTTTTCATCCTACACCATAATCGTACAACCTATTTCATCATTTGAGCTTGCCTACCTCGCTCTTCATTCCCCTACAATTTTTTCTCTTATAACATTAAAAGCGTTTTCAAGCCTAACTCTAAAGGTCCATTTTCATCCACCACAAAATTTCAAATCAACCAAACTCTAATATTCATATGTAGCCTAAAATATCCATGATCTACTCAAATCGGTTGTGAATCTCATTGGGAGAGCCACCTCAACCTAGTAGGGATAGCTATTAGGTCAAAGTGGTCCGTGGTTACCTTTGTTGGTCTTCTTCTCACTTTCGTACATTCAAGGGGAGTGCCAACATCTCGGTGTCGTCCACCGGGGAACCAAGTGTTAGATATTCCCTTGGAAAGAACGAAAAGGATAAAATTTTATTTTTGATGGTGAACAATGATCGAACACAAAGGCCGAAATCATTCACCTAGCGACCTTAATTTTCAAGAACCGGTAGTTTGAAGATATTCTCAGACCTAAAACTGCTGTCGTGATCTAACTACTAGAAGGTAAGCTCCTATGAATCGAGCTCATTTCATTGGTTTTCCGAACCATATTCGGCATAGATTTGCAAACATGATTGCCAAAGTTTAAAGGTCAGGACGGAGAAGATGCTGGTCAGTATTTGGTCAAATTTCATTCTCATATCTGCTGCATCAAATATTGAGTTTCCCGAAGATCAGGTGATGATATGTTCATGGCTACCTTAGAGAAATAAGAGAGATCGGCGGTATGAGAGTCTACCATATGCTAGTTTGTATTCTCTGAAGGACTTTCATTCAATTTTCTTTCAACATTACCAAAGATCTAATTTCTTCCGTTGATGATTAATAGGTTTTGTGAGATTTCAAAAAATATCATTGAGTTTATTGAAAATTTGTATGGGGATGAAGAGTGTCTAGATGATGAGATCGTAGAAGGCCTTTATGATTTTTTCTCCTAAAAATAAATAAATAGTTTCCTCCTTGGATGAAATAGACTCATACCAAAAAGAGAATGCCTATTCCCAACTCTGAAACAAATCACTCGCTAAATAATTATCATATAAAACTTATTTTTTTCCCTTCCGTCTAAATATGAGATAGAGATTATCTCCTAAAATTCATGTTACAACCCAACCTAATGTAGGTTTGCAAAGTCCACATAGTCAAGAATGTGTTAGTGAATCTTCTTCAATTATTGAAAATGAAAATTTGAGTTTAAATGATTGCAAAGAATAAAAACTCTGATGAAACTATACAATAAGTTGTGGTGAGTAAGCCAATTTTTTATGATTTTTTCCCAAGGAGATCACGAATGGTACTATTGTCTTTCATGAAGAGGATAGGTTGTCATGTTTGATAATCTTGAATAATGTTTTTGTTCAAGGATGATTTAGACTATGAATTGAGGAGTATGAGCCCAGGATAGACAATGTGAGAAATAGAGTCGCATTTTCTCATTCTTTAGGAATTTACAAACAACATCAGATAGCAGAAATCCATACCTCCCTATGCCTTCCTATGGATCAGCAACCAAGCGTTATTTCGCATCGAATTAAGGGTGTGCTTTTCTTTTTTCCTAAATCTCTCGAGACAAGGTAACATTTCAAATTATCAAAGATTGTTACATTGATTTGCTGTGTGAAATAGGGATGATATATTTTCTTGAATTTACGGATCAATAGACATTTTCATTGGACACTTTGAGTTGTTTATCTTTTGTTTTCCTTCCTACTCAAGGAAAGTGAGAGAAAAATTCAAATAAGTAGCCATCTACCTGATTGATTACATTCGAGGGATCACTTCACATTATTGTGCATATATCTTCTACAAGAAGGTAGTTGAAATCAAGATTTAACCATCACGTCTCGATGTAGTTGGCTACCATCAATAATTTTTGTATTTTTTTGTTTTAGCCGGCTTTTAGTTAAGCTTGTTTCGATGGTTTCTTGTTTTGAGGTTAGCCTTTGATTTTAACCCACTGCAACCCGGCTAGGCTACTTGGTCTACGATGTTCTTGACACCACCAAGGAGCTACCATCCCTAGATGGAGTGCCATGTTAGTGTTAGTCTTTCAGCCTATCACCATGGATCAAATATGCCTGCAAGGTTTTCTTAGGGTGTCAAGCGAATTCTTTTGGGTCATTTCATGTTGTCTTCAAGTAAAAATTTGGCCACCGGCTAGTGTCTAGGGTTATTTTCAATTTCTCAATAATTTAACATGTCGGTCACTCTCATCAATCAATCGAGTGTATCATCATTCAAATATTATCATCATCATTTCATTCATCACCATCATCATTTCATTTAGTTCAATATCTCCATTAGGTCATTAGGGTTTCAAGGTCACCAAAACTCGCCCCAAAATCCAATGTTTTCCCAAGAGACACCCTAATTGTTCCTCCTAGTAATATAATATCCACCATTGAAGTAGAGACCACGTACACTAACAAGACGAAATGCAATAATAGAGGAAATACCTCAAGGGTTAAGCCATATAACATCAAATGTATCAATTCCTCACAAACTCATCAAGAGTTCATTTGCTACACACAAGAACATTTATGATTCAAAGTATGTTTCACCAAAATAGAAGATGAATTTGAAAAAAAAATGAAACGTTTTTTTGTAAATAATAGAACAAGGAACAAAAAAACTCCTTCAAATATACAAAGGTGTTATGATTTGGGAGAAATTCCCAAAATATAGTTGCTACAGGAGTATTGTTATACTTCTAGATAATTTTTGGAAAAATGAATTTTCTCTATCATAGACTATCAAAATGACCTTTTCGATGATTCAAATGATAACTAGATAGAAATAGCTTCCGAATGAGTCATGAGCTCAATTTGGAGTTCATGAAGGCCTCCAAAAAGCAATCTTCAATCTCATGTTGCACTTTTCCTCACTTGCGTCGTGTTTTTTTTTACCAATCTTTTTTGAATGAGCTATCTACAACTAAATTTTGAGTTCGTAAATGCCCGCAACTTGGCAATGCGTTTTCCTTCACATGCTACCATTTTCCTTCACACACCATGCTTTTCATTCGGCTCTACGTATTTTGTAGAGGAGCTACACTTTGTATTTAAAAGCTTCTAAAGGGTTGCAAAATCTCTCCAAGCTCCACACAAAGCTTTCAAAAGGGTAAAACAAGTAAGTTGAAGCACTCCACACCTCTTTCAGCTTAGTTTCTTCATTCCGTGGTGCAAAACTTGCTAATTTCTTCCCTAAAATACGCTATTCTGGAAGACTATATCTTTTTAATTCGAAAACTCATTCTCCCTCTCTTGCTACACCCTAACCTCTTAAACACAAAAATACATCCCTAGAATGCTAATAACCTCTCGCCTTTGTTCTCTAAGACCTATCCCCACCACGCATTTTTGGGCAGCCAAGAGTATATGCCTATGTATAAATTCTCTAGCCCTATTCCCTTATCCTTTTAATATCCCTATACTTCTAAGGTACCTCACATCCCTTTCCATCTCCCTAAATTTTCCCACTCCCATCACCCTTCCCTAACTCTCTCAATCCATTTACTCCCTTCTCTATTTTTCCCTCCTATGCTTTAGGTTTCATCATGGAAGCCGATTCATCACCAATAGAGAAAAAGAAAATACAAAAAATGGGGAAATATACTAAGGTTTTAGACCTCCAACCGTAATGAAATCACCTCCTCACCATTCATCGAAAGAGCTTGAAGATGTTAATTTTTATAATATCCGTTTAGGCATCCGTTTAGGGTGGGCCCTACCACGTGTCTCGTGGTCTACGTAATGAGGGGCTGTTTAGGCCACTACCCTCGCATGCTCTTGGTTTTAAGACCCCACCCTTCACACCCTTGTATGCCGCCCTCACTAATAGTCTAGGGGGATTTTGGCGTAGTGGTTGGGCCTTTGTGGTATTAGAGTAGAGGCCCCGAGGTCGAGACTCGCGAAGCGTGGTGGGATGTAATATACTATTTAGGGTAGCCTTGTTTAGGGAAACCCTATTTAGAGAGTGGTCCTCGCCACATGTCCTAGGTCCGCGTAATGAGGCCGATATTCCACACTCGCATGCTTCGGTGGGCCCAAGACCCCACCCTTAACACTCGGGATGCCGCCCTCACTAAAAGTACTATTCTTTGGTGTAGTGGTTGGGCCTTTGGGTATCAAAGCTTCAATATTGGATCAACCTCGTGGGTTTCCCGCTTTAGTTATACTTATTTTGGCTATTTTCGTTAGAAGGGCCTATGCGCTCATTGGAGGAGGCCCCTATTTGTGGGAGCTTCACTGTGGGATTTAGAGTTGGGGTGTTGGGAAATTCACAGAGAGTCATATGAGGAGGTTTCATCGGGATTTTCGTGGAGAGCAATGACGACAAAGAGAAGCACAAAGTAAGCGTAAAAATGAAATTGGAAGAAGGTCAAACCACAAAGGGTCGCATTTTCAAGTTTGGAATTAGAACAAACCTTTCGGGGTTTTCGTGTTTTGGGCAAGGATCACCTTCTCAAATTCCTATACCTTTTCTCGAGTAGTTTTCTGGTAAATCAGGGGCCGAAGTCATGCAAGACCGTAGTCATGGAGTAGCCACAGATTTTGGAGGGACTTTCTATCGAGGTTACTCATGATTTCGAAAAATAATTTCTTGGTTTTCTTCGGGTTTGTGGTGGAGAGCCTAAGATTAATTTGCAGAATTTTATGAGAACTTTTGGAGGCTCAAACAAGGGTCCTCTTCCAGCCTAGTAGTTGCGTAATTTCTAGAGTCAACGAGAGCTTTCAGGAGACATCATTTCGCATCCGGGGTAACATTTTTCTCACCTAATATTGTTTAGATTGATTTTCTAGGATGAATTCATCTTTTGTGAAAAATGATTTTGCTTATGCCCAATTTGTGAAAAAAATCTTAGAAAAGTCTTTAACATCAGGAAAGAATTCCGCACTAAATCTGCCAGCTTGAAAAATCACTCGCACAAGGTGGTTGGAGCTACAATGATTTCTCGGATCAAAGAGAAAACAAAACAACAAACCATTTTTAAAGGGGATACATGCCATCCTATAGCCTAGAGAAAATAAGGGATTTGCAAAAAGAGTTTGAGGTCAAAGGCCCAACCACTACACCGAAATCCGACTATTAAAGTGAGGGAGACATCCTGTGGTGTTAAGGGTGGGGTCTTAAGGCCCATCAAAGCATCTAAAGGCGACAGCCTAAAAAACCCTCATTACGCGTACCCCGGGACACGGCAAGGTGGCCCACACTAAATGGCCGCCTCTAAACAAAGGATATTATAGCCCACCATCCTCCTAGGCCCCGACTCTCGAGGTCATTTTCCGATAGAACAAAGGCCCAACCACTACGCAAAAGCCCAACCGTTAGTGAGGGCGACATCCCGTAAGTGCTAAGGGTGTGGTCTTAAGGCCCACCCAAGCATCTCGAGGGTAGCTACGAAACAACCCCTCACTACGCAAACCCCGGACATGTGGTAGGGCTCCACCCTAAATAGGGCTGCCCTAAACAGATATTATGTTCCCCACCACGCTCCGGCGAATTCGACCTCGAGGCCTCGCTTAAAACCAAAAGGCCCAACCACTACACCAAAATCCTGCATCGTTAGTGAGGGTGGCATCCCAGTCACATGGTGGGGGTCTTAAGGCCCACCGAAGAATCCGAGGGCTAAGAATAACAACCCCTTACGTAGACCCCGTACACGTGGCGGTGGCCCACCCAACAGTCTTCCCTAAACATGGATATTACACCGTAATATTCAAAATAGAAATAAACGTAATATAAAGCACATAAACAAGAAACTACAACTACTAGAGAGGCATCACATGAACGAGAGACAATATGGAGAACGTTGGCCATTTTATTAAGTATTGAAGGTAAATGAATACAAAGGTGACCGAATGATGGCACCTTTGCTCGTACTCAGCAAGCGTAGAAATACTCTCACAATATATTGTGAAATGGCACGCTTCCCTCAATGACTCGGAATATACAAGATGCCGGTGTTTTTTGTCGTGCCGATGCTACTACCTATACCGGAATGGGATCTAAATCTTTTGGGTTTGCTCCCCAATTTAAAATTCTATAAATTTTGGAATGGTCTCTACTCCAAAACCCTAAAAGCCCAACACTCCTTTAAATGGCCAACCCTCGAAAATAGCTCCCTTGAGGCTCTACGTTGCTCCTCAAGGAGGGACATTACTTGGCTCGAATGAAAGGCTCCAAAATCCGGTCCTTAACTCCACTAAAACACCGGAATAGGAAAGGGTTGGCCCCTTATCCACTATTCCAGTCAATCCACCCCAAACCCTAATCCGTAATGACCTCCACAATACTCCATCCTCCCTATCATTGACCGTGTTGTCTCTCTGCGTGGGTGCTCCTCCTATGATAACCGCAAATCCCACTAAAAATAAGATGGAATGCCTCACCCGAGTAGGCACTCAAAATCCCCCTTGGCCGAGGGTGGGATCTCCGAAATCTGAGACACATGGTGTACCTAATAGTATGTGTAGACTTTGCTAAACAACAAGCGTGCTCAATGTCAAGAATAAATTCTCAAATGCATAATCGAGAATGAAATTAGAATGAGGAGACCCTTCCTCCTTTTATGCTTGGTAAGCCTCTCCCTCACCTAGGCCCCCACCAATCCCTACGCTACCACTTGGCCACTAGGCCCCACCTTGCTAATTCGATATGTCTCCTTAGTGATTTTAGGGAATGAATTTATCCTAAGTGTGAGATAAGTGCTCCTTCACCCACTTTATTTATATTTCTTAACCTTATAAAGGAAAAATTAGTCAAAATTAATCTCTCCCCGTTAAAAAATTGCTTGTCCTCAAGCAATTCCTAAACAAGCTTCCAGATGATGCTCCCCACCATCACCGTAAAATGTTCCCCGGGTCCTGGGACAAACGACCGAACCTTCCCCGTCCTCTCGTATCACCCCGATATGGAGGGATCTCTCAATGCAGATCCCAAGCAATCCTATCCATATGAAGCTCCACCGCTCCGCTCACCATCCTCGCCATCCTAATGAAGTCCACCACTTCATCAATGACTCTGCTAAAGCCTGATGGAAGATACATGATCTCCTCATGTATACATCTCACCCCGAGAGTTTATCAAGCCGTGTAGCGCCGCAATGCTCAAGTGTACTACTAATCTCTTATTGGTATCACCATGCCGATGTTGTGCTACCTCGATCATGAGATACTCCCCGTCATGAGCAAGAGACCGTATCCTCCTCTTCGAGACCCAAAGTAAGCAGGAGATCTACAGAGACAAGCTCATCCGTACTAGGAATCGCCATGATAACACCTACCCCTCCGAATGCAGCATTTGAATCTATGCAAGAATAGAGAAAGTTTTCCTTGCCATCCGATGAAGGCCTTTGTGTACCTCATGTGCCAAACCCAACAGCGTGAAATGTATCACTCTTTATCTTCGACTTCGGCCATCATGGGATAGAATGGGGTATAACCACCGAATCTATGCATCCCATAGTCGGACCGCTACACCATAGCTCTAACAACTCGCAACCCTTCATGCCTCATCTCTAGTCCTCGATCGTGACCATTATAGAGGGTCCATATATCATGGAAAATATGATGCATGGTAACCTCGCCCCGTGTCAAACATCGTGTAGTACCGATGACCACCGGAAGCCGCGTGACAAATAGCCACCCCCTAAATGCAATCAATAGATAGACATCTCTGATACTCGCAATTGACTCAAGGTATGTGGATCCCTCCTATCGCTGCCAACCATCTCCACCGGATCCGCCATCCACCTCTTCATAATGTGTCGATACATTTTCTTCCGGAACCCGCACACATACTAGGATGCTACCTCTCGTTGTACCCAAAGATCCTCTTTCTCATGCATGGTCTCGACATGCCCCGAGAAAAGAGTGATTCATGTCTCTCCGTCATGATTCTGCCCCCAAGCGTAGGCTCGCCGATGACCGATGTGCCACCCCCGCAGAGGATCATCTCATCCCCTAACTCCGTGGCTATCAACCAGTGCACCGACCCGGGGCCACTACCGAGAAGTCTCTCCCTAGTGTGATAAGTGTCATCCAAATATCTTGGGTGAGCCTCACGTACCCTCGCTTCTCATGCCCAAAGTGGCAAAGAACAACAAAAAAAGCTACCGTGCCCATGAGTGGGATGTAGAAGAGGGTCGTGTGTGAGTCCCCATAGATACCCCAAGTATCTCTCATCTACTTCCATCGATCCCGGGTGAACTACCCCAAAGGTAACCCCGTTGTCCCCGTCCATGAGTCTCCCTCGGGAGGCAATACTCTCTAAGGCCCCATCGTGCAACACCGTACACCCTCGCATACCACCGATCATCCATGTACTCCTCGACATGCCACCGCACACCGAGGCATACCCCCGTACACTACCGGATACCCCCTACCACCGTTGCATTCACCTTGTACTATCTCGTGCCTTGTCTATATCAAAGCACCGCCTCACTCGCATGTTCTCAATGTGATGTAGGACACTCCTACTCCACAATTCAGTCTCACACACTATGGTACACCACCATGCAACTCCATGCGTCCACCCCAGAAATCATGTGCTCCGCTGGTAGAGGTCTCCACACATCCTTGGATGTGATGACCGAGAGTTATGTCTTCAAATGTCAGACCACTCCCAATCGATATTATCACCTCCACTCGTCACATCGCTATAACTCCGTCGACGAATGGATCATCACTCCAAACCCCCCCGAGGGTCCAAGAAGTGAATCTTCCTATGTTTTAGTAGTGATACCATCGCTTCTCATTCGTTGTGACCTATGTGCCCCACACAAAGGTGAAGAATCCTTGGATCCATACAAGGAACCATCTAGTGGCTTGCCAATGCCACCTTCGATAAGCTCCTTCCAAGGTATGTTGATCACCCCGTGACCTCGTGTATAAATGTCATACCAAGATAACCTAGGAGTCTCATTTACAAATTGGTTGGCCACTAGAGCCGACCGAAAACTCCCCTATCAAAGATGCATGTCGTACTCGCTTAGACAAATTTACCCCAAAAACATAGTCAATCGACCTCGCTTCGGGAAATGACAGTAGTCCCGTCAGATCCCAATGCCAATTTGGTGTGCCCGTATTCCCATTCGGAAACTCCCCTTCGTTGAACTAGACTCGGGTCCACCACTATCTCCATTACCCACTTCACCGGGTACCAACTCAAAAATCTCTTGCCATCCAACCTCAACATGTGGATGTTGCACCCTATGCAACTTCGATCATCTCATCCCGTTATCTAAGTCAACATATGAGATCTAACTAGGTGGCTTTGCCTCTCTCTTTCCAATGGAAAAAGAAGTGACCCAACAATGTCGCTAGCCCCATCGATGCATGCCCGAAGGGGGCTATTATGACACTCCAATGTGCCCTGTACCATACCATTAGGGAATCCAAATGCATTCCCCAATGTGGGCCAACTTGGCTACTAACTCGGCACAAACCACTATCATGCCCTCTAGCTCCTCGTTCTCTTAAAAATAGCCTCTCAGACCGATCCTAGCTTTACCTTTCAAAACAAGAAGGCTTCCGCTCGAAGTCGATGACACTCGTAGTGTGTGACCATCGTGCAATACCTCCGTATATCCTAGTGCTCATCAAAGGTGGATACATCTCCTCGCACCTCACCCATCCGTCACGACGTCGCTACCACCCAAAGATCGACATCACTCCCGCCATCACCTTAATGGGTGGCACTACAGGGGTAAGCTCTACTTTCACTAAGATGTCAAATCGATATGATCAAAGAAGTCTCCAACACAGTGGCCCCCGCATCATACTGGGTGTATCCACATGCTCCCCATGATCCTTTGTGCCCTCATCCCCCAAGTGCAAGGTAGCCATTTTGATGACTTCCCCTTGTTATCTCTAAGCTAGAGGAGGTATCCAACTCCCCCCCCCCAACCCCCCACTCCTCGATTCTCGGGGGCCGTGCAATCGTTGGATCCATAATACATGGGAAAAGGTGTCCTCCCAATGGTACGCTACAAATCTAAACTCTTTGTGCTAGACCCCCTACTCGTTCCTTCCTTCTTCATCCCACCTAAGATGGCAAGACCGAAGGACATAACCGCTTTGAAGTTTTCCCCCATGGATTACCATTCTCGTAAATAATCTTCCATGGGTATATGATCATTTCGCCTATCTTTATCACTTCCTGCTAGAGGTAAGAATTTAGGCATCAGGATCCCGTTGGCCTACTAAATGTTGTTAAATGCTGGTCACACTCTGTGAGTCCCCCATATTCTCTCCACCTCTACTACATTTGGGTGGCAAGATTTTGTCTACCCTCTTTGTTCATAGGAAAATATTCCCATGGTTGAGCCAAGAATGAGGCTTCGATACCAATGTAATATTTTGAATATAATGAACAAGAATATAAAGCACATAAACAAGAAACTACAGCAACTATAGAGGCATCACATGAACTAGACAATAATATGGAGAATACCGAGCCATTTTATTAAGTATTCAAAGATAAAATGAATACAAAGGTGATAAGAATGATGCTACCATGTCTTCGTACTAAAGAAAGCGTAGGAATACTCTCGTAATATATCTTGAAATGGTCGCTTCCCTCAATGACCGTGTGGGTTCCAAGCCGCCGGTGCTCGTTTCCATGCTATTGCTACTACTACTACTACCTAGAATGGATTGAATATTTGGGGCTGCTCCCCACCTTAGAAAATTCTGAAAATTTTGGAATGGCCTCTACTCCCAAAACCCGTAAAAAACCCGTAAATATTTTCGTAATGGCCAACCCCTAAAAATAGCTCCCCGAGGCTCGTGTTGCTCCTCAAGGAGGAGTGTTGGACTCGAATGAACGGGGCCCAAAATCTAGTCCGTAATGATCAAAGAAGTCTCCAACACAATGGCCCCCGCATCATACCGGGTGTATCCACATGCTCCCCATGATCCTTTGTGCCCTCATCCCCCAAGTGCAAGGTAGCCATTTTGATGACTTCCTTGCTATTCCTGCTAAGCTAGGAGGAGGCATCCAACCCCCCCCCCCCCCCCAACCCCCACCTCGATTCCTCGGGCCGCCGTGCAATCGCTGATCCATAATACATGGGAAAGGTGTCCTCCCAATGGCACGCTACAAATCTAAACCTTGTGCGAATTCCATCGTTCCTCTTCATCCCACCTAAGATGGCGTAATCTCTCAAGGACATAACCGCTTTGAAGTTTTCCCCCATGGATTACCATTCGGTAAACAATCTTCCATGGGTATATGATCATTTCGCCTATCTTTATCACTCTCTAAGTACAGTAAGAATTTAGCATCAGGATCCCGGTCGTCTACTAAATGTTGTTAAATGCCGGTCACATCGTTGTGAGTCCCCCATATCTTCCACCTCTACTACACGGTGGGTAAGATTCTCGTCTACCCTCTTTGTTCATAGGAAAATATTCCCATGGTTGAGCCAAGAATGAGGCTTTGATACCACTCTAATATTTTGAATATAAATGAACAAATATAAAGCACATAAACAAGAAACTACGCAACTATAGAGGCATCACATGAACTAGACACAATATGGAGAACACTCTAGGCCATTTTATTAAGTATTCAAAGATAAAATGAATACAAAGGTGATAAGAATGATGGTACCATGTCTTGCACTAGGAAAGCGTAGGAATACTTTAATATATCTTGGAAATGGTCGCTTCCTCAATGACTCGTGTAAGTTCCAAGTCAAGCCGGGTGTCAAGCTCTTACGTTAGTCACACTACTACTACTACTGGAATGGATTAACATTTGGGGCTGCTCCCCACCCAGAAAATTCTGAAAATTTTGGAATGGCCTCTACTCCCAAAACCCTGAAACCTTAAATATTTTTCAAAATGGCCGACCCCTAAAAATAGCTCCCCTTTGAGGCTCGTGTCGTTCCTCAAGGAGGAGTGTTGGCTCCGAATGAACGGCCCAAAATCTAGTCCGTAACTCCACCAAAAATCGGAATAGTAAAGGGTCGGCCCTTTATCCACTTTCCTGCAGTCGAATCCACCTCAACTCCCAACCTGCACAACCTCTCCACAAGACCGCATCCTCCCTCTAACCGACCGGTGACCGTCTCTCTACGTGGTGCTCCTCCCATGATAGCTACAACTCCAATCGACAAAATAAGGATGGAACTTCTCACCCGAGAAAGCACTTGAATTCCCTTAGGCTACAGTTGGGATCTTCGAACGGGAGACACTTGCATCGAAATGTAAAGAGCATGCATACTTTGCTAAATATAAAGCATTCTCAATGTTAAGAAGACAATTTTTAAAAATTAATAATCGAATGAATGAGAATTATTGACTCCTTCCTCCTTTATGCTCGTGAGCCTCTCCCTCACCTAGGCCCCACCACCCCTCGTGTTGCCACTGCCACTAGGCCCCACCTTGATAATTCGACATGTCTCCTTAGTACTTTAGGGAATGCTTTTATCCCAAGTGTGAGCTAAGTGCTCCTTCACCCACTTTATTTATATTTTAACTTTATAAAGGAAAATAGTCAAAAATTAATATTTCCAATAAGTTGTCGCTAATTGGGAATATTACAAATAGGGTTTTGTCAAAGAGTGAAGGTATGTTTTCATGAGAAGATCATAGATATGTTTTCCATCACTTTAAAAAGGATAAAATGCCATCACTATAGGGGTTGATTTATATTATTAGTAGATAAGTGTCTTATTATCCATTAATTTTTTGAGGATATGTCTCTAGTGGTTAGGAAAAGGAGGAATTTGTTGTGAAATCTCCTACAGAAATACTCATATAGATGCATGCATTTGACTTTTTTCTTGAAAATTAGACCTCCAAGGGAGTATTTTGACCCTGCGTAGCTATATGAGGCCTTTTGTAATCATTTCCAAGGGTTGGAACATTTGGGTACCGAACTAGTGTATTCTTCGTTTCGATCAAGTAATATAGTGAATACAGAGAAAAGTTGCAACTTAAATTTAGGGATTCATGTGGTGAGATTGTAAGGGCATGTTTCTTTTTGTAAGTCACTCCATTGAATGCTTTCTCTTTCCATTACATATCTACTACTTTCAATCATTGTTTTTACAAAAGTTTTAAATAGGATTCATGAGGAATACATTCCCCGTTCGATGAGATGAAGATGTTGTGTTTATTTTCTTCTTAAGGAATGAATTCATATTTATTTGTGTGTTCCTGATATTTCTTTTCATCCTATAGCATAATCATACAACATATTTGCTCATTTGAGATTTCCTTACCTTGCCCTTCATTCCCCATCAATTTTTTCTCTTGAACCTTAAGAGTGTTTTCAAGCCTAGCTCTAAAGGTCCATTTTCTTCCAACACAAAAATCCAAATCAACGAAACCCTATCTTTCATATCTAGCCTAGAATCTCCATGATTTAGTCAAATCGGTTGTGATTCTCATTGAGAGAGCCCTCTCAGCCTAGTAGGGCTCGTATTAGGTCAATGTGGTGTGTGGTTACCTTTGCCGGTCTCCTTTCCTCAACCTTCAGAGATCCGACTAAGTGCTAACATTCGTCTCGTTGTCAGGGAACGAAGTGACAAATGTTCCTAGGGAAATAAAGAAAAGGATCATATATGATTAATGATGGTGAATATTTTTTGGACACACAAAAGATGAAATAATTCACCTCTCATGACTCGAGTGTAGACGAATGCAAAGGTTCTTAATTTTCATGGTGACTCCAATGTTCAAGAACCGATAGTTCAAGATGGCCTCGGTTACCTCACCGTTGTCAAAAATGGATTCAACTACTAGAAGGTATGCTCCTATGAGTTGGGCTCATATTCTTGGTTTTCCGAATCATATTCCTTGTATAGATTCGTAAACAAGACTCAAAGTTTAAAGGTCACGACAAAGAAGATGCTATGTTTGCATTTTGTCAAATTTCATTCTCATATTCACAAACTAAAGATTGAGTTTCGAAGATTGTCCGATGAAGATGCTCATGGCTACCTTAGAGGAACAAGAGACTACGTATGAAATTCTACCATCCGCTAGTTTTTATTCTCTAAAGGACATTCGTTTAGTTTTATTTCAACATTATCAAAGTTGTAATTCTCGCCTTGTCGATGACCGATAGTTTTTGTGATATTTCTGAAATTTTCAATGAGTTTCCCTTTAAAAAAATTTATGGGGATGAAGAGGTCTAGACGATGATATCATAGAATCCCTTCATGATTTTTCCTCCAAAAAGAAACTCGTAGTTTCCTCATTGGATGAAACAGTCACAAAATTTTCGGTAAAAGAGAAATGTCTATTCTCGACCCTAAAAATGAAAATCATCAAGATAATAATTACTACTATAAAACTCATTTTCTCCTCTCGTCCGAAGATGAGATATATCATCTCCAAAACATGTTGTGAGCCTCGAGCTACGTGTGCTTTCATAAATGTTCACATAGTCAAGAATGGGTTAGTGAAATTCTCCCATTATTTAAAATGAAAATCAGACTTAAATAATGACAAAGAATTTATATTGATGAAAATATAAATAATTTGTGTTGAGTAAGCCAATTTGTGATGATGATTTCATGTAAAGAGATCGATTAACCGATACTAGTGTCTTTCATGAAGAGGATAGGGTTGTCATGTTTGAAAATATTGAAGAATGTTTTTTGTTCAAGGATGATTTAGAATATGAATTGGAGGAGTATGATTCTAAGATAGACAATGTGCGAGAGATAGAGTTAGATTTATCATGCTTCGTGACTTTACATCCAACACACGTATATGTAAATTCATACTTCCCTATGCCTTCCTATGGATCAAAAACCAAGTTTTCTTTCAAATCATAATGAAGGGTGTGATTGTGTTTTCACCGAATCTTGAGACAAGGTAACATTTCAAATTATTGAAGATCCTTACATTGATTTGTTCCAAACAATAGCGATGATATATTTTATTGAATTTATGGATCATGAGGAAATTTTCAAAGGAGAATGCGAGTTGCCATCCTTTTTCTTTTTTTTTCTTGCTCGAGGGAAGTGGAGAGCTGAATTGAAATAATTATCCATTTTTTGGATTGGTTACACCGAAGGATCACATCACATGGTTGTACATACTCACGGCAAGTAGTTGTCATTAGGATTTGAAGCCCTCAAGTCCGGGATGATCCGTTGTCATCAATAAGTTTTTCAAGTTTTTTTTATAGTCATTTTCGCTAATTTTGTCATTTGGTTTCCTATTTTGAGGGTACTCTTTGATTTTGACTCCATGCCCAATGGTTGGGCTACTTGTTCTATGGTTTTGACACCTCCAAGGAGTTGCCATCCCTAGTTGGAGCCAATGTTCGTGTCAATACTTTTAGCTCCGTCACCAAGCCATCAAATATTCTCTTACAAGGTTTTCTTATGGTTTCAATTTAATTTTTTTTCATTTCAGTAGAGTCTTCAAATATAAATTTTGCCACCGGCTAATGTGTCTAGGGTTATTTCCACTCTCTCTAGAATTTCACATGTTGGTCACTCTCATCACCAACCGAGTGTACCATCAATGATATTATCACCATCATTTCAGTCATCAATTATAATTATTTCATTAAGTCTAATGTCTCCATTTGGTCGTTAAAGCTAAGGTCATCAATACCTACCCAAAATCCCTTCTTTTCCCAAGATCAAGCACTAATTTTTCCTCCTAGTAAGATAAGACTTATCCATGGAAGTAGAGACCACATAAAATGACAAGAAAAAATACAATAATGGAGTATATTCCTCAAGATTTCCGAGCCATATAACATCAAAGAGATCAATTCCTCACAAAATACTAAGAGGTCATTTGTCGCACATAGAAACAATTATGCTTGAAAGTATGTTTCTCGACTAAATGGAGATGAGTTTGACAAAAATGAGAGAGGTTTTTGTAAATAATAGAAAAAGGAACAAAATAACCTCCTAATTCTTTACAAAGGTGTTATTTTTTAGGAGAAATGACCAAAGCATAGTTGCTACAAGAGAGTTAAGCATACTTCCGGAGTACTCTTGGGGAAAATGCATTTTCTTACCATAGGTTTTCCAAATGACCTTATCTATGATTCAAATGATAACTAGACAAATATAGACTTCCAATAAGATATCCCTAACTCAATTTGGAGTTCAATAAGGCCTCCAATGGTGGTATGAAATCTCATGCTGCACTTTTCTCCTCATCCATGTTGCGTTGTTTTTTACCACTGTGAATTGATTTGTGAGGCGCTATACTTCGATCATTTTTCGTACTTGACGTCCATTGATTATTAGACAGAGACATATTACCATTGAGATATCATGAGCTCAATTTATCAGTCAGTACTGCCTCCAAAAAGTGGCTCATAACTTAGCACTACGCTTTTTCATAGTTGCATTTACTTACGACGTCGGCGCTTTTCCTTCTAGCGCTACGTTTACAGTAGGAGCCACACTTTATATTGGAGAGCTTATAATGGGTTGAAAAGGTCTCCAAGCTCGTAAAAATCTTTCTCTACAAGGGTAAAAAACTAATTTGAAACACTCCACACCCTCTTTCACCCGCCTTTCATTCCTATGGTGAAAAGTTAATTTCTTCCTACTTCATCATTTTCCTAAATACTATGTTTTTTTAAATTTTCAAAAACCTAAAATACCTCTCCGCTATACCCCAACTTCCTACATGCTCCAAATACCTCACTCTAAACCCTAAGCACCTCTCACTATCTAAATACTCATACCCAAAACCTATCCCTATGCATTGTGTTTTTTGGGAAGTGATGTAGGGGAATTAGGCTCAAGACAATACTATGTATATAAATAGACATAGGGGTCTCATGTTTTTCTTTCTTAGGTAATTTTTAATATTTGAGTGGTTTTTAAATAAATTTAGTGAGAAATTTTAAATGTTCCCAAATCATTTGAGAACATGAGGGGAAGTCGATTAGCTGTGAATATGAAGTAGATTAACATTCAATTATCTAGGATTAGGCTAAATTTACCACTTTGGGAAATCCAAGAGTTTGTTGAGTCATTGAAGAATCGGAATCGATTCATTAGTAGTCTTTGTATTAAAATAAGCGTCGAAGGCATTAGTAGGAGACCTGCATAGACTGACATACACCTGCATAGGGCTGCATAGTGCTAGAGAGTCGGAGAGGCAGAGAAAGGAGAGTAGAAGGCCATCAGATTGAAGATCTCGCCTGAAAAATAGGTTATTGTAAGTAATTTCAATTGCATATATGAAGGATCTATTTCGAGAATACATGGTATTGTCTGATTGGATTTTGTGTGTTTGAATTATCTGTGGAAGCACAAGTAAATACTCAGAACTTATGAACAATGTAAACTTTGTGTAAATGGTCTTTATGGTGATTTTTCATATGATGTGGGGAAATTTATTAAATTGTTGTGTAGAGCCTTAGAGGAAGTTAAAGAGGCTATTCTGTTAATTAGGCATATGCGATGACAAGTCTCTGTTTGTTAATATATTAAAGCTCTGTATAAAAGGCCTAGCATCAAGCCTTGTTCTTGGATTGAGATCAATTGAGTCGATATATATATTTTTGGTTATAGACAGAAGAAGGGTTATATGATTTGCGCATGGTGTTAATTTGAACCTATTGAATCTTCATTCCTTATTAAATGCGTGTAACTCTCTGTGTAAATGGTCTGATGCAAAATCTCGATGGATTTTAATATTTTCTTATGAAGGGTGAAGTGAATGATAAGTCGTGAGGGAAATGGAACCACGAATTAAAGAGGAACCTTGAGTAAATAGTAAGGACGGTTTCGAGGTCCAAGACTGGTGGTATTCACACTTTTATAAGTTAGTAAACTGTTTCACAAATAAAAATGTGATACAGTCCGATGCCTGACACGTAGCGAAAGGTGGTAATCAAATACCGCCCATTTCGCACTTTTTTGGAGGGTTAAAGTTCAGTTCAAAAATAAATGCGATACTCGTTCGATTGAGTGGCATGAAGGATTGACGGTGGTCACACTATGAAGTTGCGTGGATGTTAACGAGTGGAGAGGGGCATTAAAAAGCACACAAGTTGGTCGCGTGATGATCGTTGATTTGGCAAGGTGAAATGTGATAAGCCTCTGGCCGTCAGATGGGGAGGTAAGTTAAAACGTATGTTGGGACCCCATTGTTTGTCGGGTTTTTTTTTAAATCGATGATGGATTTTATGTTAATGAAGTCTTAAGTGGCTGTGGGCCCAAAGATTTCATTTAAATATAAGCGCTGGTGAATGTACTGGTCGAAAGCCTATTGTTGGGTAATATGTGCTAGTACAATTTGATGTGTTAAACCTTGTTGAGTGATAATGCAGACTTGTGAACATTTGGTTATAAGTCATAAGGTTAGAGCTTTACAGATATAATGTCGAGGGTAATTAACCCAAAGGTTCTATGGTAAACCTATCCAAGAGGTATTTCATTAGGAAATGAAATAAGAGAGGAAACTTTGGATTAGGTAGGTTCCAATGTATGTATGATTTCATAATCATATGTCAAAGGTAAAGATCATTTGAGATACATTATGGGCTTTATCATATGGTTTTGACCATGGAAGGAAAAGTAAAGTTCTGCTTGTATAATTGGTTGTATGGGTTTATAAAAATAGCATGGAGATAGAAGTAAGGCTTCTGCACCATTTTATTTAAATTTCCAGTTTAAGAGATTAGAACATTGTGAGGTTGCCAGATTGTTGAGATTTATTTGGGGGGGAAATTGGGATGCATTGAAATTCCCAAGAAAGGGGACTATGGGTTTTACCCACTATCAAGTGGTATCAGAGGTAGTTAAGCTCTTTGAGAATTAATTTTTAAATGCATATGTACTGAAACAATGAAGAAAGTTGATGTTTAAATCTGTTTAATATAATTTACAGATTTGATTAGGTGTACAGTGAAGGTATTTAGATTTGAAGAATTTGAAGTTGAACACAAAGTGTCTTGAAGATTGCAGCAGATAGAGATGCAGTGTAGGTGTAAGAAGAAGCAAGGTCATTCAGGGATCCTGGGAGGTTAGTTGATGAGCCTTATTTGACTCTGGTTTGAAGCATTTGTTTGCAGAATGCAGGGTGAAAGAAAATGAGGAAGGAATCTCAGCAAGAGCGGATCACAACTTTGAGAGCAGTGACGAAAGAGTCCAACATAGGATTCTGAAGTGAGGAAGAAAGTGTGGCAGAACCTGGAGAATTCCCAACAGAGGTTGGATGAAATAAGAATAGATCTGTTCTTGAGAAAATTTGCAGAGTGAAGCCTAGAGAGAGCAGAAGAGAGTGCTCAGAAGGTTCCAACAAAAGGGGACCAGTTCTTGCCAAAAGCCGGATCTGGAGGAAAGGATTGGTGAGGTAAGTTGCAGCAAGAGAGCTTGCTATTGCAGAGGCTTAGTGCAACTTGTGAGTGAAGAACTCAGGGAGGAGAAAATGGCTACTGAAATCCATAGCAGAGATTACAGAGGTTCTAAGAGAGGTCGCAATAGAAGAGTGAAGGAATATGCCAAAGAAAATGGCATGAGGAAGAAATTCACTGATGAAGAATATGAGAAAGACGTAGCTAAGATCAGAGAATAGTTTGATAAATTGAAGATGAGGATAGAGGAAATCCAGAGAGTTGGTTGGCTCATGAAGGAGAAGGTAAAGTGGAAGAAGCTATAGATGAAGAGAGAGCAAATGATAAATGCTCAGCTGAAAGAGAGGTTACTCAGGATGATTGAGTATCTGGAGAAGGACTTGAAGACTGAAACTTCAAGTGAGACCAAGAGGTCAAATGGCCTTACATCTGAAAATTTTTATATTTTTGCAGGAAGAACATGTTGAGAAGAAAAAAATGTTGATGTTGTCACTAAAGAAGAAAATGGAACAGCCAAATACTTTGAAAATGTCCATACACAGTTGGAGAAAGGTTTTTATTTCCAACATATTGGAACCAAAGGAGATTTAAATTGTGATGATGGCCAGAATCTGGAAGTTTGACAGCTTGAAGAGACTGAAGAGAAGACCCTTGAAGAATCTCTGAAGTGTATAGAAGACTTGGAACAATAGGGAGATTTGATGATCAAATCATCAAATGAGACCATGAGGTCTTATGGTTTTACAACTGACAAGTTGTGTGTGAATGCAGGTATTGAAGAAGATAGTTCATATTATGAAACTATGATAAATGAAGATGAAAGTTTCCAAGTCACATATGATGATTATCTTTCAGATGAAGATCAGATTGAATTATTTCAGCAGAAGGAATTCATAAATTTCTTGTTTTATGAAAGAAATCGTTTCAATGAACTTGTGGTTGATGATGATAAATTTGTCGATAATGATGATAATGACAAACTGCTTTTATTAAATGGCCAAATGGAAAGTGATGGACATATTACTAAAGTTATTATAGAGATGGAAGATCAGAATTCTATTATGGTGAAGGCTGAAGAGATAGTGACAGCAGGAAACTTGACTTGTGATAGAAAGGAAGATAGTGAAGACAATATGAATGTTTTCTCAGATGAGATGACAGAATTGTGGCATGAGTTAAGTGTCTTGGAGCAGAGGACATAAACAAAGAGAGAAGGTGTTCAGATTGTAAAGGTAGAGATGAATGAGGATGAGGAAGTTCATTTTTATAAACTAGAGCAAGGAGACATCCTTGAAGAGGATGATGCAGAGGAGAGACTAACTGACAGTCTCAAGAAATGTTTGAAGAATTGGAATCACCATATTGATGTGCTGATGGAGGAGGAGAGAATTTCAGGACAACATACTGAAATCCTGGCATAAGAGAGGAAGGCACTAAGGCATTATGATTTTTGTTTTGACAATTTTTTTGTGAATGCAAATTCTGTTGATGCTGGAGAAAACTTGACACCATTGGGCAATCAATTAAAGGAGAAAGAGAATTCTATGGAATATTTCGATCCATGGAATGAAGAATTTAAGTTGTTCAATTAGCAGGATTTAATACAAGAGAGAGAACCCCAATTTCAGAATTGGGGATTGCAGAATGTGAAGGTACAAACGAATGAAGACAGGGAAGATTTTCTGAGTCTCAGAAAAGACTTAGAACTGCAAAAAGAGGAATTGGTGATTGAATCATCAAATGAGACCATTGGGTCTTGTGGCTTTGAAACTGATAATTTGGCTGTGTTGACAGGGATTGTAGAAGACAATCCATCACTTGGAGTTGTCTTGGAGGAAGAAGAACTGTTGCAGAGGAAGGAAGGTGACGCTATCATGCCTCCTGTGAAGGAAATTGTTATTTCTGTAGATGACAAGGAAGAGTTGGCTTGTCTGAATAGCTAAGAGGAGACTGTAAGGAAGAATTTTGGGGCTACTATAGCAGTAAAGAATCAGATTTTTACTCTGATAGAAGATGAAAATGCAGTACTTGAAGAACTTGATTTGATTGGCAGAATCAATCAAGAAGATGGAAGACAATTACTGAAGATTGTCAAGGAAGAAGAAGAAGAACATGCTGAAACAAGTTTGTAGCATACTGATGATATATGGCTGAAATGTTTGCTGGAAACATTTGGAGAAGAGAATGAAATGTTAGAGCAACAAACTGAAGTATTGCCAGGGGAGGAAGAGACACAGGGATTTTATAGTTTTGATGTTTGTTTGTTGATTGCAGGTACTGATGGAAGGAATAAAGGATGTTTGGTCCAGAAGAAGAAAAGAGATGATGATAGTGGCTGGCAAATTAAATACCAGTCTGAAGAATTTTTGAAGTCAGAGGATGGAGAAATTGTCATGGGTGACCATCAAAAAGAGTTTTACTGTTGCAGAGAAGAAGAGGGTATGGATGATTGGATGGCAGCTAGCACAGGAGCTAGAGATAGAGTTAAAGCTAGGGCAACAGTAAGGACAGAAAAAGTGGAAGTTAAAGCTGGAGCTAAAGCTACAGAAAAGGTGGCAGTAAGAGTAAGCATAGGAGTAAGAGTGAGAGTTCATCAAATAAGAACTCAGCAAGAAAAAGCAGAAGTAGAAATTCAGAAATCAAAGAGAAACAGTATCCAACAGTCAGAAGACATATTAGACAAAGAAATTGAATTTATGAGAAGACTGATGGTGAGATTCTCTGATAAGAAGGCAGCAACAAGAAAGAAGAGAAACAACAACAACAAGGGAAAGAGAGTCACAGACTGTAAAAGTGCAGCTAGTGGAGCGAGAAATAATAAGATATGGAAGCCTGGAGAAGTGAAAAAGAAGAATGTTGCAGTAGATGATCAGCTATAGAATATAAGTGTGGGATCTAGGAAGACAAGGATGAAAGCACATGATCAGGAGATCATGAATCATTTTAACCTGGGGAGTCTGATGTAGGGGCATTAGGCTCAAGAAGATACTTTGTATATAAATAGACATAAGGGGGGTCTCATGTTCTTGATTTCCTATGTAATTATTCATATTTGAGTGATTTTTAGTTAAATGTGGAGAGAACTGTAACTGCGCTCGAATGATTAGTGGGCATATGACGAGATAGTTAGTTTCAGTTTATTTAGGGATTAGGCTAAATTTAGGACTTTCGGAAATACAATATTTGGTTGAGTCATTGAAGAATATGAATCAATTCATTAGTGGTCTTTGTATTAAAATGAGCCTCGAAGGCATTAGTATAAGACTTTCATAGACCGGCATAGACCTGCATAGGGCTACATAGAGCTAGAGAGCCGGAGAGGCAGAGAAAGGAGAGTAGAAGGCCATTGGATTGAAGATCTGGCCTGAACAGTAGGTTTTTGTAAGTAATTTCAATTGCATATATGACGTATCTGTTTCAGGAATACATGTGTATTGTCTGATTGGATTATGTGTTTGAATTATCTGTGGAAGCACGAGTAAATACTCATAACTTATGAACAGTGTAAACTCTGTGTAAATGGTCTTTATGGTGATTTTGCATATGATGTGGGGAAATTGATTAATTTTTTGTGTAGAACCTTAGAGGAAGTTAAAGAGGCTATTCTGTTAATTAGGTATATGCGATGACAAGTCTCTGTTTTTTAATATATTAAAGCTCTATATAAAAGGCCTAACATCGAGCCTTGTTCTTGGATTGAGATCAATTGAGTCGATATATATATTTTTGGTTATAGACAACAGAAGGGTTATATGATATGCTCATGGTGTTAATTCAAACCTATTGAATCTACATTCCTTATTAAATGTGTGTAACTCTATGTGTAAAGGGTCTGATGCAGAAGTTCAATGGATTTTAATCTTTTCTTATGAAGAGCGAAGTGAATGATAAGTCATGAGGGAAACGGAACCACAAATTAAAGAGGAACCTTGAGTAAATAGTAAGGACGTTTTCAAGGTCCAACACCAGTGGTATTCACAATTTTATAAACCAGTAAGTTGTTTTGCAAATAAAAATGAAATACAGTCCAACACTTGACACGTAGCGAAAGGTGGTAATCAAATACCTCCCATTTCACACTTTTTTGGAGGGTTAAAGTCCAGTTCAAAAAGAAATGTGATACACGTTCGATCGAGCGGCATCATGGATCGACGGTGGTCGCACTCTGAAGATGCGCGGATGTTAACGAGTGGAGAGGGGCGTTAAAAAGAACACAAGTTGGTCGCGCGATGATCTTTGATTTGGAAAGGTGAAATGCGATAAGCCTCTGGCCGTCAGATGGGGAGGTAAGTTAAAATGTATGGTGGGACCCCATTGTTTGTCAGGTTTTGTTTTAAATCGATGACGGAGTTTATGTTAATGAAGTCTTAAGTGGTTGTGGGCCTAAAGATTTCATTTAAATATAAGTGTTGGTGAATGTACTGGTCGAAGGCCTATTTTTGGGTAATATGTGCGAGTACAATTTGATGTGTTAAACCTTGTTGAATGATAGTGTGGACTTGTGAACATTGGGTTATAAGTCATAAGGTTCGAGCTTTACAGATATAATGCTGAGGGTAATTAACCCGAAGGTTCTATGGTAAACCTATCCAAGAGGTATTTCATTAGGAAATGAAATAAGGGAGGAGACTTTGGATTAGGTAGGTTCTGATGTATGTATGATTTCATAATCATATGTCAAAGGTAAAGATCATTTGAGATACGTTATGGGCTTTATCATATGGTTTTGACCATGGAAGGAAAAGTAAAGTTCCGCTTGTATAATTGGTTGTATGGCTTTATAACCATAGCATGGAGATAGAAGTAAGGCTTCCGCACCATTTTATTTAATTTTCTAGTTCAAGAGATTAGAACATTGTGAGGTTGCCAGATTGTTGAGATTTATTTGGGGGGGAAATTGGGATGCATTGAAACACAGGGTCTTCACTGGGGGAGCTATCCCATACCATGTGGGTTCATATTGGGGGATATATATTGAGGAAAAAATGACATAATATATTGGGGGATATATAGGCGGTAAATGGTTTTTATATTGGCAGGGATACAAAATGGATCTCAAAGTTAATGAAAAAATATAAAGGGGTATAAAAAATGTTAAGGAAAAAATGGATACCTACAATATTTAGCAGAAGTAGGGGTTTTTTGAATTAGGAAGGTGTATTGGGTCCATATATGTAGGGGGTTAAATAATGTGATTTCTAGGGGTATTTTCCAATATATAGTCAAACTAAAGGTATTCTTTAATATGTCACGAATGCACGCGATAGGTTAGAGGTTAATTGGGTGAAGTCCCTGTTCAATGCCCAAGAAAGGGGACTGTGGGTTTTACCCACTATCACCAGAGATTAAGAATATTGGAGGTTTCATGACATTGGAGTATCAGAGATTTTTGAACATCGGTGCATTTCAAAAGAGGTGTTACGATATTCAAAGATCATGAGGTTCTGATATAGAATAAAGGAAATGAATGGTTGGAGTGTGAGGTACAAGGTGAACTGGAGCCCACATAGAGTAGGTCCCCTCTAAGAACTATAACCACTTATATTTTTCATATTCATATTAGTTCTTGGCTGCAATGGTTCTATAAAAATGAATTAATCCATTAAAAATAATATTTGCAAATAATTTAAATTTTTGTAATAGTTTTATACATCTGCCTTCCTTGTAAGAGATTATAATGTAAAGTTCGATATGGTTACCTTACCGCTCCAAGTTCCTAAACTGTACTTGCGTGGTAACTATGAAGTCATTGATATTTCAGTTGATTTTATCTAAAATTGGATTTCTCTATGTACAGTGCAGTTCTTGTTGGAAGTAATGGAGAAACCTAAACTTAGATTGTTGTTATGATGAGGATAGGTTTGATGTTCTAATCTTAGACCTCATATCCTAATATCTAGGGAGTGGTTGAAACCATCTTGTTAGTGTGAAAGCCTATATTATTGAGGCTCATCTGACTTAATAGTCAGTGCTTGTATGAGTGTGTACACTCTCCATGTTCTCACCTGGAGAGCCATTTCATTTAATTATTAGATTGACGGTTTTTAACATGGTATCGGAGCTTCAGGTTGAAGCTGGGTGAGTTTGTCTGTCCATAGAGAGAGTAGTAAGCATGGATTTTGCATCAGTGGAACAGTTGTTAAATTGAATCGGTGGTTTAATCCATGCATGAAGAAAGCGAATTGTTGTTACTCACGTGATGGATCACTGGTGCGGTGAGCTCATTACCGAGACGCCTGACTCTAGCTATCTAGCATTCGGATCGGATCTCAGAGGTCGATCAGTCGGATCTCGCATTGTGCGATGTGGATTTCAAGTCATTCGCACTCAGTTTTTAGAGAGGGTGATGCGGTAACTTTGAGATGGGTCGACGACATTCATTGTCGATTGGTGAGCCTGCTGTGTGAGCCAGCAGTATGTCTCCCTCAATGTTCGAGGTCCCCATTGAAATATTCATACGAGTGCTTTGATTTAATATGATTTAAGATTTTTTTAAATGAGTTAAGAAGGGTCTTGTCCCTTATGTGAATCACCTTTCAAAAATGGATTTCTCATACACTCTCATAAAATATCACGTGAATTAAGTTTCCAAATGGAATTTTTTAAAACATTTTTTTTATGAGTGGAGATTTTTTAATGATTCTTTTCATGAGTGGAGTTTTTTATAGGTTCTTAAAAAGTGTCTTTTGAATTTTTTTTTAAAAAGGGGAGCGTTCGGATAGCAACAATCCGATGTTTCTGTTAGCTTCATCTAGCAGATTTGTCCTGCAAATTTTGTTGTTTGATAAATCATACAAGTTGCAAGTTATGGAGATTCCAAAGCCAATTGGGTAAATTTTCTTCTAATTTATTTTATGCCACAATGAAAATCCAAAAGTTATTGATGATTTGAACCCATCTTCATAAATATGTGTCATTAGAAATTTCTAATTACATGCATCAGAATTAGACATTGATAGCGTTTCCAACTTGTTGAGAGGTCGTTTGTTTCTCTTTGCAAGAGCCGAGGGCACTAAGACCAATGTGGCTTAGAAGGAATAGCCTAAAAGGTTCTACTATTGAAGAGCTGCCAAAGGGAGGTTCCCACGTGCATGGTAAAGGGGTTGTTGGCGCTCGTTAGAGGACCGAGTGGAGTCAAAATCTGTAAACAAGATAAGATGAGAAAAGTGGGACTTTAACAACATGTCTATATTTTTAGATATTTTTTATTCTGATGATGATGATATTCTCATGTGGAAATTTGGAGGCATTATATTAGGTACTATTTTTGCGTCAGAAGAAATTTCAGAAAAACAATGTGGGTCTATTGATGATGACGAAAAACAAGAGGCACAATTTGTTGTGCAAGATCCTGGTATTGAAGAGTCACGAGTTGATCTTTAGGAAGGATGTAAAGAGGAACAAAGTGTTGAAGATCAATTGGACGAGCCACATGAAGCTGATTGTGAAGAAATGGTAGAAGAAGACAGAGCTGGAGAGGTTTTAATTTATGATGATCTCATCAATATTTCTGTGTGTGCAGATGTTAACAGCAACAAGGAAGAAACAACAAATATTGAAGAAGAATTAAAGTTTCATGAAGCATGGCTTGAAACACGGTGTATTTATGAAATCAACACAGAAGTTGCATCCATAAATTTTGAAGACAACTTTGTGGAAGTTCACATGCGTGACACCAGAAATAGTGAGAGAAAACATTCTCTTATTAAGCCTGTCATAACTTTGAGAAGGGTGAGGATAAGTGCTCAAGAATTCCGTTATTGGGGAAGAAATGAGGTGAAGATATATCACTACCTTATGGTGAGGAAAGTGAAGATGAAGCATTGACTCAGAATGAACAAATATGGACTCACAAGAAAAAAGACCAAAATGAAAACCTCTATTACCAAGTTTTTCACGTTTTTTATCGTAAGCCTAGCTGAGACTGAGACCAGCAGGCATAATTGTCTAGTACCCTTTCTCCATTAAAGGGGAGTGTTGGAAGTAATGGATAAACCTAAATTTATATCGTTGTTATGATGAGGATAGGTTTGAGGTTCTAATCTTAGACATCATATCCTAATATCTAGCGAGTGGTTGAAACTATCTCGTTAGTTTGAAAGCCTATATAATTGAGGCTTATCTAGATTAATAGTCAGTGCTTGTATGAGTGTATACACTCTCCAGGTTCTCACCTTGAGAGCCATTTCATTTAATTATTAGATTGATGGTTTTTAACATGCGATGTATGAGATTCCCTTTAAATTTCTTGGAATGCCCCCCCAAGAAATTCCTTTTAAGAGTAGATCATGTATGAGAGCGTGGTTCCTTTTTAAAAAACTTTCAAATTCAAGAATAAATATTGCACATAATTACCAATGACAATATCTAAGAGGATTGGATAGTTCTTTTTCAACTTACATTCCAGGCAAGGGCTAGAAGAACCTTGTGTGCACTTATAAATCGCAGGAATTCAGATGTCACATTCCAGCAGCCACACCACACAATAGGGTCTGAATCCCAATGGTGGAATCGTGCTTCGTTGTTGCATGGCAGCATTGAGTACTACTGTTGAGCACTCCTGTTGAGCCTCTTCACACTGGCTCGACCCAACAAGTGGCAGTGTTGACCACTAAGTTCAAAATTTTCAGCCTAGTCCACGCAGAAGTGTTCCAGTCGACGCAAATGACTCAGCAGATGCGTGGTAGCACAACTCTCCTCACACGATAGCACTCTCCGGTAGCATTCCTAGCACTTCTATTGTAGAGCCTTCAAATATATAGCCATGCCTATAAGGCAAGTGAATCAGGTAGGCAGAAGTAGTGTTCCTACACACGAGCAGTCTTCTCCTCACGGTGGCAGCACAACGCTATCTCCTAGTTTAGCTTAGGCAGCTAGCACGACTCCTCCTCACACTGTCTCCTCTATGAGGGCAGCCAGCAATGACAACCCAAATGGCAAGAAAAAATGTCAGCGTCAAAAGGATGGCAGCATTGCCACACATCAGCCCAGCACCGAAGGTAGGAAGTGCTCAGGTACGCAACGCTCCTCAGCACTACTACGACGCATCAAATCTTCAAGCAACAAATAAAAACAGTGGCACGCAGATAAGTAGGCAGGTAGCACAACATTCCTCTTCACACAACAACAATGATGGCATCGTTGATAGGTAGTTAGGTAGCGCAAGGCTCCTCCTCACACAACAGCTCTGATACCCAGATAAAACAGATGTTTGAATGGATTATTAAACAATCCCACTGGTCAGCTCTACGAAAGAAAGTCTGAACGAGGAGAGTCTGGCTTCTGCAGAATGCTCTACATTCTCCATACAATTCAGGCATTATATAGCACACAAGATCTAGGGAAGTTAGAACTGTACCGTAATAAATAGAAACTAATTCCTATCCTAAGGTCTCATGAACCAACTCACTAAAATAGGAGATTCTCCATTATCTTCAATAGTTCTCTAGTGTCTATCAACTCAGAGAATACACTTGTTTATTTATTTAAGAGCCATCAATCTACATGTTCTTACACTCTTATTAAAATAATGTAGCTTTCTTATACTTCCAGATGAATTTGAAGTTGATTTCTATTACTCGTTGGTTAATAAAGACTCCCTTTGTATTGTATGTGATGAACCTATTGTTACTCATCGAATAATAGTTCTGGTGACTAGATTATATTTGAATACACTTCATTTAATTTTGCAGTTTTATTTTTACTCTAGTTTAACTGAGTTAACCTAACATATATCCTCTTCTCTAGTCACTTACTGTCTTCCTTTTGGCTGATACCTCAATTATCACTTGGAACAAACTAGTTTTCTTCGACTACTATTATCATTTGGGAAGGTAATCATGTTCATCAATATAACTACTATAGACTGCCATTCCCATCCTTGATGATATCATCGGGTGTGTCAATTTGAGATCTGATGTGAAAATTTAGCCCCATCTGATCCGACGAGCCAGAATCTCACGAGAGGAAATGAGTAGAGTTCTTCAAACTCATCCCTTCCATTTCTTATTTTTTTATATTTAACTATGTAAATTTACATAGGTTTAACTTAATTGAGTTTGTAGTCGCCCTTACGTAGGTTAGAACTAACACTCTCTCCATTGTATGTCATCAATTTACTTTTTTTTTTTTAATTCTATTGAGTACATCTCCTCTTAGTGTCCTGTATCTCTGATATACACCCTATTCCACTACAAACCCAACATATAAATACCTAAATAAAGTATTATCTTATGTGACTCTCAGATGAATCAATACTTTCATAAATATAACTTTCTAGTTCAATCAAACAAAGGTTATTAATTCCAGATTCATTAGCTGTCGATCGATTTAACTTACAAAATTATTCATTGGTCTTATCAAAGTATGATAATTTATTTATCGTTTATATATGTATATATACAGAATCTTGGTCATGGAAAATTTCATTGGGAGATTTCATTCCTTATTTTCATTCATTCATTTCATGCACTTTGTTGATTATGTGCATACACAGAATCTATACTGTCAAAATTTTATTTCAATTTTATTCAACACGCAAATTATTCTAACTGTTCAAGCTCACAAAAATATGTTAATAAAAATCCATAAAAACTATTTCAATAATAAAAATCCATAAAATAGAAGCATATTAACCTTAGCATTAGTTTAATTATATATCAAAATCCATAATTCCATAGTAAAAAATAATCTTCTAACTGATTACTTGCTGTGAAATTCACTGGGAAAACACTTTTCCACGTAACCTTGAAACAAATCCTGAGGTTCCCCCGAGCCAAGATGCACTTGTATGGAATAAACAACCTTTTGTGATTCTGAATAATGTACTTTATAAATTTTTCCTCAACCTATTTTCCCTTAGCAGCGTCCCACCTTCCATGGGTATACCAACCCACTAGCCTAGGATTTTTAATATTTTTAATATTTCTTCCCTTTAAAGCATGATTTTCTCTTCTACAATTCTTTTCTTTTCATTTTCTCAGTATTTTTCAACAACTGTTGGGTTTTAAGGGAAAAATATCTTGATCTTATCCACCACACTAGTTTCTATATCTTGGAAAGCATCTCCTACTCCAGTCTTTCTTTCACAATTAATTTCTACTATTTTCTTTTTCCAATTAAAAATAATTTATTACATCATCATAGCCTATTGTTTATTTGAGTCAAATCCACCATGGCTTCCTATCCAATCAATCTACAAATAGTTCAATCTAAAAACATAATATATTTATAGAGAGACAAAGGGGTATGCCATTGAAGGTGAGCTTTACAACCAAACTTATGGTGTTTTCATTTTTTCAACGCTATCCCCTATTGTTTCAAACCTTTTCATGTAATATTTTGAATCTGAAGCCTTTGCTTCTTATCCTTTCAAGCCTAATATTTGGAAGAGGCTTGTTGATGATACCTTCATCAACTGGCCTCGTGGTCATGAGAAGTTATATTTATTCCTCCAACATCTAAATAATCTATCAACTCCATTAAGTTCACCATAGAGACCGGAATTAATGGTAGCCTTCGCTTCCTTGACATTATTATCTCCAAGAAAAATTATAGCTCTTTCTCTCACCAGGTCTTTCGGAAGAAAACCCATACAAAGCAATACCTTCATGCTAACTCCCACCATTTTCCATCTCAAAGTGTTGGTTTTCTCAACACTTTGTCCACGCGTACTCTTAGGGTCCCAAATAAACATCACTTGGAAGATGAAAAAACCCAGCTCCTTAAAGTTTTTAAGAATAATGGATATAGTGGGTCCCAAGGTCTCAGATATTTCTTAAATCCAAGAAAATTTCCAAAATTAAGAAAAGATCAAAGAGAATTGGTTAACAATGTTCAACTTCCCTTCATCCAAGGTATCACCGACAAGATTGCTCATATTTTAAGGAAGCAAAAGATCTATTCTACCTTGAGACACCTGAACACCATTTGTAACTTCCTCAGATTCTTCGAAGACCAGTTGGATCTGAAAAACATGAAAGGTGTTTATTTAATCCCATGTTATCTGGGACCCCCTATATTGGAGAAACAAACAACTCTATAAATCAAAGGATTAGTGAGCATGTTTTCGATATCAAACATTGTAGGACACACTCCTAAGCTTTGGTGGAACATGGTGATAACACTAAACACTATGTCTTTTTAGAATATTCCCAAGTCATTGCAAGGATTGACCACTTCCATCACAAGAAGTATATGGAGGAAATCAAAATTGAAAAATGGTCTATCACACTTAATAGGGATGATGGATGGAAGATTAGCGATTGTTTAATCTCGTCTCTTTTTCCCTGAGTTAGGGCCTCTCCCCTTCTCTCGTCTTTCTTTGTGCTAGTCTC
Organism: Pinus albicaulis; assembly: GCA_034641835.2. Lineage (NCBI taxonomy): Eukaryota > Viridiplantae > Streptophyta > Pinopsida > Pinales > Pinaceae > Pinus > Pinus albicaulis. The sequence continues at coordinate 996,565,167 of CM076582.1, forward strand.
CCTTCTTTTTGGTTGATTATTGTATGCATTTTTCTTGATTTTCCTTTTCCTTTGTTTCTTCAATATTTTGTTTTAATTAAGTTTCCTTATTCTTAAATTAATTCAACTTAGTATTTATTATCGCTAGATGAAATAACATTTTTCCCCACATGTTTTCTAGTTAATTTTAAGCAAAATCGCGAAAAGATTTTTAAAAACTAGAGAAGCTGTTTAATATGCAAAATTGAGTGTCCTAAGTGTTTTTTAGGGTGTTGAATCCATTTATGCTTTCAAATATACATTCTAAATAATAAAATATCACATTCTTTCTTGAAATTGTTTTGCCGAATTCCTCTAAAAAATATATATTTGATCTATAAATTAAACTATGACATTTATTATTATTATTAATGATAATACTACTATTTATTTATTTATTTTTTTCTTTTATTGTCTTCAATATTATATTTAAGAATGATTTGAATAAAAATAATTTTAATATTCTTACATTAGATACTCTTTATTTTAATAGTAACAAAATTAGAATAACTAAACCTTAGTTTAAATTTAGTAATTTCTTTCTATATTAACTGTTTTATAAATGATTTAAGGTTTACATTGATTATTTTATCAATTATAAAATATTGGTTTTAATTAATTTAATATTTCTTTGAATGTCCGTTTCTCTAATATTTTTGCATTTCTATAGTATATAATATTGCATGGTTGGATCATTACGTTCATCTGAATCTTGTTGTTTGCATCTCTATAGTATATAATATTGCATGGTTGGATCATTACGTTCATCTAAATCTTGCTAATGAATCACACTATGTGATTTACTGGAAGGATTGTCTCTAATAACATTATGAACTAGAATTTACACCATATGTTGCAAAAGAAACGCCTTAAAGCAATAGAATAAGAAAGAGTAGCCCAAAAGAAATAAGATGTTGAAGAGAAGGAGCCATCATGAAGGAATGATTGGAAAATTTTTCTTCCATGGAAGCACATCATGGAGGTTTCAAAGATATTGATGATAAGAGTTATCGACCATAAAGATACAATTCTTAAACTCCGAAGCCTCTTCTTTACTGAAAAAAATACTAAAATGATAAGATATAGCAAACTTCTTGGCACAATATGTCAGCTTGCAACACGTCCAAATAAAACAACTGAAGTAAATACTATCAGATTGTTTTCAATGCATTTATGTAATTAAAACAGTGCTAGGAACTTTTGAAGACTACTTCATTGAAAATTAGAAACATCTTCATGCCTGTTGGCATCTTCATTGCAGACATGGTTACATTTTTTCAAGGATTAGGTGGTATGTATAAGCAAGAAAGGATGTTAAATTATGTTATAAGTAATGCAACTGTTACACGAACTATTCATAGTCCTTAATGATATACTCAAATTTCTTTCACAATACTAATCAAGTCTTTAAAGAAGCCATCATCACTTACAAAATCACATATTTAAACATACAAGTTGTAAAAAATGAAATTGTTTCTATTAAAACATACAAGTTGTAAAAATTGAATTTGTTTCATAAATTTTAATAGAATCATGTGCTCAGATCTAAGATATAGTTCTTAAACTTTGAAGCCTGTTCTTGATTGAAAACATAATAAACTCATAATATATAGCTAAAGAGAATATATGTGTTTCTGTGTGTGTGTGTGTTTTAATTTAATTTAAAAATAAAAAATTAATTTATTTGAATACATTAAATAATTAATTTTTAATTTAACAAGTAATTATATCAAGAAAAGGCAAGGACCATGTTATAGTGAAATATTACTACAATATTGCTTCCTTGAACCTTAAAAATCATGAGGCCTATGTTGAAATTAAGTTAAAGACCATGTCTGATCATGCCAACGTGAATGCTTCATGAATGAATAAATAGATCATAATTTTCTACCTTCAAAATCAAAGGTATTTTTGGTGTAGTTCCTCCATATTTAATCTTTAACACTTCCTATTGAGTCACCTATGTATTAGTTTTTTATGATCTTTGAAAATATTCAAACGATCAGTGATCTCCGTGGTGTCTACTATGTTCTTGTTTTTTCAGTGTTGATGATATGAGTTTGGTTTCTTCTGTTCTTTGTGAAGATAGTAAAAAGGGTATGGAGAGGTGGCTTACATCACTTCAAGAGAAGTAAAAATAAGGCTATTGAGAAAATAACTCCAACACCGAGAGAGATTCAGTAGCATTTATGGAATTGATGAACATGTCTTCTTCTCTAGTGTTGGCTACTAACATAGATTTCTTGATCTTGTGTAGAAGAAATGAATTTGTATTTAGCTAATATTACATTAACAATGAAATTTCCAAAATTCATGGTAGGCTTTCTATCACATTTGTAGAGAAAATTATAACATAGTGTCACACTTTTCTTATGAGATCTAAATGCTCCTATATGCACGATGGATTTCATCACTTAAGAGAAGTAAAAACATGTTTATTGCGAAAAAAACTCCAACACATTTGTAGAGAAAATTATAACACAATATCACACTTTTCTTATCAAAGCTAAATGCTCCTATATGAAACTGCTGAGATTCAACAAGATGATGAAGCTTAGTGAAAATCAGTCACCTTCACTAAGTGGGCTCGTAGGATATTTTTAGGTGTAAGTCTATTTTTAGACTATGTCTATTTTTAGACATGGTGATCATATTTTAGAAGTTGCAGAATTCTATTTGTGGATGGTTGGTCAAGTTGGAAAAATAGATGAAATTCTATTTTTATAATATTGGGCGAAGTCTATTTATAGATAGTCGATCTAAAAATAGAAGAGTCGATTATTATTAGCTCTTAATAATAATCAGATAATAAACAACAACTTATTCTCTTGGAGCACTTAATTTCAGTGTACAAATTTGTCAAATCAGTGGGTTGAAGGAATTACGGAATTCCTAGGGTTGAATGGTGGTTCATGCATGGAGGAATAAGTTAGAACTGAAGTGGCAGAGTTATGACAAAGTTGGAAGAGTAGTTCATGGAGTTGTTATTTAGTTTAATTCAGTTATTGGAGATAAACTCAGTTGAGCTAGTTGTACCTAGTCTAACTGAATGATACACTAGTGAGAGTGGAGTGAATTAATTGGTTAATTTATTAACAAATAATAACTCATTAATCAACTGAACAAATACATTAGTTAAATACAGTGCATGTCAATTCCAGTGGAGAGCCAGTGGAGAGATAGGTGAAAGGGTAAGATGGACTATTCGTTGTGACTATAGTGATGTATTGATTGCACCACACACACATTGGAGTTGCCAATGAGGATTGCATAGTGCAAGATAGGTCGATTCGAATTCATTCAGTGGTCTTCTTCAGCAGGGATTGCGCAGTGGAGGCAGGCTATCAGGTGGAAAGAAATCAGTGCATGGATTTGCAGATTTCTTCTTATTAGTGTGTGACGATTGATTGTACTGAGAGCTTGATGTACTAAGATTTGTATGAGATTGTTACATGATCTCCATGATACATAATATATGATATTTTGGGTTTTCATCTTCTAGATTTCCCGTTAAATAACTGTGTTATGTGCGATTTTTTTTACTGCTTCATGTGTTTGCAATTGAATTTTAAATTTCCGCAAAAGATTAACAGTGGAAGGATTATGTAATTAGCATGAAGATAAATATTGTTAGATTAGGAGAATCTGGATATATACATCCATATTGTATATAATTTCTACATGGTATCAGAGCAGTGTTAATTCTTGAAGATTGCAATTGTGATTAATTGTTGAGTTTGTGCTGGTGGACAATTCGAATTTGCTTCAGAAAATTCTTGGTGCGACAGTTGAGTATACATTGAAATGTCTTTCAATGGGTTGTGATTGGAGTATGCCCTTGATGGTAGCTCGAATTACATAACCTGGAAGGATAGGATGGAGGTGGTGTTGGAAGATAATGGACAGAAGGAGTTCATAAATAGCGATGTTCCTAAGCCGGGATCTAGCGATGCTGCATTACTTGACGCATGGCAAAAGAAGGTAGAAAAGACAAGAAGAATTATGTTGGAAGGTGTGAAGGACGATATTGTCTCCAGCCTTCACAGGAAAGCCACTCCATTTGCAATGTGGAATGCTTTGACATATTTTTTCCAAAGCAGCAGCGACCAGAGGAAGTTGGCACTGAAAGATAAGCTCAAAAATAAAAATGGAGAAGGGCGACAATATTCCAAAATATCTCATGAATTTTTTCCATTGTACGGATGAACTGGGAAGTGCGGGGATTACTATTGATGATGATGACTTGGTGAGCTTGGCTCTCCTTGGGATTTTGAAGAGTTGGCATAGCTACGAAGACTCTGTTAATGGACAAGAGAAACTACCAGGATGGGAGCGACTTTGGTCGGATCATGTATAGGAGGAGATAAGGCGAAGTACCAGGGTTAGATCTCCATCAAAGAATGAAGATGAAGATAATTGTGCTTTGGTTTCCAAATAAAGGAAGTGGAAGGGGAATAAATCCCATCCAAAATCCAAAGCTAAAGGCAAGAAGTAGGATTTGTCCAAGGTGAAGTGTTCTCACTATCAGGAACATGGGCATTTCACCACTAACTTCCCACAGAATAAGAAGAACAAGAAGGTTTTTGGAGCTGCAGCTACAGAGGCCTTAGCCTCGTAATTTGAACTTGATTTCTCTTTGATCGCATGCTTATTTTCAAGCTCAATGGGATCGGTGTGGTATCTTGATAGTGGTGCGTCTTTCCATATGACGAGAGACAAGGAGTTTTTTAGTGACTTGGAGGAGAAGGACCTTCAAATGAATATAGAGATGGGCGATGATGGTAGATATAGTGCGACCGAAATTAGGACCATTAGCTTTGAGAGGGAGTCAGGTAATCCATTTTTGTTGAAAGATGTTATGCATGTTCCTGGTCTGAAGAATAACTTGGTCTCATTCGCAATGTTGGAAGATAGAGGTTATGACGTTGTTTTCAATGAGGGAAAAGCTTTCTTGCGACATAAAAAAACAGGTCAAACCAAGAGGATAGGGACTCCAATTAATAATCTCAACAAGCTGGAGGTATATGGCTATGCTACAATGATAGGCAAAGCAGAAGAAGTGGTGAACCGGCATGAGGGTGAATTATGGCATAGGAGATTGGGCCATCTTCACCATGGTGCTTTGAAGATTTTACAGTAGATTTCTACTAGACTTCCCAAGGGTACTCTTGCGTAGTTAGATCAGTGCAAGGGATGTACTATGGGTAATTTGTGAAGAACACCTTTCATGGGAAGGAGAACCGCGCTTCAGTGATCCTTGAGAGAATTCACACAAAAGTGTGCGGACCTTTCTCGGTTGCTTCAACAACAAAACACAGGTATTATGTTATATTTGTTGATGACTATTCTCGTAGATGTTGGATCTTCTTCATGCATAAGAAGAGTGAAACATTCTCAAAATTCTGTGAGTTTAAAGCATTGGTGGAGAAGGAGTCGAGGAAGCAAGTGAAGGCTCTACGAAGCGATAATGGTGGTGAATATATCTCAGGAAAGTTCAAAGAATTTTGTAGAAAATAAGGAATTTGAAGAGAACTTATGGTGCCTCATAACCCACAGCAGAATGGGGTCATGAAGAGGAAGAACAAAATGATCGTGGGTGCTGCACGAGATATGTTGCATGACTAGGGCCTACCAATTCACTTGTGAGCGGAAGAATGCAACGCTAGGGTTTATGTGCAAAACAGTTGTCCTCATAGAGTACTTGGCATGAGTACATGTGAAGAAGCTTTTACTAGTAAGAAGCCTCATATTTCTCATTTGAATATTTTTGGCTCATCTGTTTACATTCATGTGACAAAGGACGCCAAGAGATGCTGGAGCCAACTGAAAAAGTTGGGATATTTGTGGGGTACACAGAAACACCCCATAATTATCGTGTGTATTTTCCAGACAGTCAGATGACTGTTGTGCGACAGGATATAAAATTAAATGAGGTGAAAGCCATGAAGTTCTCGCTTGAGATGGAGCTACACTTGCATGTAGAGGAGGAGCCTCTTATTCCCAAATATGAGCCTCTAGATGTGGATCAGCCACAGGAGGAGATTCATGGAGTGGACGAGTCCACTCATACAGAACCAAACATCAGACAAGGTAGAAAGTGTACCATAGAAGCTGAGAGACTGAAGCTTGATGTGGCACAGAATGTAGGAGTCCCTATATCATAGTGCAAACAAAGACAGTCACCTGATCGATTTACTGGATACATGGCTCTCATGAGCAAGTGTATCATGAAAGGGCCATCTTCTTTTGAAGAAGAAGTGTAAGAACCCACATGGGTAGATGCCATGGTGGAGGAGTATGACTCCATTATCAGAAACAGTGCTTGGGAGATTGTTCCAAGGCTGGTGGGTAAATCAGTTGTAGGATCAAGATGGATCTACAAGGTAAAGCAAGCTGCTGATGGGAGCGTGGAGAAGTATAAGGCAATATTGTTTCCCGAGGCTTCTCACAGATCGAGGGGATTGATTATGAAGAAACCTTTGCACCTGTCACATGGTATTCTTCCATAAGGACCATCCTTGCTCTCTCAGCACAGATGGGTTGGCACATTCATCATATGGATATGAAGACTGTGTTCCTTAATGGGATCATTGAGGAAGAGGTGTACATTGAGAAGCCTGAAGGATTTTAGATCTTCAGCAGCGAGTCACATGTGTGTAGGATCAAAAGAGCATTGTATGGGATAAAGCAAGCACCACGTTCTTGGTACACAAGGATCGATGACTATTTCACTGGAATGGGCTTCACCAAGAGTGAGGCAGATGCAAACCTGTACCAAATTGTGGTGGAGGGTAAGCTTTTAATCATTGTTCTTTATGACGATGATTTAATACTAACATGTGATGAGAAGTTGATACACTCATGCAAGGCAGATCTTGCAAAGGAGTTTGAGATGAATGATTTGGGCCTCTTTCATTATTTCCTTGGATTTGAAATATGGCAGCAGGAAGGTTAACTATTTGCGTCACAAGGCAAGTATGCTTAGGACATACTTAAGAAGTTTCACATGCAAGGCTGCAAGCCTATCAACACTCCTCTTCCAGAAAATTGGAGGAAAGAGGATGCTACATCGGTAGACGTAGTGGATGCCATTGTTTATCAACAGTTGGTGGGTTCGCTTATGTATTTAGTTAATACAAGACCAAACATATTCTATGCGGTGAACTAGCTTTCACAAGCAATGGTTAAGCCTACCAAGCTCTTTTGGAAGGTAGGCAAGCATGTTCTAAGATATCTTAGGGGAACATCTGAGTATGGCTTATGGTACAAACAGACGAATGAGGTGAATTTTCATGGCTTCACGTATGCAGATTGGGAAGGCAACCCAACAGACAGAAAGAGCATATCAGGATGGGTTTTCAGTATCGGATCTACAACAGGAAACAAATATCCATGGCACTCAGTTCAACAGAAGCATAATACATGGCAGAAATTCAAGCTGCATGTGAGGCTCTTTGGATGAGGAAGATCCTGGTTGGTTTGTTTGGTTCACATTTAGATCCTACAGTGATGCATTTTGATAATCAGAGTTGCATTAAAATCTTGATTAATCCTGTATTTCATGATAGATCTAAACATATTGATATCCGGTATCATCATATCAGACATTGTGTGTAGTGGAAGATCATGCTACTTCAGTACATTCCTACGGAAGATCAGGATGCAGATATTCTGACGAAGGTGCTTAGCAGGAGCAAATTCGAATAACATAGAGGCAGGATCGGGGTGAAGGATAATCCCTATCTTGTTGAGAGGGAGTGTTGAGATTCAAAAAGATGATGAAGCTTAGTGAAAATAAGTCACCTTCACTAAGTGGGCCCGCAGGCTATTTTTAGGTGTAAGTCTATTTTTAGACTATGTCTATTTTTAGACATGGTGATCATACTTCAGAAGTTGCAGGATGCTATTTGTGGATGGTTGTTCAAGTTGGAAAATTTGATGAAATTCTATTTTTAGAATATTGGGTGAAGTCTATTTATAGATCGTTGATCTAAAAATAGAAGTGTCAATTATTATTAGCTCTTAATAATAATCAGATAATAAACAACAACTATTCTCTTGGAGCACTTAATTTTAGTGTACAGATTTGTCAAATCAGTGGGGTGAAGGAATTACGTAATTCCTAGGGTTGAGTGGTGGTTCACGCATGGAGGATTGAGTTAGAACTGAAGTGGCAGAGTTATGACAGAGTTGGAAGAGTAGCTCATGGAGTTGTTATTCAGTTTAACTCAGTTATTGGAGTTAAACTCAACTGAGATAGTTGTATCTAGTCTAACCGAATGATACACTAGTGAGAGTGGACTGAATTAATTATTTAATTAATTCACAAATAATAACTCATTAATCAATTGAACAAATAAAGTAGTTAACTACGGTGCATGTCAGTTCCATTGGAGACCCAGTGGAGAGATAGGTGAAAGGGTAAGATGGACTATCCGTTGTGACTATAGTGATGTATTGATTGCACCACACACACGTTGGAGTTGCCAATGAGGATTGCGCAGTGAAATAAAGGTAGATTTTAATTCATTCAGGGGTCTTCTCCAGTAGGGATTGCGCAGTGGAGGCCGGCTATCAGGTGGCAAGAAATCAGTGCTTGGATTTGAAGATGTCTTCTGCTTAGTGTGTGATGATTGATTGTACTGAGAGCTTGGTGTACTAAGCTTTGTATGAGATTGTTACATTATCTCCATGATACATAATATATGATAGTTGGGGTTTTCAGCTTCAGGCTTTCTCGTTAAACAACTGTGTTATGTGCGATTTTTTTTATTGCTTCATGTGTTTGCAATTGAATTTTAAATTTCCACAAAAGATTAACAGTGGAAGGATTATGTATTTAAAAAGAAGATAAATATTGTTAGATTAGGAGAATCTAGATATATACATGCATCTTGTATATAATTTCTACAAAAAAAAACTAAGGATTTCATCACTTAAGAGCAGTAAAAACAAGTTTATTGAGAAATGAAATCCAACACATTTGTAGAGAAAATTATAACACATTATCACACTTTTCTTATCAAAGATAAATTCTCCTATATTCAACAACGATGGCTTTCATCAAGATTATAACAAGCAATTTCATTGAGAAAACAACTCTAGCATTGAGAGAGATTTGGAAGCAACTGTTGAATTGGTGAACATGTCTTTCTCTATGGTGTTGGATATTGGGCATAGATTTCTTGATATTGTATACAAGAATGTAAATTTTCATGTAGCTTATAATACATTAACCATGAAATTGTCAACATCTAGGGAACACTTGCCATCACATTTGTAGAGAAAATTACAATAATGTATCACATTTTTCTTATCATATCTAAATGTCCCTATATGCGACAAAAACTGCAAGCTAGAATAAGAAGAGAAATAATAACCTTGTTTGGGAATTGAGATAGATTCATTCTCTACACATCTAGTGTAAAGCTTAATAAAAATAAAAAAAAACTCACCATACTTTGAATTTTTGAAATAAATATCTTAAAAATTAGAATATCAATTTAATACATTTTACTCAATTACAGATTTAACAATATTAATTTAAAAAAATACAGATACAAATTACTGTTTTAAATAAAACTATTCTGAATAAAAAATGTACAAAGATTAACATTAATTAACATGGCCCTCATGTACATTCCTCTTATTACTTATCTTTGTAACTTATTCTTAATCACATAGTGTCAATTTATTAAAACTATAATCTACAACTCTCAATTTTTATAGCTTTGGTGGAAGGATAGAGTATCCAAAGTCCCTTACCCTTTAATAAGCATTCTCAATTACTGTACCACCCACCTCGACATCCAATCTAGAAATATTAGGTTATTCTAAATTGATCAAGAGTATAGAATTTTTAGGTTGGTGTTTTATGTGCACTAAAATTACCATGAGGTCCATCACTATGTATGCGATTCATTTCAACCTTGGATATATTCTATGAGTTGTTGTGATTTTTTTGCTTGTTGCTACAACTTAGGTTTTGTTGTCACCTAGTTATCATGATTTAAAACTTTTGTATCATCTTAGATCCTTATAGCATTAGATACATTCTGTGAGATAATGTGATGTTTTGTTTGTCACAATGATTCAAAAATCAATTATTATACTACAAGATTGACTTTCTCATTATCTGTTTTGTTTATGAACCCTTTAAAAAAAACACAGGAACGTGTGATTTTACACTCTGATCTCCCCAACATGGGTGGGGGTTTAAAAATTGGAGAGTAAATTGAGTGGTTATTGTTAGAAATTGTTGTATAAGATGGAAAATTTGGATGGTTTGTAGACAATATGGATGCCATAACATATATCTATTTTGAATTTTTTAGTGTCCCTGGCCACCATTTCAACTAAGAACATCAATACATCAGTATACGAATGATAACTTGTGACATCACCATCCATTTTATTTGATTGTGGATCAAGTTATAATCCAATAACTTATGAAATCCGTAGCCATTTTCTTTGGTTGTGGGTTCCAAAAACTCGAGAGTAAATTGAGCGGTTATTGTTTGAAATTGTCAATGCATCTATTAGGACCTATTTCAACTGAGAATGTCAATGCATCACTGTGCATCTAATAGGATCCATTTCAACTGATAATATCAATACATCACTGTGTGAATGACAACTTGTGACATCCCTAGCAATTTCCTTTGATTGTGGATCAAGCTATAAACTAATAACATGTGAAATCCCTAAGCATTTTCTTTGATTGTGGATCAGGTTATAAACTAGAATATACTCTCTCATCAGAAGACTCTGGAATATATATTGGATGGATGGAAAGGTTATGGTAAAACTTGAACACAAAACCCCTTAGGGTTTTCTCAACTTACTCTATTGTTAATCATATAGTGTCAATATTATAAAACTATGGGACTTGAAAAGGGAAAAGAGGTTATGCATAGAACACAATGGCCTCACGATGAAGTTGTGGTCTCTATGGAAGAAGGAGGGTATTTCGAATAGGATGGAAAAATGTCATGGAAGATGAAAGCAATTTCATTCATCTGTTTTATGATCTTTTATTATGGGGACGCTATGTCTACAGATAGTAATGTTGATATCAAAGCTTACTATCAACCATGGCCCCTCTTGGATAGTGTTGACGCTCCAAAAGAGTATTATTAAATTCAAAGACTTAAAAAATACTTGATCATATCATGCAAACTAAAAGAGTACAAATATATACTTCATAGCAAGGAGTATTGTTGATTTTTACAACTAGGTATATTGTTGATATTTTTTTTAGAGAAACATTTGTGCACCTTTAGATAACATTACATATCACATATTCCTTCATCTACACTCTTCTTCTATATTCTATTGAGTATGCTATCGACTTACAGCATTTCGTTTGCAACATTAGGCGCAAATACTAGTTTATATATTAAAAAATACTACTTATGAATAATAGCACAGTTGTAACATAAATAATATATAACAAAAAAACCATATATTTTTGGAATAATAAAATAGTTGTTAGAACAAGAAAAATTATGTATATTTGGATGTATGAAAATTTAGATGCATTCTATTAAGTAAAATTTTGAAAGAATAATGGTTATAAACATTTAAAAATAATTTTATTAAATAATTAGTCTAGATCTATACTATTTATGAGATGGATCAATTCTCTTTTCACTCTAAAAGAGCTTTGAATATCAAGACATTTGATCTCTCTTGGCTCTTGATATTTATCTAGGCCAACTTAATTCCCCTTTTAAATAAACTACTTTTGGAATAATAAAATAGTTGTTAGAACAATAAAAAATATGTATATTTGGATGTATGAAAATTTATATGCATTCTATTAAGTAAAATTTTAAAAGAATAATGGTTATAAACATTTAAAAATAATTTTATTAAATAATTAGTTTAGATCTATATTATTTATGAGATGGATCAATTTTCTTTTCACTCTAAAAGAGCTTTGAATATCAAGACATTTGATCTCTCTTGGCTCTTGATATTGATCTAGGCCATCTTAATTCCCCCCCTTAAAAAATATACATTCCCCATGAATACCATGGGCCATTGACCCATGGGTCTTGTTTCCCCCTTTAAATAAACTACATTCCACATGAATACCATGGGTCAATACTATGGGCTGTTTTTATAGTTTATTATTATTATTTTTATTTATTATTTTTATTTTTTATTTTATTTTGACCAATAGTTATTTTCCTTTTTTATAGTGTTTTTTATTCATTTATTTTAAATTAATTGGTTTGTGTGGAGTTTATTTTTAGGTTATAAATTTTATTTAAATCTGAAAAAAAATTAATATCATTTAAACTTAAAATTTGTGGATCTAATGGCCTAAAATGTTTCAATTGTCTAACATTTGATCCAATAGCTCAAACATGGACACATTGGCAGCTAGGGAAGTTGTTTTCAAATAAGAAAACCTTAAGACGTAACTAGCAATTGCACATGATGCTGCAAAGGAAACGCCGTAAGAATTAAATTGGAAAAGAATCATGACATATAAAAATCCATATTCTGCCATTGATTTTTATGTATTAGACGTTGAATATCATATGGAGAGGAAGAGATATTGGTAGAGGTTAGAGAATTAGTTATGTAGTTAAGCAAAAGGAGGTTGTAGATGCATGGCCTAAAACATTTCATTTGATGGTGCAAAAAGATACACCATGACAATTAAGAGACTTGTTTTCAAATAAAAATACTATAAAAAAATTACATATCATTTTACATTTAAATATTTCTTTTTTTTTTAAATAAAAAACATTTTTTAAAAACATTTTCTTCGTTTTTCACACATATAATTTTACCCAAAACTCTACGTACCGTTTCACAAACCAGAATGTAGTTAAGTAAAAGGTGGTTGTAGATGCATGGCTTAAAACATTTCATTTGATGGTGCAAAAAGCTACACCATAGCAATTAAAAGAGTTGTTTTCAAATAAAAATACTATAAAGAAATTACATATCATTTTACATTTAAATATTTTTTTTTTGAATAAAAAATATTTTTTAAAAACATTTTCTTCATAAAGACTTGTTTTCACACATAATTTTACCCAAAACTCTTCTTAACATGCCAAAAGGCAAAAATACTTACAAACCATGCCATAATTGAAGGGTCACCCACAGTCTCCCATAACGACTAATAGCCAACTGATTGAAGGATGTGAATGGCCACATCGACTAAGTGGATGGTTGGATATATCAATTGGTAATATATATTGGTTTATATAGTTTTGTTATATTTAAATATTTTAATAATATTAATTAATAAAAATATATGAATAAGTTTTGAAATTTGAAACCGCCGTGGGAAGAAAGCTCCGAAGAAACTTTACAAAATTTATTCCTTCTATGCCCCTTACGCCAAGCTGGTTGGAAATCTCTTCTCAATCCTCTTCCAGACCATTTAAAATATACTCTTTCCCTTCCTCACTACTTTGCACACATCTATTTTCATTAATTCAACTATAAAATAATACCTATTCTTTCATAGAAGGCCCTTCGACCTACCCTCCACTCGCAGTATTCCTCCCTACTTTGCACACTGAAATATTTAAATATTTAATTCCACATATAAAAAAAATATCATAACCATTAAAATCTAATGTTTAACAGAATCTTATTCTTATAATTTAATTATTAGTAATATAATATATATATTTTTCATTCCCCACACATAAATTAGTTTATACATATTTTTCAATTTATATGTATATCAAAAATACGTATGTAATAATAATCTAATTTATGATGCATTTGCCTAAAATACATACAAGTGATTCTTTAACTAATGGTTTATGGGAGCATTTTCAAAACCAAATCGTGAGGTAGATGTCAACAAATTTTGCCAGCCCTATCTGGAACAAACCCTGTACCGCGTGCAACAGTGAGTTCAATCCAGGATGCAACAAGTAAATATGAAATGAAAAAATGCTACAGAATGGAGAGAAATCACACGATAAAAGACAAAAGCTAACATGTAGTGTTTCTGGCAAAGGCTTTGAATAATAGCCAAACCAGCCCAAAGATATTGTTCTCAGAAGATGAGGGTTTACAGAATACAACTTAATTCATAACAAAGTTAACAAGTAAGAATGGCTAATGCCAAGAACTGGAAATTAGCATGCAAAGGTCACTTTCATCTCAAAAAGATTTACAATTTCTAGATTTACAAAGGGAATTTACCTCGAAACAAAAAAACATTATTCATGTTCATAATGTGCAAGAACAGCTTCTGTGACTTCAACTTTCCATTCTTAAATGCTGCTTCAATTCCAGATTGAAGCACAGCTATAATCTCTGAGCAAACTGAAATATGCTTGTTCCCAGTTTTATATCTGACAACGTTAAATGAGGCAATCAAGCATTCAACTTTGAGCAAAGCCAAACACCAGAGGACAAAAATTGAAATAACAAACCCTGAAATGGAAACCAACCTAGAAATTGGAAGTCATTAGACATTCAAAAAGATTTACAGTTTCTAGCTTTACAAAAGGAATTTACCTCGAAAGTTTTTTTTAAACGTTGCTTCAATTCCAGATTGAAGCACAACTATAATGTCTGAGCAAACTGAAAGATGCTTGTTTCCAGTTTTATATCTGACAAAGTTAAATAAAAAGGCAATTAAGCATTCAACTTTGAGCAAAGCCAAGCACCATAGGACAAAAATTGAAATAACAAAACCCGAAACCGAAACCAACCTAGCAATTGGAAGTCATTAGACATTAAATGATGGATTAAGACTGGAGAATCAAATAAGCATTTCTATTGAAGACTAGTGATGATGGTGTAGCAGACAAATCTGCGCCAGCAGTGCACGAAATCTCCTTCCACAGCGCTGCCTCTAACTGTCGCGTGCTAGGATGCAGTGGGATCCATGGAATAGCTTCGTCTAGCATTGCAATAACGACTTTTCTCTAACTTTTTTTACTGATTATTAATCCAACGATAAAGACGCCGACGGCATAATTAAAAAAAACAAACAACTATTTAAATGAAAATAAAAAATATTTGACAAAAAGTAATTATATGATATAGAGACAAAGTTTTTAAATAAAAGATATATGACTCTGTCAAGCCACAAAATATAACGGATCGTGCACATTCAAAATATTCATAAACTTAACCATGGAGGAAGTGAATAAAATTATTGTCTCTAATAACATTATGAATTAAAAAAAGGCAAACAACTCTTTAAATGAAAATCAAAGGTATATGACAAAAAGTAATTATGATATACAGACAAAGTCTTTAAATAAAAGATATATGACTCAGTCAAGCCACGAAATAAAACGGATCGTGCACATTCAAAATATTCATAAACTTAACCATGAAGGAAGTGAATAAAATTATGGAAAACAAAACGTGCTGAACAGAAGATCCAAACGTCTGTTGACAAAATTCAAACTGACTTGCAATCATCCCAATGACAATTTTTTTTTTAATGAAAAATATATATGTTATATGGTGAAAAATTTATGCGGTTTCTATCACGCGGGGCTAAGACATTTTAGGTGATTCTAATAGTAACAATGAATCTGGAAACTTGGCTTCGAAGCCAACCTGTGCCTTTTTCGACGTATGAATAACATGTATTTCGTTACAAATTCCGATCTGTATAAACATTTGCAGTGTTTGAAATCTGTTTTGGGGTGACCGCATTTATCAGTTTGATTTTGATCATCATGATGATGCAGGGTGCATTCAAGATGATTGCAGGTTGCTTTAAGGGGAAATCATCTTCCTCTCATATCCCGAAGGAATCCTGTAAAGGGAATGAGAAGAAGAAAGAGGAGGGCGCGAAGAGCAAGAAAGCTCCAATACCCACCTCCTACTTCCCTCTCGGATCCAATCTCTCTCGCCTATAGTGAGTGAATGCCATATTAATGCATATTATATCATAATGTTTGTCGCAGAGTTTCAGTCTGTATGAAACAATTTCAGTCTTTGAAATCTGCAATTGTAGTTTGATTTTGATCATCATGGTGATGGAGGGTGTTCATTTAAAGGGAATTCTCTGTATCAAAATAATCGTGTAAAGTGAAGATATCCAGTGGTGGATAAGTGGAATCCAATTTGGGATCAGATCGCTGGTCTCTGGGAATAGCGGAATTTGATGCCTAGAAATTCAGCACAAATTCTCAACTTGGATTTTCATAGATACAAAATGTATGCTATTTTTTTCTCGAGCATCACTTCAAGGTTGTCATATTTAAAAAAAAAATAGAAAAACAGCTTTACAGTAATATAACATTTGCAAGTTTTTAAGAAAGAATGAACTTTAAGAAAGATTTACAGTCAGGAGATGCATCCAATTTTACTTGTTCTACTTCAACCTCTATATCATTTACACGTTCTTTTAATTTAACATTAAACCGAGGTAGTAATATCAATTTTACAGGAAACATATCTTTACACTTTCTTCTCATTTCACATCTAAAGAGACAGTAATTCGAAACGCACCGCATCTTGCTTCCCTTGCATTTTGAAATTGTTTCCGAGGACATATAAATTCGCTCCGAGAACATTGATGGACTTGCTTTACTTTTAGTCTCTAAATTCATTGTTGAGCTTGTACCTTCTGTTAATCTATCTTTTACATAGACTATATTTTTTCATTTAATTTTTTTTCACCAACACACCAAACTAAAACGTCCCAACCTTTTTTTCTAATATTGTTGTTATTCATATTTACTAATTTTCAAAATTAACATGGATATGTTTGGATCTCTAAGACTTGCAAGCTGATTTTTTTTTGTAAATTTCGTAGAGTCTTTCTATTCATTCATTTTTCTAAAAAATAATAGCTTTCATCATATTATGTTCTTGGTAGCCTCAACTTTCCAGTAGGAAACAAAGTGCATTGCCCACCTCCATAAGTTAAAAGCTAACCAAAATTGAAATCGTTTGATTTTGTCTCTAGATGTTTTATACACTATAATATCTACTGTCTCTTTTAACAGGCTATTATAAGCTATCAAACCACATCATGTTTCAAAAAAACAATGTTTTCTAAACTTCTTCAGCGACTCATATGATGATTCAATCGATGCCAGATCTTTTGCACTTGATCCGGACATGTCTACTTGGTTCAGGTTTTGAAGTTGTGTTCTATACGTCTTATACGATGTCCCTCCACTTGTATTGCCTATATATCCCTATGCATTTCAGCTGAGGGTGCCTTTGGATCTCCTCCTGCTTCCTAAATTTCCATGATGACCTTCGCCATTAAACATTTCATATTCTAGTAAAGGTGTATTTCCTGCTTCAACAGAGTCAATCATCCTCTTGTCTTTCCGGGGCCTGTAACTATGTGCCCCATTTCATCATCTAGAATGTATTCCTCAACCTTTGTGTTCAAGTCTCTTTCACATCTCAATATTAGTGATTTTACTTGAGGTGCAGCCCGAACTCCATAAGCATACATCAAGTTCTATATATTTTTTTGGTACGTTTTCCTTAATTTTTTTTGCTAGTTGATGCCTTTGTTTTCCCTTTCATTTTTTCTAGCTATTCGGGTTGACTACCTTTCCTTAGTTTGAGTTGACTTTTTTTTTTTTCCTTTCATTTTTTCTAGCTATTCGGGTTGACTGCCTTTCCCTTCCTTGACCACCTTTTCCTGCCTGAACTTTCACCATTTTCTTTTTTCCGAAGCCCAACAACTCTACTCGTACTCCTTTCCCTCTCTCAACTACCTTTTCCTCCTGAGTATTCACCATTTTCTTTTTTTCGATGCCACACTAATCCGCACTAATCCACACGGTGGTTCCTACCCACGTGCAGAGTCGAGACAAGCTAAAAAGACCTGTGAAGTCAAAACAAACCATTTATTTTTCCTGTCATCGTTGTTATATTATTCTAGTCTGCTTCCCATCGAAGTTGATCTTAAATTAAAACAAATAACCATTACAAATTAAAAATCACTTTGATGAATTTTGTGGAGTATCAAATCTGAAAACTTTTTTATCACTAACATTTTACTTTTTTATCTAATTTGGAATAGATAATATCAATATGTTTACTTAATTTCTTCATATACAAAGATATGAGATATCAATGACAATTATATAATTTGTTCAGAAATTATAATTAATATATGGAAATATCTGATATCAATGACAATTAGAGAACTTGTTGAGAAATTACAACTCATATAGAGATATGTGATATAAATGAAATGAAAAATAAAATCTAAAAGTTTAGTTTATGAAATATAACCAGTTATTTTTTTGTAATTTTTTTATTTTTATTCTTCTTTTAATTATTAATATAAAACACGTATATATTTAATTTTTTTATTTTTGTTTTTCTCTTAATTATTAATATAAAGCACGTGTATATATATATATAACTTTTTTGAATGAACTACATGTAACAACCATCATGAGAAGAATAATAGAGAAATTATAATTCATATATGGAAATATGTGATATAAATGAAATCTAAAAGTCTAGTTTATTGAATATAACAAGTTATTTTTTATAATTTTTTTTTATATTTTAATTATTAATATACAACAAGTGTATATATAAATTTATTTATTTTTAATGATCTACATGTAACAACCATTGTGAAAAGAATAATGAAGCATCTAGTAACTACTTAATGATACCTTAAAAATTCAAAAATTCAAATTCAAATTGATCTTAAATTAGAGCAAATAACCATTAAAAATTAAAAATCACTTTGGTGAATTTTGTGGAATATCAAATCTGAAAAATCTTTTATCACTAACATTTTAATATTTTGTTCTAATATTAACAATTGAAGAGAGCAGAAACGCACAACAATTCACACACAAATAATTATTTTCTATATTGCAATAATTAGATACATCAAATATATAGGTGAACTCATACTAATCTTAGAGAGAGAAGTTGAGAGATTCTCTCAACTTCCTCAACAAACCTAATCCATGATCAATCTAAAGTAAGCATGATCCTAAATAAATCTAATACCCTCCCTTAATGCTTACTTTACAAAACATATAATTAATCACAATTACAACACTTTAAACTTTTTGTGTCTTTGTCTGATCTGGTCTTCATTAACATCTGTACCCACTCTGAGATCTCATAGGAAATGCTCTTTTCTCCACCATTTTCGAGCTACCATTCAACCCATTTAAAATACATTGTTTCTGACCAGCAATAATGAACTGTTGCAAGATCAACAGTATTGACAACTCGGCTCGTCGGGGCTTCCGTGATAGAGCTGAAAAGTGATGAACCATCCTATGGACGAATCACCATCTGATTTCGCTTTCGGCTCTCCATCAGTGGCTAGGAAAATGGTCTGAATACTGAATGTGTTCAAGAGTTAATCTAACAACTTGACCTGCTAACCTGTAACTGATGCTCCTTGGCCCATAGCACAACAAGATCAGCATATAACAAATTCACACAATCAAATTAGTCAATTGTTCTCTCGTCCCTGTAGGACGTCAAGAACGACTAATTTAAATAATGCTCATTTGTTCAATAATTGGTTCTCTTCTACACAATTCTCATAGCAATAGATATAAGGCACTCCACACTATATTCCACACAATTGCAAATCACAAAACATGCTTCATTTTGTTAGCTCGATCCCCCAAAAAGCTCGGTTATCTTTTGTTTCTGTCAGGAAAGATAAATTAAGATTTCAAAACTCCTTATATAGAATCCATCCTTTTGGCTGTGCTACACTCCGAATTAAGAAAATAATTGGCTCGGCGCCACACTCAATATCTATCAGATTCAACAATCTGAACACTATAACCAGAAGAATGCATGCGTGGATTCTCATGATGAAGCAGTTTCACAACATTTAAGGAAGCGCAGTCCAAAAAATTGTAATGCATAATCAAGTAAAGGAAATGGCTCAATGTTTTCCTCTTCAGCGTTCCACCATTCTGGATAGATATGTCGTTGTTGCTACATCTCAAACTGTTCACGTTTTGAAGGAAGATCATCCGATCATCCCTCGGCGACCGCTGCACTGGCAGCCTCCTTCCATCTCTGGTAACGAACGAGTCAAACAATCTTTTCCACACCGATCCGATCATCTGCGTCCACTGGATTCCCAAACGTACTGGCAGCCTCCTTCCACGCCGTCTCTGGTAACGAACGAGTCAAACAATATTTTTCGCCTGCCGCATCTTCCTCTACGTTTTCTTTCACGGTCTGTGGAACTTCGTCTTCCCCGGAGACCACACTATTTTTCTGCCTCTTATGAGGAAAATCTTCGTTTGGAATTTTGATCAGACTTCCATTTCTTTTTCTCTTCAGCTCTTTAGCAGTTAGTCTTTGGATTGTGTCATCCACCGAGAGATCTCTAGTGGCATGTGGAGACTCCAGAAATTCAATTAATTTGGCTACCAACTGCTCCTTCTTTATCCGTCTTTTGCAAATGTAAATATCCAGCAAATCACACAGATTAAGTAACATTTCCTTGTTATATTTGTTCAGTTTGTCCTAGAATTTTCCCTTTAGCTTTTCCTCATCGCTCCACACAAAACCCGAAAACTTCAAGATGTTAGGTTTCACGTGAAAGATTTCTCCTCTTCCCTTTTCAATGCTGAACTCCTTAGGCTGCTTCTCCTCTGCACTAGAAGCAAGCAACCCGTCAACTATCCTTTTCCATCGAGGAGGTTGAGTAGCTTCAATGCCTTTCGTTGATACTTCAACCTGATCGCCCAGCACGTTCCTGGTGACTCCGTAGGCACATACCGGTGCAAAGCATATAGATTGCAATTGACGCCAACAGAGGGTTCTTCTGGAGAACGAATTTTACTGCGCCACGATTTCAACTATACATTTGATTCAAAACTTCTGGAATTAACTACAGGC
The DNA here is from genome assembly GCA_034641835.2 of Pinus albicaulis. Taxonomy (NCBI): domain Eukaryota; kingdom Viridiplantae; phylum Streptophyta; class Pinopsida; order Pinales; family Pinaceae; genus Pinus; species Pinus albicaulis. Next base: position 996,586,017 of record CM076582.1, read on the forward strand.
TTTCACACAACAATTAAAATAACAAACACACAAAAAACTGAACCATCTACTCTCCTACAGTAGCGGTATTTCTCTCACATCTTCCTCGCCTTCCCGTGAGGGAATCAAGCCAGTTCTGGCTCTGATACCATATTAACAATTGAAGAGAGCAGAAACGCACAACAATTCACACACAAATAATTATTTTCTATATTGCAATAATTAGATACATCAAATATATAGGTGAACTCATAATAATCCTAGAGAGAGAAGTTGAGAGATTCTCTCAACTTCCTCAACAAACCCAATCCATGATCAATCTAAAGTAAGCATGATCCTAACTAAATCTAATATCTAATAATTTTAATTTATGGATATTAATTTGGAATAGATAATATCAATATCTTTACTCAATTTCTTCATATATAGAGACATGAGATATCAATGACAATTACAGAACTTGTTCAGAAATTACAATTAATAAATGGAAATATGTGATATTAATGACAATTAGGGAAATTGTTGAGAAACTACAATTCATATAGGGAGATACGTGATATAAATGAAATGAAAGATGAAATCTAATAGTCTACTTTATTAAATATAACAAATTATAACAACAATCATGAAAAGAATAATGTAGAAATTACAATCATGGGATAAAAATGGAAATTAGGATATGAATGACAATTAGAGAATTTGTTGAGAAATTACAACTAATATATGGAAATTTGTGATATGTGATAACTACATTTACTAATAACTAGTTGTTAACTAGTTAACTGACATTTTAATTATTGTTTAAAGAAAATACTCGGACTATTAATGTTTTACTAGAAAAGTTATTTTTCATTATTGATTAATTGTGAATAATAAAATTAGTTATGGAAAATGATTCCATAAAAAAAAGAAGTAAAAGGCTGATGGTAAATGTTTTCCAAGAACTCAAAGGTGGTTGGACAATTGGGGATAGTTACCTGCTCCTCTGAGGATAAGAGACTCATCCCAGTGAGGAGTAAGCGTTCTGTACATGGACTAAGAAGAGAGTGTATATTTTCCTGAACTAGTAGAGACCAATGGAAAACACTCAAAAATCCTAATTTTAATCTCTGACTAGGAATCCTGAGGTCACAGTAGAAATTTCCATTGTCAACCCGTACCTTTCAGGAATGGAGCATGGGGGCAAGAGGAGGACGTAATCGCCTCTCTTGATGGTTGGGAGGACCACAACTATAAACTGCATAATCATTTAAGTATTTGTGCAATCTCTGTGAGTTAAGCACTGCAATAATTTTACTCTATGTATGCACAGGTGTTTATATACTAGTGACAACATAAATTATAAGAAATCAAAGTGTTCGTAAAGAATGTGGATATTTCTGTTTTTATTAATATCTCATTATGAATTTTACCAGACATGTATGAGTGTTGTAAACTAGGATCTTTGTATTATAGTTCAAGTATTTTTTATTATGTCAAGAAAGATATGGAATGTGTAAGTTTGAATTTATACCGCAATGGCTGTCTGGTGTAGGAGACTAGAAAATCCAGGTTCTAGTTATATATTTATATATATATTTTATAATGAACCTCTTATACAGTAAACAAATATTTGCATGAAATCTAAAGCTGTGAAAATGAAAGAAAGTGTATTTATATAAATCTGTAACCAGTGTTTCAATGACTAAATAATGTACAGTGGATTGTCGGCCAAGGGTACTAGGTGAAACCCAACCCAAGACACATCGTCCCTCAATCACAGTTACACTCGGAAAATAAGCAAGGTGGTCCGGTCACCTAAAATAAAATTACAGTCACAATATTTTACTGATAACTAGTTATTAACTAGTTGAATGACATTTTAATTATTTTTTAAAGAGAAGACTCAAACTATTAATGTTTTGCTGGAAAAATTATTTTTCATTATTGATTAATTATGAATAATAAAATTAGTTATGGAAAGTGATTCCATAAAAAAGAAGAACTAAAAGGCTGATGGTAAACGTTTTCCAAGAGCTGAAAGGTGGTTGGACAGTTGGGGACAGTTACCTACTCCTCGGAGGATAAGAGACTCATCCCAGTGAGGATGGGGGTTCTGTTCATGGACTAAGGAGAGAGTGTAGATTTTATTGAGCTGGTAGAGACCAGTGGAAAACACTCAGCAATACTGATTTTAATTTCTAGTATTGACTGGACTAGGAGTCTTGAGGTCACAATAGAAATTTCCACTGTCAACCCGTACCTTTCCACAGTGGAGCACAGGGGCAAGAGGAGGAAGTAATCGCCTCTCTTGATGGTTGGGAGGACCATATCCATAAAGTACATAATAATATAAGTATATGTGCAATATCTGTGAGTTAAGAACTACAATACTTTTACTCTATGTATGCACAAGTGTTTATATACTTGTGACATAAATAATAGTTATACGATAGAAAGGTGTTGGGAAAGAATGGAACTAATCTTTTTTATTAATATCTCATTATGAATGTTTCCATACCTGTATGGGTGCTGTAATTCAGTGCGTAACTATCTTTTTTGATATAGTTCAAGCTTTTTTATTATGTCAAGAAAGATATGGAATGTGTAAGTTCAAATTTATACCGCAGTTGTCGTCCTATGTAGGAGATTGGAAAACAAGGTTCCAGCTATATATTTATATATATATTTTATAGTGGAACTCTTATACAAGCAAACAAATATTTGCATAAACTGTGAAAAGCTATGAAACAGGAAAGAAAGTATTTATATTAATCATAGCAATGTTTCAATGACTAGGTAATGGGAGGATCGTTTAATAGCTGGTACTTCGGGTGAAACCCAACCCAAGACACATCATTCCTCAATCATAGTTACACTCGGACAATAAGCAAGGTGGTTTGGTCACCTAAATGAAAATTAAAGTCACAAGATTTAACTAACAATATGGATATAGACTATGAAGAAAATAGTAGAAAATTTGTAACTCCTATTTAACTGCAAATACCATTACTGAATATTTATGCATGAGTTTATAGTCTGAATAAAAACAAAATTAGAACCAAACATTTGTAGCACAAATCATTATAGTATTGAAAAGCAGAGGTTGGCCGAGAGCTTCAACTGTAAACGATAATTATACCATAAATAAATAGCATTTAGAAATCTGAAATTTCTTATTACAAATATAACTACTCATAACAGTAAAGGAGAAATGCTCCTTTTATTGAAATAGGGTAATTCCAGGAAGGATTCCTGAGATGTATCAAGCAATGTAATCAAATACCTGTGTGAGCAATAAGCTCGATTAGCTGAGTGAACCTTAACTAAGAAATGAATTTAGAGTAGGTTCATGGAGTGGTTAACACCCCGTAGAGTACAGTCTCATTAAGAAAAATAAATATTAGTTCTTAGCATATAGATATGACATCCGTAGCTTCCATTTCAAGAAAAAACGAAGAGGAAATCAAATGGATATCTACCTATCACAATAACTATCTAAAATAAAACTACGAGCGCAGGCTTGATAAAGTAACAATGGAAGAAATTGTGAGAAGCTTATAAGTGGATGAGATAAAACTGAAACTCAAAGAAAAGACCTAAATATTAAGCTAATCATAACGACGAATGTTACCTTGGATGCCCAAGAAGCTAGATTGAAGCTGCGCCATGAAGAAGAAAAGAATCCTTCAGAGGTGACCCTCACGCTAGTTTAGCAGGATGAGGTATAACCGAATCTGGGTAGATGGGCATAAGAAAAAAAATCATGGACTATGTGGATTTGTAAACAAGGATTCTTACCTGAGTGAGTCCATCGAGAGGGTTAAACCGCCATAGCCATAGCGGACCCTCCATTTAATCGAAGATCTGTTGCAAAGAAAGAGTGTTAAACTAGAGACAAAGAGTCGAGATCAATAGAGGAATTCCTTAGGGTTTAGTTGGATTAATTGAGTTTTCCCACTGGATAGAGATCTGAACATCCCCAAAAGGATGGACAGTTCAGATTAAGGTAGGTGGCCTTGAACCCCGAGCAGGATCTATGGGCTATTGCCTAGCTATGCAGGTAGGACATGGTGGAGTGAAGTGTATTAAATTAACTAGTACATGACGGCTATAAACCCGTAAACAAATTCCAATTTCTAGGTTTGGATCGTAAGCGTGTTGATTTGGTAGATGGATATAATTAAGTGTCATTAAAGTCCATGATGAACAAAACATTTACGCATGTATAAACATCAAGACTATGGTATATGCGAATAAAATGAATCAATTTGTAAATGAAAAAAGTGTTAAGTCTAAGATTAAGTTTAATCATGAATCTCCAAGTTAAATAATATTGATTCTGGTAATACCTCTTATAAGGCTTTTCTATTTTCCTTAGAGTAGAAGTATGTATTTAACTATGAAGTGGAAAGGTTTTTTTTTTTTTTTTGTATGGGTGTTACATGATATCAATGAGAATTAGAGAACTAGTTGAGAAATTACAATTCATGTATGGAAAAACATAGGTATAAATGAAATGAAAAATGAGATTTAAGAGTCCACTTTATTAAATATAACAAGTTATTTTTTTTTAATCTTTCTATTTTTATTTTAATTATTAATATAAGACATATATATATATATATATATATATATATATATATATATATATATATAACCTTCCTCAAATGAATAATGAAGCATTTAGTAACTATTTAATTATACCTCTAAAAATAAAAAAAATAAAAATCCAGGTTGATATTAAATTAAAACAAATAATTATTAAAAATTAAAAATCTCTTTGGTGAATTTTGTGGAATATCTTTATTATCCAGAATTACATCCCATCCATTAATGGTCGACATATGAATTTAATGGTTGACTTATGAATAGGTAAAGCGGGGTCTGATGCATAATTTTCTTGTATCTCATGGAACTTCTCCATGTAAATGGATAAATTTGTATGTTCCCACCATATCATTTTTTTTCTCACTCAGCCCCAATGGCTTTTGAAATATCTAGATGGAAAGTTTCTCAAGTACCAATCCTAAGAGTGACTCGTAACTTAAGAGAGTTAAGCAAATTTGAACCTTAATTAGATTATAACTAAAGGTAAACTTTGTTGTGAAGCTATTCATTCAAATAGATTAATATTTACATAAAAATGAAAAATAAAATAGTAAAAAATATATATAATAATATAAAACTAGAATAAAATAAAAAAATTAAATTATTTCTTTAAAATCAGTTTAGATCTTTCTTAATTCCGGATCTATCAAGTGTCTTAGGGATCAAATATCTCTAAGTGCAAATATTTCCTCAAGTTTTACATTCAAAAAAGATTTTGCAGGTCAAATATTCAAATTTAAAATGAATCTAGGTTGATTTTTTACACATTTAAAAATAAACTGTTTTTTTACACATTTAAAAATAAACTCAATGATTTTGTTTATCCATCTATAATTTTTATATATGAAACAGTAAGCTTTATTTTTGAATAATTATTATTGTCCTCTAGCATAAGAGTTTCTTAAATAAAAAAAAATTATATGAAACATTAAGCTCTATTTTTTATAACTATTATTATCCTCTAGCATGAGAGTGTTTTAAATAGGCAAAGTTTAAAATATATATATATATATATATATATATATATATATATATATATATATATTTGATAAAAAAAAAAATTGATAAAATATTTTTCATTATAAATTTTTAATTTAAAATAAAATAAGGAAGGAAATTTATTTTCTCACTTAATGCATATTCATTTAACCAAATAAAAATGGAAAAAAAAAAAAAAAAAATTAACATTTCCCCATGCCAACGGTACATGTATGTTACTTTGTTTTCAATAGCATAAATACTTTTTAAATATAAATCTTCCGGGAAATCACATAATATATTTTGGAACCAACACGTTTCGAACTACCAACTGTAGTTCATCATCAAGATAATGGGTGAATATTTTATAGATTAGCAGGATGAGGTATAACCGAATCTGGGTAGATGGGCATAAGAAAAAAAATCATGGACTATGTGGATTTGTAAACAAGGATTCTTACCTGAGTGAGTCCATCGAGAGGGTTAAACCGCCATAGCCATAGCGGACCCTCCATTTAATCGAAGATCTGTTGCAAAGAAAGAGTGTTAAACTAGAGACAAAGAGTCGAGATCAATAGAGGAATTCCTTAGGGTTTAGTTGGATTAATTGAGTTTTCCCACTGGATAGAGATCTGAACATCCCCAAAAGGATGGACAGTTCAGATTAAGGTAGGTGGCCTTGAACCCCGAGCAGGATCTATGGGCTATTGCCTAGCTATGCAGGTAGGACATGGTGGAGTGAAGTGTATTAAATTAACTAGTACATGACGGCTATAAACCCGTAAACAAATTCCAATTTCTAGGTTTGGATCGTAAGCGTGTTGATTTGGTAGATGGATATAATTAAGTGTCATTAAAGTCCATGATGAACAAAACATTTACGCATGTATAAACATCAAGACTATGGTATATGCGAATAAAATGAATCAATTTGTAAATGAAAAAAGTGTTAAGTCTAAGATTAAGTTTAATCATGAATCTCCAAGTTAAATAATATTGATTCTGGTAATACCTCTTATAAGGCTTTTCTATTTTCCTTAGAGTAGAAGTATGTATTTAACTATGAAGTGGAAAGGTTTTTTTTTTTTTTTTGTATGGGTGTTACATGATATCAATGAGAATTAGAGAACTAGTTGAGAAATTACAATTCATGTATGGAAAAACATAGGTATAAATGAAATGAAAAATGAGATTTAAGAGTCCACTTTATTAAATATAACAAGTTATTTTTTTTTAATCTTTCTATTTTTATTTTAATTATTAATATAAGACATATATATATATATATATATATATATATATATATATATATATATATAACCTTCCTCAAATGAATAATGAAGCATTTAGTAACTATTTAATTATACCTCTAAAAATAAAAAAAATAAAAATCCAGGTTGATATTAAATTAAAACAAATAATTATTAAAAATTAAAAATCTCTTTGGTGAATTTTGTGGAATATCAACTATAAAAACCTTTTTATCACTAACATTTTAACATTTTGATTATATCCATTAATGGTCGACTTATGAATTTAATGGTTGACTTATGAATAGGTAAGGCGGGGTCTGATCCATAATTTTCTTGTATCTCATGGAACTTCTCCATGTAAATGGATAACTTTGTATGTTCCCACCATATCATTTTTTTGCTCACTCAGCCCCAATGGCTTTTGAAATATCTAGATGGAAAGTTTCTAAGTACCAATCCTAAGAGTGACTGGTAACTTAAGAGAGTTAAGCAAATTTGAACCTTAATTAGATTATAACTAAAGGTAAACTTTGTTGTGAAGTTATTCATTCAAATAGATTAATATTTACATAAAAATGAAAAATAAAATAGTAAAAAATATATATAATAATATAAAACTAGAATAAAATAAAAAAATAAAATTATTTCCTTAAAATCAGTTTAGATCTTTCTTAATTCTGGATCTATCAAGTGTTTTAGGGATCAAATATCTCTAAGTGCAAACATTTCCTCAAGTTTTACATTCAAAAAAGACTTTGCAGGTCAAATATTCAAATTTAAGATGAATCTAGGTTGATTTTTTACACATTTAAAAATAAATTCAATGATTTTGTTTATCCATCTATAATTTTTATATATGAAACATTAAGCTTTATTTTTGAATAATTATTATTGTCCTCTAGCATAAGAGTTTCTTAAATAAAAAGAAATTATATGAAACATTAAGCTCTATTTTTTATAACTATTATTATCCTCTAGCATGAGAGTGTTTTAAATAGGCAAAGTTTAAAATATATATATATATATATATATATATATATATATATTTGATAAAAAAAAAAATTGATAAAATATTTTTCATTATAAATTTTTAATTTAAAATAAAATAAGGAAGGAAATTTATTTTCTCACTTAATGCATATTCATTTAACCAAATAAAAATGGAAAAAAAAAAAAAAAAATTAACATTTCCCCATGCCAACGGTACATGTATGTTACTTTGTTTTCAATAGCATAGATACTTTTTAAATATAAATCTTCCGGGAAATCACATAATATATTTTGGAACCAACACGTTTCGAACTACCAACTGTAGTTCATCATCAAGATAATGGGTGAATATTTTATAGATTAGCAAATATTATTTTTAATTAATTTATTATTTCCTTGAATTTTTATTTTTATTAAAAAATTTATATCTCTACATTACACCATTGCACGGTTGGATGATTACATTCATCTGAATCTTGCTGATAAGCTACACTATGTGATTTACCGGAAAGATTGTCCAGAAATAACATTATGAATCACACAAATTTAGATTCTGAAAACAATATATATAATTGAAAATGAATTAAAAAAAAAAAAAGCAAACAACTAATTAAATGAATTGACAAAAAAGTATTTATAATACACAGCCAAAGTTTTTAATTAAAAGATACAGGACTCAATCAGGCCATGAAATAAAAGGGACAGTGCACATTAAAAGACTTCATAAACTTAACCATGAAGGAAGTGAATAAAATCACGGGGAAAGAAAACGTGCCGAACAGACGAGCCAACTTCTGTTGACAAAATTCAAAATGACTCACAATCATCCGAGTGACGTCCTTTCTTTAAGAAAAATATATATGTTATATAGTGAAAAATATATGCAATTTCTATCACGCGGGGGAAAGACATTTTAGGTGGTTCGAAGCCTAAAATGGATCTGGAAACTTGGCTTGGAAGCCAACAATGGATCTGTATAAGCATTTGCAGTGTTTGAAATCTGTTTTGGGGCAGAGCCCGTTTTTCAGGTTGATTTTGATCATCATCACGATGCAGGGTGCATTCAACATAATTGCAGGTTGCTTCAAGGGGCAGAATTCTTCTTCTTATCTGCCGAAGGAATCGTGTAATAGTGCATATTATATAATAATGTTTGTCCTACAGCTTGAATCTGTTTGAAACCATTGCAGTCTTTGAAATCTGTTCTGTATTGTTCTTTGATTTTGATCATCATGATGATGGAGGGTGTTACTTTAAAGGGAATTCTCTGTATCAAAAGGATCGTGTAAAGTGAAGATATCCGGTGGTGGATCAAGGGGAATCCAATTTGGGATCAGATCGCTGGTTTCTGGTGGAATTTGATGCCCGGAAATTTAGGACAAATTCTCAACTTGGATTTTCATATATACAAAATGTATGATTTCTTTTTTCTCGAGCATGACTTCAAGGTTGTAATTTTGTTTTATGAAATATAAAACAGTTTTACAGTACTATGAAGTATGTATGTATTTAAGAAAGATTTACAGTCAGGAGATGCATCCTATATCCTTTGTACTTCCAATTCTATATCCTTTACATTTTCTTTTCACACCTAAAGAGAAATTTATAGGAAACATATGTTAAAACATTCTGCGTAAAAAGTTCCAAATGCGTTGTCGTTCGAAACGCACCGCATCTTCTTTCCCTTGCATTTTGAAATTGTTTCTAAGGACATATAAACTGGCTCCAAGAACATTGAAGGACTTGCTTTACTTTTCGTCTTTAAATTCATTTTTGAGCGTGGACCTTTGATTTTTATTTTTTTTTCTCACCACAACTTTTTCACTAACACACCAAACTTGAAACTTCCCAAACTTTTTTAATAATATTGTTGTTATCCATATTTATGAAATTTAGTGATAACCTCTAATTTTCAAAATTAAGATAGATACTTTTTCATCTCTCAGGAGATCATCTTAAATTAAAGCAAATAACCATTAAAAAATAAGGACTACTTTCGTGAATGGTATAGAATATCAAATTTAAAAACTTTTTCATAATAACATTTTAATATTTTGATTGTAATATTTTTTAATTTAAGCATAGATAGATAATATCAATATGTTTGCTAAATTTCTTGATAACTTGTTCAGAAAATACAATTCATATATACGGAGATATCAATGAAATGAAAAATGAGATCTAAAAGTCTAGTTTATTAAATATAACAAGTTATTTTTAGTGTGATTTTTGTAATTTTTTTTTTCTTTTACCTATTGATATAAGAGATCGGTATATATACATGTTTTTAAATAAACTAAAAGAATAATAAAGTCTTCAAGAATTACATCCCACTCATTAATGATGGCTTATTGTAACATCTCTCATAAAAATCCATGTAATAAATATACAAGACCATGGTTGATGGGGAATGTAGAATGGTGGGAAAAATAACCTAGCTGGCATTCAATTTAGTTATTATGACTAAAGGAAATTGGAAAAGGTAATGACAAAGGATTTTGAAAGGAAAAAAGCATTTTTGGCACATTTCATTTATGAAAATAATGGAAATTGGAACAAAAGGAAGGTGAAAGGTCGTATGTTGCATGTGAGGAAGAAAATGAAGGAGAATAATGGAAAATGAAGAAAATAGAGGCCTCATTAATAAAAAGGCTTATGAGGATCAGTTGCTAAGTTTTTTTCCAAACTTTAGTCAGTTTAGTTTCAGAGTTCTCATTATTATCTCTCTCTCATAGTGTTGGGCACTTAGAGTATTTTTGGAGCACTCTTGGAGACTGTGGCAGACTTGGAGATTTGGATCAAGAAAGAAAATGAAGAGAAGGAAAGCGCAAGAGGAATTTGAGATAAAAATATACAATAGGTTCTGAGTGCAGGTACCAAGTTGAATGTATTATTTTCTCACTAGTTTTGGCATGTATGGTGTATGCATGTGGATTTTCCTAGCCTTGCCATTTCCTGGATAGCCATGGTGTTGTGGGATTATTTCCATTGGTTGTTTTCTGTTTGGTTCTCATGATTCCTTTAGTTGTGGTTTCACTTATTAGTTCCTAGAAGCCTTGTTTGGAAAAATTCTCTGGATGCCAGAAGAAAAATTGTGGGTTGAGTTACTAGTCCTGGAAGCCTTGGTTGGAAAAACGCTCTGGAAGAGCTATATGGGTTGAGTTACTAGTCTTGGAAGTCCTAGTTTGACAAACGCTCTGGAAGTCCTGTAACAACTCGGGTTGATTTACTAGACTTGGAATCCCTTGTTGGAAAAAAACATTGTGGAGCCCTAAAACAACTCAGATAGAGACAAATCTGTGATGGTTCTGATTTCGTACTATGAGATGGAATCATTGGTTTAGGGTTGAGGTGGTTTAGCCTCTGGAAGACCTAGATTGGTTGTGATTGATGTGTTTAATGAGATCTGACATTCATGCCTAGAATATGGCACAGAGGTGATTGGCTGAAGAAAGATTTGGCTTAGCCAATCTATGGTCAGGTGGTACGTGGAAGTATCATCTTCAGTTCGTTTATTCATTTAGTAATGAAGAGCTCATTCCTATGGTATTAAATATTCAAATGTACTAGTTTATGTATGGATTTTATTGTTGTATCCATTGTATTTATGTTTTTATTATGCTGGTTATAAGCATGTATTCGATGAGTGATGATCTATGGTTCTATCCATATTTTTACCTGTAAATGAATAAACAATGTATCTATGGTCATATAGATTTTATTGTAGCTTATTATGTAGGGGAGAAATGCTTCTTAGCGATTCTCAGATAAGTAAGAAACCACTATGTTTAAAAATGTTGTTTAAACCTGTAGATTTGATGTTTGTGACATGTTTGACAAAATTACCGTCATTGCAATGAGGGGTCCAGATGAGTTCTTGATGATGTGATTTCTTTCATACCTTTTATATTTTATTTTATTGATCATGTCCTTAATTTTTATAAAGTTCGGGGTAGTGACTTGGGCTCTGGGGTTAAAAAGGTGGCAAAATCCCAGAGTTGCAGGCACAAAACTGACTAATTGGAGCCTTGGCCGCATGCTCGATGTGTTTTGCCTACGGCTATAGGCTCCCAACCGCTACCTTGCCTTGGCATGCCAACGTCTACGGTCCAAAATGGTCCAAAGGTCAGTTACACTGAGGGGTCAGGGGTTTGGAAGGTTGGGTTACCTCCTGGGGATGTCGTTGATGAATTGTAAAGTGTGTTCTTAATGTTTCCATTGGTTCCACTTCGTCAAGTTCATCTAGGAGGTTAAATCTCATTATAGTAGCCTCTCGCTGCAAGTTTACCCTAGTTTCCTAGTTACTTGGGTAGATGTGGGAGGAGAGTGCTACATAGTGGTATCAGTACCAAGTTCAACTCTCGGAGTAAATGGGCGGTGAGTTGATCACATGCTTATGTTGGTTCCATGCGTGTGTAGTATTCTTGTGTTCTATGTGTGATTGTTGCCTACGCAAGGTGTTGGTCATGGTTACAATGATATCTTCATGAGAAGTTCTTCGTGTCATTGGGACATGTGTTGTCATGTGTGTATGATTGCTTATGTGTTCTTCATGCTTATGTATTAACCATGTATGCTTATTTACATGTCGCTACGTGGTGTACATGGATCGGTTGTTTATGCTTGGTTACTTGTTGTTCATGCTTGGATATTGTGCGTGCATGCTTGAGTACATATCGTTACATGTCGTACAGACATTGGTTGTTCATGTTTGGTTAAATGTTATTCACGCTTATGTATTTTCCATGTAATTTGGCATGGTTGATGTTGTCATGCATCGTGAGGTCATTGTATGCAATTTGGTCATCATGATGATATTATTTTGTTATCATTGTTAACATAGAACAGAAGATGCAGATCATTAAAGTGCAGTTTCAACAATGGACTTTGGGGTAATAACATGTTTTCATACAAGTTTGTGTGTGTTGGCATGCATGTATGTGATCCATGGTTATTGTAAGAATTAGGGTTACTTATATGTTTTTCATTCTATTATTATTATGTTTACATATGTGCTAAATGCTAGTTGAATAGTGTAGTCATGTGCATTATGCGTATGCCATTCATTCTATTGAAGTTATGGTTACATGATAGATGTTAGTTAACTAGTGCATGATCATATGTACATCTATTGTTTAGTCAGGCATGGTATTAACTTGATGATTATATGTCATTAATGAGCATGTTGTATGTTAATTTGTTGTTTTTATACAAGGTAATGGGTTCAACTTTTTTGAGAGCTTGTTGCACTTGATATCTCTAACATGTGTCTTTGTACAGTCTCTTTTGGTCTTCTTGGATGAATATTTCATCAAGATTTCTCCATTATTGAAATAGTTTTTTTAATATTTTCTCCTCATTGCTCAAATATTTTTGTATTCCTTCTATTTTCATAGATTGATCTATCCCCCTTTCTGTCCCGTATTAACATGCTGGATCCTCTTGATATTTCCTCTTCTACATTAGGTTTATTCTGGGTGGCTCTGTTGCCCCCCCCTTCATTATCCTTCCTCTAGCCTTTCGAGCTTTCCCCTTCTTGGAGGACTTGAAATAAATTCTAATTAACCTTGTTTTTATGATTTTACTTATTCTGACTTGTCGATGGTGGTTTTTCCCCCTTTCTACGACTGGATACCTCATGAAATCCTTCTTCCTCTACATCATTTCGTAGAGTCTTTCTATTCATTCATTTTTCTAAAAAATAATAGGTTTCATCATATTATGTTCTTGGTAGCCTCAACCTGCCAGTAGGAAACAAAGTGCGTTGCCCACCTCCATAAGTTAAAAGCTAACCAAAATTGAAATTGTTTGATTTTGTCTCTAGATGTTTTATACACTATAATATCTACTGTCTCTTTTAACAGGCTATTATAAGCTATCAAACCACATCATGTTTCAAAAAAACAATGTTTTCTAAACTTCTTCAGCGACTCATATGATGATTCAATCGATGCCAGATCTTTTGCACTTGATCCGGACATGTCTACTTGGTTCAGGTTTTGAAGTTGTGTTCTATACGTCTTATACGATGTCCCTCCACTTGTATTGCCTATATATCCCTATGCATTTCAACTGAGGGTGCCTTTGGATCTCCTCCTGTTTCCTAAATTTCCATGATGACCTTCGCCATCAAACATTTCATATTCTAGTAAAGGTGGATTTCCTGCTTAAACAGAGTCAATCATCCTCTTGTCTTTCCAGGGCCTGTAACTATGTGCCCCATTTCATCATCTAGAATGTATTCCTCAACCTTTGTGTTCAAGTCTCTTTCACATCTCAATATTAGTGATTTTACTTGAGGTGCAGCCCCAACTCCATAAGGATACATCAAGTTCTATATATTTTCTTGGTACGTTTTCCTAACTTTTTTTTGCTAGTTGATGCCTTTGTTTTCCCTTTCATTTTTTCTAGCTATTCGGGTTGACTGCCTTTCCTTAGTTTGAGTTGACTTTTTTTTTTTCCTTTCATTTTTTCTAGCTATTCGGGTTGACCGCCTTTCCCTCCCTTGACTACCTTTTCCTGCCTGAACTTTCACCATTTTCTTTTTTCCGAGGCCCCAACAAATCTACTGGTACTCCTTTCCCTCCCTCAGCTACCTTTTCCTTCTTGAGTTTTCACCATTTTCTTTTTTTCGATGCCCCACAACCTCTATCTACACACTAATCTGCACTAATCCACACGGTGGTTCCTACCCACGTGCAGAGTCGAGACAAGCTAAAAAGACCTGTGAAGTCAAAACAAACCATTTATTTTTCCTGTCATCGTTGTTATATTATTTTAGTCTGCTTCCCATCGAATTTGATCTTAAATTAAAACAAATAACCATTACAAATTAAAAATCACTTTGATGAATTTTGTGGAGTATCAAATCTGAAAACTTTTTTATCACTAACATTTTAATATTTTGATTGTAATAATTTTAATTTATATATACTAATTTGGAATAGATAATATCAATATGTTTACTTAATTTCTTCATATACAAAGATATGAGATATCAATGACAATTATATAACTTGTTCAAAAATTATAATTAATATATGGAAATATCTGATATCAATGACAATTAGAGAACTTGTTGAGAAATTACAACTCATATAGAGATATGTGATATAAATGAAATGATAAATAAAATCTAAAAGTTTAGTTTATGAAATATAACGAGTTCTTTTTTTGTAATTTTTTTATTTTTATTTTTCTTTTAATTATTAATATAAAACACGTATATATTTAATTTTTTTATTTTTGTTTTTCTCTTAATTATTAATATATAAAACACGTATCTATATATATATATATATATATATATATATATATATATAACTTTTTTGAATGAACTACATGTAACAACCATCATGAGAAGAATAATAGAGAAATTACAATTCATATATGGAAATATGTGATATAAATGAAATCTAAAAGTCTATTTTATTGAATATAACAAGTTATTTTTTATAATTTTTTATTTTTATTTTAATTATTAATATAAAACAAGTGTATATATAACTTTATTTATTTTTAATGATCTACATGTAACAACCATCCTGAAAAGAATAATGAAGCATCTAGTAACTACTTAATGATACCTTCAAAATTCAAAAATTCAAATTCAAATTGATCTTAAATTAAAACAAATAACCATTAGAAATTAAAAATCACTTTGGTGAATTTTGTGGAATATCAAATCTGAAAAATCTTTTATCACTAACATTTTAATATTTTGATTATAACAAATTTAATTTATGGATATTAATTTGGAATAGATAATATCAATATCTTTACTCAATTTCTTCATATATAGAGACATGAGATATCAATGACAATTACAGAACTTGTTCAGAAATTACAATTAATAAATGGAAATATGTGATATTAATGACAATTAGGGAAATTGTTGAGAAACTACAATTCATATAGGGAGATACGTGATATAAATGAAATGAAAGATGAAATCTAATAGTCTACTTTATTAAATATAACAAATTATAACAACAATCATGAAAAGAATAATGTAGAAATTACAATCATGGGATAAAAATGAAAATTAGGATATCAATGACAATTAGAGAATTTGTTGAGAAATTACAACTAATATATGGAAATTTGTGATATGTGATAACTACATTTACTAATAACTAGTTGTTAACTAGTTAACTGACATTTTAATTATTGTTTAAAGAAAATACTCGGACTATTAATGTTTTACTAGAAAAGTTATTTTTCATTATTGATTAATTGTGAATAATAAAATTAGTTATGGAAAATGATTCCATAAAAAAAAGAAGTAAAAGGCTGATGGTAAATGTTTTCCAAGAACTCAAAGGTGGTTGGACAATTGGGGATAGTTACCTGCTCCTCTGAGGATAAGAGACTCATCCCAGTGAGGAGTAAGCGTTCTGTACATGGACTAAGAAGAGAGTGTATATTTTCCTGAACTAGTAGAGACCAATGGAAAACACTCAAAAATCCTAATTTTAATCTCTGACTAGGAATCCTGAGGTCACAGTAGAAATTTCCATTGTCAACCCGTACCTTTCAGGAATGGAGCATGGGGGCAAGAGGAGGACGTAATCGCCTCTCTTGATGGTTGGGAGGACCACAACTATAAACTGCATAATCATTTAAGTATTTGTGCAATCTCTGTGAGTTAAGCACTGCAATAATTTTACTCTATGTATGCACAGGTGTTTATATACTAGTGACAGAAACATAAATTATAAGATAGAAAGGTGTTCAGAAAGAATGGAACTATCTGTTTTTATTAATATCTCATTATGAATTTTACCAGACATGTATGAGTGTTGTAAACTAGGATCTTTGTATTATAGTTCAAGTATTTTTTATTATGTCAAGAAAGATATGGAATGTGTAAGTTTGAATTTATACCGCAATGGCTGTCTAGTGTAGGAGACTAGAAAATCCAGGTTCTAGTTATATATTTATATATATATTTTATAATGAACCTCTTATACAGTAAACAAATATTTGCATGAAATCTAAAGCTGTGAAAATGAAAGAAAGTGTATTTATATAAATCTGTAACCAGTGTTTCAATGACTAAATAATGTACAGTGGATTGTCGGCCAAGGGTACTAGGTGAAACCCAACCCAAGACACATCGTCCCTCAATCACAGTTACACTCGGAAAATAAGCAAGGTGGTCCGGTCACCTAAAATAAAATTACAGTCACAATATTTTACTGATAACTAGTTATTAACTAGTTGAATGACATTTTAATTATTTTTTAAAGAGAAGACTCAAACTATTAATGTTTTGATGGAAAAATTATTTTTCATTATTGATTAATTATGAATAATAAAATTAGTTATGGAAAGTGATTCCATAAAAAAGAAGAACTAAAAGGCTGATGGTAAACGTTTTCCAAGAGCTGAAAGGTGGTTGGACAGTTGGGGACAGTTACCTACTCCTCGGAGGATAAGAGACTCATCCCAGTGAGGATGGGGGTTCTGTTCATGGACTAAGGAGAGAGTGTAGATTTTATTGAGCTGGTAGAGACCAGTGGAAAACACTCAGCAATACTGATTTTAATTTCTAGTATTGACTGGACTAGGAGTCTTGAGGTCACAATAGAAATTTCCACTGTCAACCCGTACCTTTCCACAGTGGAGCACAGGGGCAAGAGGAGGAAGTAATCGCCTCTCTTGATGGTTGGGAGGACCATATCCATAAAGTACATAATAATATAAGTATATGTGCAATATCTGTGAGTTAAGAACTACAATACTTTTACTCTATGTATGCACAAGTGTTTATATACTTGTGACATAAATAATAGTTATACGATAGAAAGGTGTTGGGAAAGAATTGAACTATATGTTTTTATTAATATCTCATTATGAATTTTACCAGACCTGTATGAATGATGTAAACTTGGTGCAGAACTATCTTTTTATTATAGTTCAAGTGTTTTTTTATTATGTCAAGAAAGATATGGAATGTGTAAGTTCAAATTTATACTGCAGTGGTTGTCCGGTGTAGGAGATTGGAAAAACAAGGTTCCAGTTATATATTTATATATATATTTTATAGTGAACCTCTTATACAGTAAACAAATATTTGCATGAACTGTAAAGCTATGAAAATGAAAGAAAGTGTATTTATATAAATCTGTTAGCAATGTTTCAATGACTAGGTAATGTAGAGTGGACTGTCGATGAAGGGTACTGGGTGAAACCCAACCCAAGACACATCGTCCCTCAATCATAGTTACACTCGGACAATAAGCAAGGTGGTTTGGTCACCTAAATGAAAATTAAAGTCACAAGATTTAACTAACAATATGGATATAGACTATGAAGAAAATAGTAGAAAATTTGTAACTCCTATTTAACTGCAAATACCATTACTGAATATTTATGCATGAGTTTATAGCCTGAATAAAAACAAAATCAGAACCAAACATTTGTAGCACAAATCATTATAGTATTGAAAAGCAGAGGTTGGCCGAGAGCTTCAACTGTAAATGATAATTATACCATAAATAAATAGCATTTAGAAATCTGAAATTTCTTATTACAAATATAACTACTCATAAAAGTAAAGGAGAAATGCTCCTCTTATTGAAATAGGATAATTCCAGGAAGGATTCCCGAGATGTATCAAGCAATGTAATCAAATACCTGTGTGAGCAATAAGCTCGATTAGCTGATTGAACCTTAACTAAGAAATGAATGTAGAGTAGGTTCGGTTGGAGTGGTTAAATTCCTGTAGAGTACAACCAGTCAAGAAAATAAATATTAGTTCTTAGCATATAGATATGACATCCGTAGTCAGTCTCAAGAAAAAACGAAGAGGAAAATCTGAAATGGATATCTACCTATCACAATAACTATCTAAAATAAAACTAATGAACCAGTAAATAACAATGGAAGAAATTGAAAATCATAACGACGAATGTTATCTTGGATGCCCAAGAAGCTAGATTGAAGTTGCGCCATGAAGAAGAAAAGAATCCTTCAGAGGTGATCCTCACGCTAGTTTAGCTG